>NIVC01000286.1:254327-336827 GCA_002269645.1 Macrostomum lignano | reverse complement strand
GCGCCTCTGGTGCTGGCGCCTGGTGGTGTTAAAGCCCCTGGTGCTAAAGCCCCTTGGTGCTAAAGCCTCTGGTGATAAAGCCTCTGGTGCTAAAGCCCCTGGTGCTAAAGCTCTCCGAATTTAGCCTCAAGGTATCCTGTGTCCTAATAAACCTTCAAGCACTTCAACATTTGAGCCATTGATCAACGTCTCCCATCCCAAATACCCCTTGTTCCCCATGCAGGTTTGGTTCCAGAACCGGCGCACCAAGTGGCGCAAGAAACACGCCGCCGACAATGCCGCCACATCGCGCCGACCTGGCGCCCAGCACCCGCCGCCGCCGCCGACAGGGCCGCCAACCTCGTCGTCGACAACGACAACTTCGTCGGCAGCTTCTGTCGCTGCGGCAGCCGCCGCAGCTGCCGCTGCAGTTGCCGCCTGCGGCAGTCGACGGCATCAAAACCGACGCTCTGTTGTCGGAGACAGCGACGGCAGCTGCGGTCTGCTCCAGGACGACGAGACCGACGGTCAGGACCAAGACGACGATGTAGACTTTGTCGACTGCTGCTCGAACTCGAATGCTTCATCACTGGCTGACGGTGAAGCCGGAGCCGTTCCTACCTGAATTTTTCTGCGGCTAAGATGATGTTATTTTAAGAAATAGTTGAGAATGCACCAGTTTTTTTAGTCCTGCATGGACAGCCAGAGCAGAGTGTCATGAAGGAGGGCTTGAACTTTATGGTGTTCTCGAAATTCCTGTCAGTCATTTATAGGCTCATACGCTCAGGATCTTTAAAATTGAGTTAACCTAACAAAATTAACAGCGTCAAAAATAGCGTTAGTTTGAGTCCAAGTTGCGCCACTAAACTTACCCCCCCCCCAAGTCCGAGGTCTCAAATGACTTTTAACTCATTTCTCATATGTTCTGTCTATGAGATACATATTATCGCAATAACCTATATATGTTTGTCGATATATTTGATTTGCTTCGATGCCCGTCTTGATCCTCAATGTCTCTGCATGTGTGTGTCCCCATGGAGCTATACCTTCCGTCTTTCTTTGTTCCCATTTGCCTATCGTAGCTTCACTATTCATCAAACTTCAATGATTGTTTTTCTCAATGCCGGTTTCAAATTTTTATTTGCTGACTCAGCAATGCAGTTTGATTTGATTCTGCTATGATATTTGATTTTACTTGTGAAAGAGTTGTTCAAAGCTGTTCAGAGGCTATTCCCCACATGGATAACTGAAGGACGGTGGACATGAGCTGCTAGGCCAGTAGCTATAAGGACAATGCTCTCGGGAAATCAGTTTTTTCATGACCTATTTTGTCTATGGCCTCCCTGCTCATTTCTAAGAAATCTAGTATACACATTTTGACTCACTGCAATATGTAGACTTTTACCCTGCAATTGTACTTTAAAAAATGTGCAATCGTGAATTGCACCAATCCATATTTCACTACTCATTTCTCTAATAACGAAACTATTTTTGCAGTAGTCAATTCCTGTCTATATCTATAAATGAATTGAAATTGCCTGTTTAATCTTCCTCGACCCCCCTCATTGCTTTGTTTGTTTTGACTGATGCATAATGTAAAACATGAGTCATCTATTACAGTCAGCTATGCTTCCAAACTCTCTCAAAGTTATTACCTGAAGTTTTACGTTAATTGTACGCACGCTGTTTACGCGTTAATGTTATTTAATTCAAAGTCTACCCAAGCATATTATGGCTACCGCTGCCTGAGCGGCTTTTGCGCACCCAACAATGGGCCGAACTTATATGCTTATACAGTGCTATAACATATAATTATACTAAGTTGCTGCTGTTAACATTCTTGCAGATAATCTCATCATTTGATAGTAGAATATATATAAATAAACCATGTAATAAAACAATTTCTTATCTTATTGATCGTTATTGATAATAATTTGAAAATTTATTTTTACGGTGGACCTGCACCACGTCGCAACTTCTCTAAAAGTGATGATTTAAAGAGTCAAGAGTCTGTAGCTACAAAATTAGCAACGGATAACCACTTTTGAGAGCTTTTCTGTAGCAATCATTTTCTATGAAACTTATGAACAGCCGTCTATAGGGAATACAATCCCGAGATTGACCATTGGGATCCCGATCCGGCTTTGCGGTAATTAAATCATTAATTCGCGAATAGTAGTATCTGCAGCTGAGATACTTGTCAGTTGAAAACCATAACCCAGTTGTCTTACTTTGATTTCTCAATCTTTTAAGCATGCAGGCTAGTGAGTAGAGGCTATAGGGCAACAGGAATACAAAACAGAAACTGTTAGCAGGTCGTAATTTACGGTGTAATAATGTAGAACTACTTTAAGCAGTCCCTACCTTCAAAACTCCTTGGCCGTAGTTGGGATTAGAACAGTGGGACCTTGCTATCGGACCACAAACCAAGCTACCCATTCTCCATCTAGGGCGGGTGCCCCTGGGAGGGTGATGTCTGATCCCCTTCTAACCTGGTGTCAGTACCTGGGACGATAGCTCAGTAAGCTATCATTCCCCAGGTTGCATCACAATCAACTGTGATTTTCCTGAGCTGATACTGGCATGTAAAAAAGCACATCTTACGCCAGCGCGTACATCACACTCCAATTCAGGGCTCACTGTCAGTTTCTTGTTTGCAATTTTTTTTCTACATTTATTATTGAAAGCCCTTTAAAACCAGGTTAGAGGGCTTAGTAAACCGAAATTGCACCAACAATTAGATTTGAAACTTTTTCAATCCCGGGATCGGGATCCCGGCCCAATTTGTCGGGATCCCAAAGTCAGATATCTCGATCCCGTGAGTCCCGGGATTGGCAAAGTCAGATATCTCAATCCCGTGAGTCCCGGGATTGGCAAAGTCAGATATCTCAATCCCGTGAGTCCCGTGATTGGCAAAGTCAGATATCTCGATCCCGTGAGTCCCGGGATTGGCAAAGTCAGATATCTCAATCCCGTGAGTCCCGGGATTGGCAAAGTCAGATATCTCGATCCCGTGAGTCCCGTGATTGGCAAAGTCAGATATCTCGATCCCGTGAGTCCCGGGATTGGCAAAGTCAGATATCTCGATCCCGTGAGTCCCGTGATTGGCAAAGTCAGATATCTCGATCCCGTGAGTCCCGTGATTGGCAAAGTCAGATATCTCGATCCCGTGAGTCCCGTGATTGGCAAAGTCAGATATCTCGATCCCGTGAGTCCCGTGATTGGCAAAGTCAGATATCTCGATCCCGTGAGTTCTGGGATTGGCAAAGTCAGATATCTCGATCCCGTGAGTCCCGGGATTGGGAAAATTCGGGATTTTGTATTCCCTAGTCGTCCATTTGATCGTCATTAATTAGCAACCATTGTCTCTAGTAAATCTGCATCTGCGTAAATCCGCGTCTGTAAAGACGCGCTCACTGTTGAGGAGCTTTTGTCTATGGTAAAACCTGCCTCGTGCAATTCATTCTGAAGCCATCCTGTGGCACTCGTGGCGATAAATTTCTCTAGCCAATCACGAGCTTTGATGAGAAATTTATCGTGTACGTAACATTTAAAAGCTGTACATGTAGCCTTTCGAGTTGCACTTTTGTACTGTTTTTCTGGAATACTTACATAAATATATGCAGATAAGGCTTCCTCAACTGCTCTGCCATCGTCCTGTGGTCAGATACAGACGTAGTTGGTTTTCGTCACTTCCTGAGAGCCGCTATATTTTTAATCGGAAGTGGGGAAGAGGGAAGATTGCTCTTCATACGCTCGATCGTTTGAATTGAGGTTCTGAATCAACAATTAGATTTTTGCACATGCAGTCAGTAAATTATATTTGACGGAATCGTCTGCAGGCGCACAAAATCAGAATTTTATTGTTTCAGTTGGAACAAAATTGATTTTTTGCGCAATTTCCGCTTCAAAATAGGATTTAGGAACGTTCCTAATACCATATTTCTTGTTACGTTTGCTAATAAGTGTATTTTTATTTACAATAAAACCGATAGAATTGTTGAAATAATTCTTATGGTATTTGTGAATTCAGAAATCATTTTTGAGGGGCTTGAAATATTTAGGATTTAGTGTTTAAGTTTTATAATATAATTATTTAATGTAACTACTTCGTTATGCTTGTTTCAGGTAAATATAGCTCATAAATGTACGACTACTTTTTGGAGGCAGGGGTTCGCGGGCCACATCCGTGAACTTTGAAACTTCACAACAAGGACTTCTCAAGAACTTAAGATGTTTTTGCTTCACAATAGCAATCCGGCCCGCTCAAGGTAGGTGTCTCTTCTCAGCTCTCCTTTCTCTAATCTCCTCTCTCTCTTTTTCTTTCCTTCATCCTCTCTCCTCTCCCTCTCTCATCTCTCTTCTTTCCTCATCGTCTCCTCTCTTTTTGCCTCGTCTAGCCTCTCGCCTCTCGCCTCTGCTTTCTCCCAATGTCTCATATCTCACCTCTCTCCTCTCTCCCTCCTCTCGCCCGTAGTTATACGCTAGCGCTACTAGATTCTCTATCTGGCCATTGAGGTAAAAAAAAGTTGGCCGACCCCTGCTTTAGCGGCAAAATGCATTAATTATTGGTAGTGTCTGTCTATTCGGGACTCATTCCCCACAGTCCACACACCAGGCGCTGGTCTTTGTCCGGCCGCACGGTCATCACTGTACGCCCAATGCCCACAAAAGTCTGCCTGTCTGCACCCCGCACCCCAGCAAACAGAGGCCTGGTTGGGATTGTGCTACCCCTGCAGGGGTGCAGTGGAATAATTATAAAACAGCCTGCGAGGTTCACACACACACATTTTGTCTTTCATTTCATTTCATTTTGGAGTCAGATCGGCATGGTGGAGCCTTTCGAGGAGGGAAAAGACTGGTTGCACCTACGAGGAGCGCAGCGCCTCGCCCTCTATATGAGCGCAAACAGAATCAAGGACGACAGCCAGAAGAAAGCGGTGTTTTTACTTTAATCAGCCGCCAAAGCTCTGCGAGTGCGACCTTACAAAATCTGTGCTCGGGAGGGAAGCCTTCTTCCAAAAGAAGGTCATTGCCGAGCGGTTTCGCTTCTACAAGGACGGAGAGTCGGTCAGTCGGCGGCGCAGTTCTGGAGGAGACCTGCAACATCGGCACTTTTCTGGAAGTCGCACTGCGTAACTGCTTCTTCAGTGGACTACGGGAGCCGCAAGTGAAAAAGCGGTTGTTGAATTACACCCTGACGCTCGAGAAAGCAAAGGAAATCGCTCAAGCAGCAGAAATCGCGGAAGCGGAGGCCAACAGCTGGCGCGCCAAGTTGGAGGTCAATCTGGTCGGTAAAGCCGCGTCACCCTGCATGCGCTGCGGCTCCAGGCAGTACCTGTCGACTGAATGCGAAAACCAAGTGTCACGCCTATGACAAGCTGGGCCACTTGGAGGTCGCCTGTCTAGCGAGTCAAAAGACCAGCGTTGGAAGGGCCCTAGCAGTCAGCAGCGCGGCTTGAACTTCAGTGGCCACGAGAACAGGAAGCCCATCAGGGCCGTCTATCAAGACCAGAGCGAGGAGGAGCCCTGAACCCGCGTCGGTGAAAGGGTCTCCAAAATGGTCCGGCTTCGTCCCGTGAAGCGTTATCCGTTCTCAATCGGCCAGTGGAGGCGACTCTGGCACTGGCCGGACCAAATGTACCGCACTCTCTCAACCCGGGATTGCGCTTTCTGTGCAGCGCTGAACTCTGTTGGACTTCCTCAAGCGCCTTTTTCATTTGAGGACCACTTAAGCCGGCTTGGCTGGCTCGCCTCATCATCATCAGAGCCAGAGGCGTTGAACGAAACCCAGGACCGCCGAAGATCTACCTGTGTGGACGCTGCAAGCTGGGGTTCTTTCCCGTCGGTAGTCTGTCAATCCTGGCTTCACTTTGCAGAGTTAAAGACGTCAACTGCGCTGGGATCCTCGCCTCCGGTTGGAGCCCAGCCTACATTGGCCCTGCTGTCCTACTAGCAGCCTGACGCCCAGCAGCAACACTGCACCGACTGTAACCTTAAACGCCAGCACCTCCGCCGGATCTTTACTTACCATAAACAAAAAAATTTAAAAAGTTTAAAAAGTTCTAAAAAATCAAACAAAAAAGAAAACAGCAGCACTCAAACCAGCACCCCAGCCAAACCTACCGCCTCAGCTAACAATAAAGTTCTTCAATGAACCACCAATGTAATTAGCAACAAAATCAAGGAGCTCGAATACCTCAGCCGCAACGTCAAACCGCACGTGATCGCCATCCAGGAGACTGAGCTCACTAGCAACGCCGCCGATCCTGTTCTACCCGGTTACTCCTGTGTCCATTCAGACCGCCTGCGCTCCAAAGGTGGCGGCCTCCTCCTCTACATCCTCGACTCCATCCGGTTCAAGCCCGCCAACTGTGCCGACCTCGCTCCCGAACCGGTAGAAGCGCAAGGAATCTACCTTCATTGGACGAGCAACCACGTCATTCGGGTCTTCAACACTTACTTCCCGACCGTCAGCAGCTGCGCCACCGGTTTCATACCTGACATCAGCATGCTCCTCTCACCGACACGCCAACCATCGTCTGCGGGGACTGGAACGCTCACCATGCCGCGTGGGAGTCCGACCTCGACTCCACCCCTCGTGGTGATTTGCTGGCCAGCCAAGCTAAAGCAGTCCCGTACGACTTCCTATCCGTACCGGTACAATCAAGAGTCCCAAGCCACAGACCCCCAATGTCATGGCAGTACACCAGCCGCTACTTCTCAGCGCGAGCACTCCATCCTGCCAACGCTCTCTAGCGGCCACCTGCCGATCCTCTCCTGTTTCGGCCAGATCGCTGGGGGCCACCAAACGCTGCTTAATTAATTTCCGCCGCGCCAACTAGAACCTCATCAGCTCTATGCTGGATGACTCGTTGTCCAACTTCAGCACCGACGGCAACGCCCACGGCGTCGAGAAAAGCCTTCGCCGGCTCATTCTGAAGGCGATGATGGCAGCCATCCCAGAAGGCAGATTACAGCGCCAAGAAACCTCGTCTTGTCCGGCTGAAATTCGCCACCTCCAAACAAAACGTGACAAGCTGCGCTGTGCCGACCCCAGTAACCCACAGATCCCTGAGCTCCAGAGCCTCATCACCTCACAGGTTGAAGAAGAGCGTCGCACCCGCTGGAACATCAGTTGTGGTGCATCATCATCGGGCCGCGTCACGTCCTCTGCTTGTAATACGGTCCTCAGCTTCGCTGGAAAACCGACCAAGAGCGACACAGGGGTGGCCAATCGGCTCAATCAACAGTCCACGCAACCGCGAGCGCACTGTGCGAGCTCACTGTAGGAATCCCGCTATGCGTTTCGTCCGCCGAAAAGTTGCCGCCCTCCCACGCGAAGACCTGACCACCCTGTACTTCTCGAAAGACAATCTTGTTCAGGCCATCAAACGCTCCAAACTTTCGAAGGCCATTCCATCAGTGCGCTCCTCGGCCCGTTTAATCTTTCACTGCATCATCATAAAATTCCTGCGGTGTGGAAAAAATCCTTGATCTACCCGCTTATCAAGAGCGGCAAGCCTCAAGATGATGGCGCCACTTCCCGATCTTGTTCTCCTCGCTTACGAAAATCTTCGAGAAGCTGCTGTTACCTCTCCTGACCGATCACCTGAAGCTCCCTGCTTGGCAGCATGGCTTCCGCCCGATGCATTCCACTACCACAGCTGTGTGCCAGATCGTTGAGCAGATCGGTGCTGAATTCTGCCAAGCCAAGCCCCCCGGTGATAACCGGCGCAGTAGCCCTTGAACTTTGATTGCGTTGACCACTGTGAGCTTATCACTGATATTTTTAACTCTGACCTGCCGAACCTTATCAAAGGCTGCATGGCTGCTCGGACGCCTATAGCCCCCACCGTGCTACGCGACTGTTAGTCCGCCTGGCGCCAAGCTCGCATGGGCATGGCCCAGGGCAGCGCGATAGCCCGCTCCTCTTCGCCTTTTATCTGAAGAACACCCCAACGCCGGACAATCCCGACTCCAGCCGTATCGGATACGCCGACGACCTGACTGGCGGCATCTTCCCCTTCAATCTCCAACATCCAAGAGCGGCTGAACGCCTACCTCGCGCGTCTGGCGCGTTTCTCGACGCCCGCAAGATCAAGGTCTCGGCCGCAAAGTGCACGACGACGTTATTCACCCCGACCAGCGTGAATACGCCAGGGCTCTCGAGGTCAACTTTGATGGTGTCGGTCTTCCCCAGGCCCTCTATCCTAAACTCCTGGGATTCAATCTTGATTCAAAGTGGTTTAAATGCGGCTATCCGGAGCATTACTGGTTGCACTACCACCCACCATGGCCTCTGCCGAACTTCATTGTGAGACTCAGATGCTCCCTGTCCTCCAGCACAACACAAGCTTCTATCTATTCCGTTCGCCCAGAACACCTTTGTCACAATATTTCCGTTGGCCCGCGGTTCCATGCCGGCTCATGAAGCCGTCTATCTTCACGGCACCGCCTTTCAACGCATCCTGGCAGCCAGTCGCCACCCCGGCGGTCCTCGACGACGCGGCAGCCTGGGACAGAGCGAGGCGAGCACAACATACGCTTATTGTACAAGACTGCATCGACTGTACATAGACCTCCACAAGGACGACTTACATGTACATGTAGATATCGTATGTTAGTTAGTCTTTATAAATAGTCCTTGCCTCCTTGGACTTTCGGTCATTGTGGACCTCAAAGGGTCAAATGAAAAAGTGGAACCAACGATCTTTTAGAGTATTAGACCCTCAACTGGGCAAGGCCAGCTGGTTTAGCGGGAAAGATTGACTACTGGTGGTAATTTATTTCAAAACTGAAAATAATAGTGATACTCTTAGTTAAAAACAGTGAAACAATAGCGTTTAGCGTGTTTCTCTGTTTATTTAAACCTGCTTTTGTTAAACGACTCTTTTCGCAAATTTAAAATTTTGACTTGACTTGATTCGTTTTTGGTTTTTGACTCACTTATATCTCGTCGTTGCTGCAGCAAGTTTCAGGGTTCACGTTCCAGTGGACTTGCCATTCGTGTACCAGTGTTATATAAAATTGTATATGTATAGATAAGTCAACATAATCATCGTTAAGTCAGTAGCATGCCGCATATAAGAAGGGTTAAGATTTTAAGATTTCTAAGTCTCTAACTACAGGACTCCACACTTTAAAGTCTTGAAATTTAAAAGTCTTCTCTAAATTTATTTTTATAATTATTAATATTAAATATATAGCCTAATTTATTTATTTTTAGACTTAGTTTGGATTCTAATCCTAGGCCTAATTAAATTAATAAATAAAATTTCTAATAGTTTTAATGATAGATTTATAGAAATACTGATTATTTATAGATAATAATACTTTTGTCTTTATTTTATATAAATTTTAGGTTTTATTCTATGATAATATTGATTTTTATTAGATTTGCATTTTGATTTGACCTTAGCCTACTCAATTATCTAATAGTGCTTATCTACCTAGTTAGTTACTAGTATAGTAAGAAATAGGCCCCTAATTATAGCAAAATCTTTAGTTCTTTCAAATGTGCCAAACTATGTTTTCCTTAGCCTTCTCTTTGCTAGATAGCCTTTAGATATGCCATAGTCCAGATCATATTGGGTGCATGCCTAAACAAAAATCAAATAATTATAAATGCATACCAAACTTTTGAGTGCATGCCTATTCTCAAAACTATGCCAATGTTGTGACAATAAATGACCTTTTTTGAATTGTGTAATCAATCCTTTTTGGCAGATAAATTGGTTAATTTTTCTGCTTTTTTAGCAATACTATTTCTAGTAGAAAATTGATACACATATAAATTTGTTTAAATGCTTCTATATGAGCTTAAAAACCTGGAAACCTTGAAATTTATACTTAAAAATGAACTTTTTTATCTTTATTCTATTTCAAAATAACTCCTCTATGTGATTATATATGTGATTCCCTATGCTAAGTATGCATGCATATTATTTTCTTAGGAATGATGCACGCCAATTGTGCAGACCTACTTTTAGCATGCAAGGCCAATGCATGCCCAAATTTTTGGGCATATACTACATGATCCAGAGTGTGGAGAATATGGCAATTCAATGTCTTGACTTAAAGTATACTCATTGGCTAGGGCCCATGGTTGGGAAAGCAACATGTACACCAGGAAATCCGGCATACAACAAGGGTCTTACTATTTTCAGCATATATCAAGATATCTGCTATGTTATATACTGGCATATATAACATAGCAGATATATTGTATCAAATGACAAATTTTTGTATTGGTGCACAAACCCAGTGTACAAACAAGGTCTCGTCATTCTTTTCCAGCATTATACCTGGCAAACACTAATATATGATCTAATCCAAACTATGGGCTAGGGGTTAATATTGGTTTTTTGATTATATTTTAGCAAGTATAAATTCTATTTTCCCTAGTAATATTGTATCTTCTATCTACAATTAGGCCAATGTATTTTTTATCAGTGGGATTAGGGATGTTTATATATATACATATATATATGTTTATATAAATAATGTATTTAATTTTGATATTAAGAAAGCATTAAGTATATTGCATATATATCCCTTCCAGTCTTAGGCATTCTCAAAATTAGAGCTTTAAAGTTTTTAGTATTCTATATGTATGCCTTGAGATCTACTTTATCTTTTACTTTAGTTTTTTTTCAAATCAAATAAATTATCAATAGTATATGTGGCATAAGTTTCTTCCACTTCATTTCACTAAAAAAGCTACTAAGTTAAATTGAATTCTCTAAGGTTTTACTTGGACCAGCTTATTAATCATTAACTTTATTATTCAAGGCTTGAACTAAATCATGGTGGGCAAGGTTGGTCTTCCTTACCAGAAACTAAATTGGTAAAATCTAATAAATACCAATCATTGAATCCCAAAATTATAGTGCATTTATAGCAATAGCAAAAAAGAATTTGCAATTTTTTTGGAAAATGTCTATAGTAAAACAATGCATTTTTCTTAGATTGGCATGGATCTAAAATTGCATAGAAATTTTGATTTTTTGAATAAAAAAAGTAGGCTTTCCATATAACCACTATCTTATACCCTCTTGATAACAATTTTGAATGCACTATTTGTATCTATAAATATATATATATAAGCATATTTACCCTTGGCTGACAAAAAGGAATGCACTAACTACTCGTATACACAGAGAGAGAGTTATAGACAAAATAGAATTCACTTGCTTAGATAGAATAAGAAGAGCAATAATAATGAGATTTAGTTTTCAGAGTTGACAGTTAACTAATTATCATTCTTGGACAGCTACTAATTAGAGCCCATCTTTAACACTGACCTTTAGTTCGCCATCACCAGCTTGCAAGATTGATAGAAAATTGATTAGCCATTCTATTCCTATAATACTTTCCTTATCTTAGTTCCCAAAATTGCAATCCCAAATTTAAAGTCATATTCAAACAAAAACTTGTTAATACCTTAAGATAGCAAATAAAAAAAATGGAATTAATTTGTAATTAATTAGGATTTGAAGCAATAGTTGGATCTTGTTGGCTGGGTGTTGTATAAAATGATGGGCAACATCAATCTCATTTATATTTTCTGCTTAAAAACATGCTTTTAACTCTAATTAGTAATTGCTCCTTAACTCCATAATTGTAATCACAAGTTTTCAAATTCAGAATTGCCCCTAAACTCTGAAAATATTATTTTGGTTTATGGCACAATAAATTTGCATGACACCCCCAACCCCTTATATATAGTTGATGCATTTGACTATTCACCTTAAAAACTTACCTAAATCTATATACTAAAATTTTACCTAAAAACTCTTTAGTGCAGGCAGACCCTTTTACCCCAAGGGCCAGATTAAAAACCTAAGCATGACTGCAAGCTGGATGAGGGGAGAGAGGAGAGATTAGATAAGTAAAAAGGAAAATAAGAGAAAGTGGAGGCGAGAAAATAAAGAAAAGGAGACAACACGAGTGACAAACAAGAGAGAAAAGAAGAGAGAAAAAGAGAAGCAAGAGGAGAGAGGAAGAGAAGAGATTAGAAAGAAGAGCACTGAGAAGAGATATAGACATTGAGTGGGCTGGATTGCTATTGTAAAGTTTCGAAGGACCCAAGGGCCACATAGAGAGTCTTTGCAGGCCGCATGTGGCCTGCGGGCTGAAGTTTGCCAACCCCTGCTTTATTTAGCGCATCTAACCATCTCCCTTGTTTTCTGTCGCTGTAGCTTGCTTGTCTTAATGGGGTTACGAATGGCTTTTAAAACAAGGGAGAAGGATCAATAACTTGGAGCTTCAGGGTAAAGGCATTTGAGTGAGTAGGGGAAAGAAGAGATGTGCGTGTTGCAATATAATTATCAAGTTATAATGAAGAAAGGCGAAGCTGGAACGCTTTTGAATTGAAAGTATACACTTTAGGGTGACGCAATGCAAGACTTTTGCACCTAGCAAAAGGAATATTCGAAGTGATGCAAAATAGAATTCAAAGGGTTTAAGGGACATAATAGATTTAAAATGTTATTCTTTGGTGTTGGTGGTCTAACTTCGCATCTTTTGGAGGCTGCCCCCTCCCCCTATTTTAATTTGTGCAATAGGGCTTGTTGCCTGGGGGGGGGGGTTCGTGCGATTCCCGACTAACCCCCAAGACACAGGGGTGGAGTCGCCATAATAAACCTGAAAATCACAACTCCAAAAGCACTTCCCATCATAAACCCAAAATATCACAAACAAACCCGAAATATCATAATTCCGAAACCGAAAACCAAAATAGTGTTGGACATTGCTAGAACTTTCGGAGTTTGATATTTCGAGTTTGTGGTATTTCGGGTTTATGATATTTCGGGTTTATGATGGAAAGCGCTTTTCGGAGTTGTGATTTTTCGGGTTTGTGATGTCCCCTCGCAAAACCCCTGCTTCCTGCTCATTGGCTGCTATTTTTAGCTCACTTCCCATACCGACCTATAAAAATTAGGTCGGTTATGGCAACTATATAACTAACTATATAAATAAATTGTCTGGTGGTTCGAAAACTAGCTAAGAAGGGAGGGCTCGCTGGCGGTGGTGGGTAGAGAGATACTGTAAATGTGTATGGGTGTGTTTGCAAGGTATCCTAGTGTGTTTGAAACCCTCTAGCCAATGAGCATGAAGGAGGGGTTTTAGGGGTTGCTTCCCCAGGCTCCTCACCAGAGAGAGGCCTGGGGAAAACCCCTTTTTAAATAAGGCCTGCGAACCAAAGTAGCAATACTTAAACTAATTTGAACCAGCTAAGCAAACTTAGCTCATAACGAAATGGAAGAACAGTCTTAATCATCCAAATTTCCGAGAAAAAGAAAAGGAACTCATGGCAGCTCTTGCTGCTGAGCGATGTCTCTGGCAGGAGTGTCCTTCCATACTCTTCCAAAGGACAACAAAATGAAGAACAAGTGGCTAATAGCGCTGAGGCGTAAAAATTTCGAGCCAACACCATCCGCGTGAGTCTGCTCGATTCATTTTGAGGAATCTTGCTTCAAGTAGCAATTTTCTGGCTTTCTGCCTAACGTCAAAAGACAGTTGTATCCGAACTCCGTTCCTCCTATCTTCCCCATGTTTCCTGGCCATCTGCAGCCGAAAGCTGAAAAGACTGCCACCGCGGCCGCAGCTCGCAAAGTTGATTTCACTGCGTTTTTCAAATCAACAGAAAGCATTAGCCGCGAGCCGGAAGCTCCAGTGGCTGACAATGAAGATTAAGATCCAGGACCTGATCTTAATGTTAACTGCGATAAGAGGGTCAAGGTGAGAGAATAATTCGATAAGATGAGAGCGATGGATGACGGGTGTTGCGTACATAGGGGCCGAGGCGCTGATCAATTAAGAATAAGGTGGATGGTTAGGTAGAGAGGGGAGCAAGTGCAGGCGCACTCATACTCAAATAACAATTTAGCGACAAGCTACTCATAGCTGTTCCAATAAAAATTCAAATGCTAATTGATATATTTTTACTTAAAAGAAGTGTTTTAAGGAAAGTCTTTGACTTGTGTCAATTCATCCGATTTTTTTCGATTCAGTTTAGTAGAGCTATAACACAGTTACACAGCATTGTTCATTGACTGCATATTAGGAAGGAGTAATAATTTGTATCGGCAAGCGGGTGAGCAGATCAGCCTGGATTGGCCCGTCTCATCTGGTGTCTTGATATGGGGGAACGCAGGGGAGTGTCAAAGGTCTAAAGAATTCTAGAGAGCTGTAATCGAATGGATAAGACTCAGAGTGTATTGAGCAATCGGCGCGGAGGCGGGTGGGTGTTGTTTGATGGGAGAGGATTCGAATTGAGTCTAGACTCTATACCCCTGGATATACTCTCCATAGAGAGGCAGTCCGTGTTAATGTACGCAGATCTGTACATACGAAACCCCCTCTCTTTTTTCCTTGCTTTTCCACCCTTCCACCCTTTTATATATAGCATTGTTTGTTACTCATCTTTTCTCTTGCCCTCTACTCCGAGGCCGTCTCAATCCCAAAACCGTCTCTACTATCCATTATTCCAGTATCGAGAAGTAATGTCTGAAGTTCAACAGCAGTTATTAATGCAGCCTAATATCGCTGGTGAAAACGAAAACAATCTGAATAATACTGAGGAAGATGTTGGCGAAGAGCCATCGGAAGACTTGACTGCAGTGGCTGAAGCCGTCTTAACCGAAATTGTCAACACTGTTGTACAAGAACAAGAGCTTCACGGAGACAAAGCTAAGCAGTTGAATCCCAGGTGTTATCCGTGCGATTTGTGCGGCAAATCGTTCACTTTGATGAACGTGTTGAAGGTGCACAAAAGAATTCACACAGGTGAACGGCCCTATGTTTGCAATTATTGCGGTCGTGCCTTCAACCAGTCCGGTGAGTTTTAACTTGATTTTGCTTTTTTCAATGGTTATTCAATACGGTTCTACATACTTTATTGTGCCCCTGGTGTCTCACTGTAATTCTACACACTGTATTACCCAACCTCTCCGTGGGATTCTACATCCTGATTGTATTACCCAACCTCTATTGTCTTCCAGTGGGATTCTACACCCTGTATACTTGTATTACCCCACCTTTACTGTCTTCCAGTGGGATTCTACACCATGTATACTTGTATTACCCCACCATTACTGTCTTTCAGTGGGATTCTACACCCTGTATACTTGTATTACCCCACCTCTACGGCTCTACTGTCTTTCAGTGGGATTCTACACCCTTTATTACCCCACCTCTGCTGTATTTCAGTGAGTCAAGCCCATTCCATTGCTACTATAAGTGTTATCCATTCTATTTTTTTTACAAAATTGCAACCTAAAATAATAAAATACGATGCTTTAGTGGTCACGACCCGTGCACATCCGGTATCATAACAGATACTAGAATAGCTACGAGCGTAGATGGGGCCACTCAGCACATTTGCGTGTTAGCTACTTTCAGTTCAGTAGTAAGTTAAACAGAAGCATTTTACTGTATTTTTAAAGCCAAGGCTCTTACCCCAGCTTAAACCCTCCAACCGCGCCTTTCCATACCCCCCGCTCCGCCCCAATTTTTATTGCCTTCTCGGAATTCTAGCCTACGAGCTAAATCTGCCATGTACATTTCAGTGGACTGGCTAATGTACATTATTGCTGAGCCAATTAGCAAGTTGTTTACGCCTGCAAGCTCGGCTTCTTAACTTATCAAAGTAATTTCAGCTGTCTTTATTTTTATAAAATAGCTTATGTACTCTTCCTTGCTACTGATACTGAACTGAAAGTAGAATTCCCGAGTGGCCCATCTAGTTATTTTAGTATCTACGCTCGTATGGCCGGGATCGAGAGCTTGGATTGGTGTGTTGACTTCAACCAACCAGTCAGCTTGGTGTGTCTGGGGCAAATGACTCACGCCACTTGTCTGCTCACCTCCCTATGCCTTGCCCCCCAGTCATTGTACTCTTCTCTCTCGCACTATCCTCTTACGAGCCTCTAAAATAACATACTACGTATTTACTACTTTTTGACAGGCTCGCTTAACCGGCACAAGCAGACACACATCAGGCGTCTGCAACAACAACAGCTAGCAGATTTGCCGGACGAAACTTCGAGCGAGCAATTATTATCAAAACCGCCTGAGCTGGCCCAGCAACAGTCAACAGCTGACTCAGATAGCAAAGTCAATCAGTTGGAGGCATCTGCACCCGCGGTTACTTCGGCAGTATTAGCTGTAAACGGTACAACAGAATCTTCTCCAACAGAATCGAAGCCACTTCTCCAGAAGCAGCAGCAGCAGCAACAGCAATCTGTTTTAGTCAACTTTTCATCCCAAAACGGTCAGGCAGTGCTGATGAGCGTGCCGACACCAAGCCTTAATGTGGTCGGATCGGCCGCTTTGCGATCTTGCGTCGCTTGCGGAGGTCGCGAGTTCGATTCCGAAGAGGCTTATCAGCAACATCAGCGGGAGCACTACTTAGCTAGCATTAGTCAGTTGCGAGCCTCACCTTCAATTAGCCTCCCAGAGAATCCGCCCCCTCCCAGAAAATTCACCCCCTCCCAAAGAATCCGCCCCTTCCCAGATAATTCGCCCCTCCCTACGAATCTGCCCCCAGAGAATCCGCCCCCCCCCCCTCAGAGAATCCGCCCCCCCTCAGAGAATCCGCCCCATCAAAGAATCCGCCCCCCCCTCAGAGAATTCGCCCCCTCTCAAAGAATCCGCCCCTTCCCTGATAATTCGCCTTTCCCTACGAATCTGCCCCCAGAGAATCCGCCCCCTCAAAGAATCCGCCCCCCTCAAAGAATCCGCCCCCCTCAAAGAATCCGCCCCCCTCAAATAATCCGCCCCCCTCAAAGAATCCGCCCCCCTCAGAGAATCCGCCCTCCTCCCAGAGAATCCGCCCTCCTCCCAGAGAATCCGCCCTCCTCCCAGAGAATCCACCTCCTCCCAGAGAATCCACCTCCTCCCAGAGAATCCACCTCCTCCCAGAGAATCCACCTCCTCCCAGAGAATCCGCCCTCCTCCCAGAGAATCCACCTCCTCCCAGAGAATCCACCTCCTCCCAGAGAATCCACCTCCTCCCAGAGAATCCGCCCTCCTCCCAGAGAATCCACCTCCTCCCAGAGAATCCGCCCTCCTCCCAGAGAATCCGCCCTCCTCCCAGAGAATCCGCCCTCCTCCCAGAGAATCCGCCCTCCTCCCAGAGAATCCGCCCTCCTAGTGAAATGCCCCCCCCTGAGAATCCGCCCTTCAAGCCGCGCCATCCTTGAGAATCCGCCATTCAATCTGTCCTCTTCCTCCCTGAGAATTTGCCCTCTCTATGAGAGTCTTCTCTCAAATTATCGAACTCCGTATTCAATTTTAGCCGGCCTCTTCACCGGAGCGGCGCCAGCTCTGCCTCAGGCTACCCAGGAGCAGCTGCAGCAGCTGCAGCAATTGCAACGCTTGCAGCAGCAGCAGCAGACTCCGCCACTGTTCCTACCGATACCCGCAGCTGCGACGGCTTTTTTGTCTCAGCAGCAGCAGCAGCAGCTAACCCCCTACTTAGCTTTGCAATTGAAAACCCCACTAGCTGAACAGCAACCCCAATCAGTGTCGCTTCCAAAGCCAATTGTCGGAGCTTCCGACATTGTTGAAACGACAATTAGCGCCGATGCCGACCAGCAGCCTTTGTGCTTGTCAGTGAAAAATCGACAACCACCAGATGGCCAGAGGCCTGAAGTTGAGCAGGACGGAGACGAGTCTGTCTTGTCTGAGCGAGGAATCTCTTCAGCCTGCGCGACCGGTGAAGATTCGAGTACTCAGGCTGCTGAGACTGAGAATATTGATGAGCTGCCGTACCGGTGCAAGATGTGCCACTGCCGGTTCAGACTGGCTGAGCAGCTGGATGAGCATTCCTCTTTTCACGATACGCCTGAAGGTAGGGACTTTTGTTTCAATTTTTAGGCTGGATCACAGATGCTAGAATAACTAGATGGGCCACTCAGGCATTTATACTTAGTAAAACAGCTTTCTACTTCCAGTTCAGTAGCAAGGAAGAATACATAAGCTATTTTATAAAAAAAAGACAGCTGAAAACATTTGATAAGTCTAGAAGCCCAAGCTTGCAGGCGTGTAAACAGCTTGCTAATTTGTTCAGCCAAAATGTACATTAGCCGCTGTAATGTACATGGCAGATTTAGTCTGGAACAACCGAGGAAGGTAATAAAATTTGGGCGGTGGGGCGGGGGTAGAGGTTCTTTGTGGAGTTTGAGGGTTTAAGCTTGGGGGGGGGTAAGAGCTAATAAATAATCTGTCTTTAAAAATACAGTAAAATGCTTTTGTTTAACATACTACTGAACTGAAAGTAGCTTAAACTCAAATGTGCTGAGTGGCCCATCTAGTTATTCTGGTATCTGTGGGCTGGATGCAAGGCTAGATATGGGCTAGAATTGCGCTGCGTATCTGAAGGCTGCCTACGGCTGTTCAGTCCAAGGGCTGAGGGATTGCCACACCCTCAATGACCCCAGCTAATGCCAATAATCCGACTCACCCTGTGAAAGAAGCAGCAAAGATAACGTAATTTTGGGTAAACGGCAAAAGTAACTATGACTATTATTTTAGGCTAGATGCCTCGTCATCTACTTAGTTTAACCTCTGTATTTTCGGGTGGGAATTTACGCGACTTACCTTGGCTGGGCCAGGTGTTGCGCATGTATGTGAAGCAATGCAGAGTTAAGTGGTCTTGCTCAAGGAACATAGTCGAAAATCGAACCCCCGACCAGTCGTGAGACACTAGGCTACAACTCCCTGTCGTAACCCATAGGTCCAATATTCACAACAAAGACTTGGGCCTTATGATGTACAGCAAGGACTATTTTATTCAGAGGCCTCCCTAAAGAAAATCCATGTCAGAAACAGAAAAAACGGTAAATTAATCCGCAGGCAAAATCTGCAGCGACTGCGGCAAAGAATTCTCTTGCGCCTCGGCGTTGCGCATCCATTTTCGCAAGCACAGTGGCGAACGCCCGTTCGTGTGTCCGGACTGCGGCCGGTCGTTCTCGCAGAACGGCACCCTGAAACGGCATAGGAATAAATGCTGCAGCAAACTGCTTTCGGCATCGGCAACAACAGAACCGCCAGAATCTGCTTCTACAAAAGAGCCAAAATCGTCTAACCCGGCAGTTGAGTCCATGAACTGCGACAAAGAAAACATTGTTAATCATCAAGTCTATACTCGGCCATCGTCGCCATTTTCCGAATCTATATCCGCTATTAGCAGCGTCAGTTACCATAGCAACAACAACAGCAACAAGCGTCGGCTATCTTCGGCCTCATTAGCCTCCGCTGGCCTGTTAGTAGACGGAATCTGTGCTCAATTGGCTACGAAACGAGCCGCTTTGGCCAACAATGCCACCGCGAAGCCGACAGCCGCCGCCTGCGCAGTTGAAGGCATCGAAACCCGACCAATTGGCACTGTGCCTATCGATGATCTGCTGATGTACCTGCAGAGTACCGGCGGCGTGTACAGGTGCGCCCATTGCCAGGTGCTGTTCACGGACGCCGAGATGCACCGGCTGCATATGAGCCAGCACGATGTCGACTCCGGCCTGGCGTTCAAGTGCGCTAAATGCGGATTTCTGGCTAAAGATAAGATGGGCTTTTGGATGCACTTTGTGCAGCATTAGTAGGGCAAAGTGCATCTCTCCTCACCTGCCTTCAGGGTGAGATTTCGTCTGATAAGGCTCTTAGAAAGTGGCCATTTTATCAGTTGAGACTAAGCTTGCTATGATTCTAAGAGGCGAAATTTTCTTTCTGGTGACATTGTTAATTTGTTAGGGGTGAGATTCTTTGGTTTGAAATTTTTAGGGGTGAGATTCTTTGGTTTGAAATTCTTAGGGGTAAGATTCTAAAGTTTAAGATTCTTAGGGGTGAGATTCTTAGGTTTGAAATTCTTAGGGGTGAGATTCTTAGGTTTGAAATTCTTAGGGGTAAGATTCTTAGGGGTGAGATTCTTAGGTTTTTAATTCTTAGGGGTAAGATTCTAAAGTTTGAGATTCTTAGGGGTGAGACTCTTAGGTGTGAAATTCTTAGGGTAAGATTCTAAAGTTTGAGATTATTAGGGGTGAGATTCTTTGGTTTGAAATTCTTTGGCGTGAGATTCTTAGATTTGAAATTCTTAGGGGTAAGATTCTAAAGTTCGAGATTCTTAGGGGTAAGATTCTAAAGTTCGAGATTCTTAGGGGTAAGATTCTAAAGTTCGAGATTCTTAGGGGTAAGATTCTTAGGTTTGAAATTCTTAGGGGTAAGATTCAAAAGTTTGAGATTCTTAGGGGTGAGATTCTTAGGTTTGAGACTCTTAGGGGCAAGATTCAAAAGTTTGAGATTGTTAGGGGTGAGATTCTTAGGTTTGAAAAATTCTTAGGCTTGAGATTCTTAGGCTTGAGATTCTTAGGTTTGAGACTCTTAGAGGTGAGATTCTTAGGGGTAAGATTCAAAGGTTTGAGATTCTTAGGGTGAGATTTTTGCAAATGAGTCTTTTTTAGTCAGGTTTTTAGGGGTCAGATTTTAAGGGGGTGAGAATATTGTGTATATGTATATATAAATAGCATACTACTCGTAAATCCAATCCAAATCCAAATCCAATGAAAGCTGTGTCGTCTCGCGGACACAAAAGTCGGTTTTGTGCATAGCAATTTTTATTTATGCTTACCAATGCACGTCCCGGTCAAATACCGTTTAAAATATTTTGTTTTACTGAACTGTACTGTACCCATGTATGAATATCAGATATCAGTGCTTTAGTCGCATGCTGCTACTTGCAGTAGGAGTTGCGCTTATTTTTGTTTCCCAGAAGGCAATCAGCATTTACGTATGGAAGGCGATGGTCAGTTCATTTTTATTCTTGTTTATGGCTTAATACTCTGTAAATAACTCGTGTTTGCATTTACCTGCTGTCGCGGTTTTTTTGTTTTCATTTCAGGCGTATAAACGTGTGCTTGTTAAATCTATTATTTAATTTATTTGCATGTTATATCCAAGTATTTTTATATAATAAACTAGCAATCTTCGCCCCCCGTTGGGGGACATCTGTATAGAACCTCTGTTCTCTACAAGTAACAAAAAGATAGCCAAAAAAGGCCTTCACAAAAAAAACAGACAAAATACTCAAAGGAAGTGCAATGCAAAAAGAAATCATCCCAAGACAGCAAGCATCCCCCAGATAGCAAGCATCTTCCAGATTACAAGCAACCCCCAGATAGCAAGCATCCCCCAGATAGCAAGCATCCCCCAGATAGCAAGCATCCGCCAGATAGCAAGCATCTTCCAGATAGCAAGCATCCGCCAGATAGCAAGCATCTTCCAGATTACAAGCAACCCCAGATAGCAAGCATCCCCCAGATAGCAAGCATCCCCAGATAGCAAGCATCCCCCAGATAGCAAGCATCCGCCAGATAGCAAGCATCTTCCAGATTACAAGCAACCCCAGATAGCAAGCATCCCCCAGATAGCAAGCATCCCCCAGATAGCAAGCATCCGCCAGATAGCAAGCATCCCCTACATAGATAGCATCCCCAAATAGCAAGCATCCACCAGACAATAAGTAGCTAGTGCGATAATTTCCTTAGCATTATAGTGGCTCCTTTAAAATTCGCTTACTTTTATGTTTGAAATTGTGTAAATTTTATGTTTGACATGGTGGCTGTTTTAAGTTCTACATGGCAACTGTTTTATGTTTGAAACGATGGCTTTTTAATGTCAGACATGGTGGCTCTTTTATGTTTTACATGGTGGCTCTTTAATGTTTAACCTGGTGGCTCTTTTATGTTTGAAACAGTGGCTCTTTTATGTTTGACACAGTGACTCTTTAATGTTCGACAAAGTGGCTATTTAATGTTTGACAAGGTGGCTTCTAAATGTTTGACATGGTGGCTCCTTAATGTTCGAGAAAGTGGCTCTTTAATGTTTTTCATGGTATAGCTCTTTTATGTTCGACATGGTGGCTCTTTTAGGTTTGACATGGTGGCTCTTTTAGGTTTGACATGGTGGCTCTTAAATGTTTGACATGGTGGCTCTTAAATGTTTGACATGGTGGCTCTTTAATGTTCGAGAAAGTGGCTCTTTAATGTTTTTCATGGTATAGCTCTTTTATGTTCGACATAATGGCTCTTTTAGGTTTGACATGGTGGCTCTTTTAGGTTTGACATGGTGGCTCTTAAATGTTTGACATGGTGGCTCTTAAATGTTTGACATGGTGACTCTTTAATGTTTCAAATGGTGGCTCTTTAATGTTTTACATGGTGGCTCTTAAATGTTTGACATGGTGGCTCTTAAATGTTTGACATGGTAGCTCTTTAATATTCTACATTGTGGCTCTTAAGTGTTCGAAATTGTGGATCTTTTAGGTTTGACATGATGGCTGTTTAATGTTCAACATAGTGGCTCTTTAATATTCTACATGGTGGCTCTTTTATGTTTAACATGGTGGCTCTTAAATGTTTGACATGGTGGCTCTTTTGTTTTACATGGTGGCTCTTTAATGTTTGACATGGTGGCTCTTTAATGTTTGACATAAAGTCACTTATATGTTCGAAATGGTGGCTCTTTAATATTTTACATTGTGGCTCTTAAGTGTTCGACATGGTGGCTCTTTTAGGTTTGACATGATGGCTCTTTTAGGTTTAACATGGTGGCTCTTTTAGGTTTAACATGGTGGCTCTTTTAGGTTTAACATGGTGGCTCTTTTAGGTTTAACATGGTGGCTCTTAAATGTTCGACATGGTGGCTCTTTAATGTTCGACATGGTGGCTCTTTAATATTTTTCATGTTATAGCTCTTTCATGTTTGACATGGTGGCTCTTTATTGTTCGAAATGGTGGCTCTTTAATGTTCGAAATGGTGGCTCTTTAATGTTCGAAATGGTGGCTCTTTATGTTTGACATGTTGGCTCTTTTATGTTTGACATGTTGGCTCTTTTATGTTTGACATGGTGGATCTTTAATGTTCGAAATAGTGGCTCTTTTATGGTCGACATGGTGGCTCTTTATGTTCGAAATGGTGGCTCTTTAATGTTCGAAATAGTGGCTCTTTCATTTTCGACATGGTGGCTCTTTATGTTTGACATGTTGGCTCTTTTATGTTTGACATGTTGGCTCTTTTATGTTTGACATGGTGGATATTTAATGTTCGAAATAGTGGCTCTTTTATGGTCGACATGGTGGCTCTTTAATGTTCGAAATGGTGGCTCTTTAATGTTCGAAATAGTGGCTCTTTTATTTTCGACATGGTGGCTCTTTTAGGTTTGACATGGTGGCTCTTTAATGTTCGACATGGTGGCTCTTTAATGTTTGACATGGTGGCTCTTTAATGTTTTACATGGTTGCTCTTTTATGTTCGACATGGTGGCTCTTTAATGTTTGACATGGTAGCTCTGTTATGTCCGAAATGGTGGCTCTTTAATGTTTGACATAAAGTCACATATATGTTTGACATGGTGGCTCTTAAATGTTTGACATGGTGGCTCTTTATGTTTGACATGTTGGCTCTTTTATGTTTGACATGTTGGCTCTTTTATGTTTGACATGGTGGATCTTTAATGTTCGAAATAGTGGCTCTTTTATGGTCGACATGGTGGCTCTTTAATGTTGGAAATGGTGGCTCTTTAATGTTCGAAATAGTGGCTCTTTTATTTTTGACATGGTGGCTCTTTAATTTCGAAATGGTGGCTGTTTAATGTTCGAAATGGTGGCTCTTTTATGTTTGACATAAAGTCACTTATATGTTTTAAATGGTGCCTCTTAAATATTAGACATGGTGGCTCGTTTAGGTTTGACATGGTGGCTCTTTAATATTCGATATGTTAGCTATTTTATGTTCGACATGGTGGCTCTTCTATGTTTGACATTGCGCTTCTTTTATGTTTAGAAGTTTTGTGTTTTTAAGGTGTTTTAATAAAAAAAAATCTTTTTTGCCCTACTAAGATTCGAACCCAAGTCGCTACATTAGCATTCCAGTCTGTTCGCATCTGGGCTATCTTTTTCAATTGGAGAACATAAATTGTGGCCCTTATAATTCAATTCTTACAGCAAGTCAATTGGAGTAAAAAGTTATGACATAATCAATTTCTCAGTCAGCCAGAATCAGTCTCAATTTAAGTTGTCAATATGGTTACGCAATTTCATTCAAGTCGTGTGTGCATTTCTTTGACACTGTTTTCAACTTGTTGTGATGCAATCTTTATCACAATCGGAATTCAGCCAGTCAGTTTTTTCTCTAGCATTCTTACAATGCATTTCAAGTCGAAAATTTTGCTTGACCTTTGCAAAAAAACATGTTTTTCAAATATTTAATCCCTTTAACATTGAGCAATTTCTTAGCCAAGATGCATGTACCGTCCCAGGAAAATTTCTGATCGAATGGTGCAAGTTTGAAGAAAATCGGTTGAGCCAATTTTTCTGAAATCTATCGCATACCCACAGACAACTCATTTTTAGTATATAGGATGTTTCACCCGCAATCTCAAAGACTGTGTCTTTTAACTGAATTTATTTAAATTATTACTGTCAAAATATACCTGCTGTTGCTTGGCATTTGTACGCGATAATATTTATTTTAATTATAACAAATCAACGCTTTTCTGTTATGCACCAAACAGTAATTATCTTTATGAAATTGCGAACTAATCTGTGTATATAAAAATTAAAGCTCTGTCTGTGTGTGTACAAATTTAAGCGCTATGGACTCCCATAGCTTCTCTCGCTTCTCTCTTATCTCCCCACTTTCTGACTCGTACATGTAAGAGAGGAGAAATGATAGAGTAGAGAGGAAAGAGAAGAGATGAGAGAGTAGGGGAGAGAGAAAAGAGGAGAGAAGTTTCATGGGGACCCAAGCGAGGCGACGACCAGGGTTAGGGGGTTTAAAACCACGGGTTGCAACAGCTTGTTTGACTTACTTGACTTAGCTGCAGGCGGCGTCCGGCGGATGCAGCGAGGAGGCGGAGGAGACCGCCCATTTCGCTAGCCCCTGGCGACCAATGGCTTCCGACGAAGCGATGTCGCTCAGGGGGACCCGTCGGTCTCGCCTGCAGCGCGGTCCTCCTCACCGGCGGTGGGGAAGAGATCAGCTCGTCCCGTGTCCCTGAGGTACCGGGCGAGCGGCGGGATGCTCTCGGAAAGAACCGGGTTTGGCCCGAGGTAAGTGAGCCTGGCCCTGGTGAAAACCGGGCAGGGGCAGTGGCAGATAAAGTGCTCGGCGTTTTCACTGCCTGAGCGGCAGAAGGGGCACCGCTCCTCGGGTACTTGGCCCTGAATGAAGCTGTGGCGAGAGAAGCAGCCATGCCCGGAGAGGGCCATGCTGACTGCTCTGAGGGATCTGCGGTTGAGCCTGAGGAGGGCTCTACGCAGGAGAGGAGAGGGGAAGGGGACGGCCGCACGGGATTGCCTGCAATTCCAGGTGTCGCGCCACCTGCGGAGATGCTCGGAATCAGTCCAGCGCTTAACGCGGGAGTTGATCACTGAGGCGGATGGGGGCCCCCGGGCCCGGCCCCAGCAGCGCGCCGGCGGAGCCAGCAGGTCAGCGCGCTCGTGGCCGAGGAAACCAGCGTGGCCCAGGATCCATCTGAGCTCCACCTGGTTGCCTAGCGCCAGCCCGTTGAGCTGGGTGTTGCAGTCCAGGACAGATTTGGAGCTGGTGGTGCTGCGGCGGAGGGCCCGAAGGGCTGCTTGGCTTTCAGAGTGAAAAATAAATTTCCGACCGCTGAGCTGCCTTCGGCGCAGCTCTGCCGCGCAGGAGCTGATAGCAAGCACCTCGCTCTGAAATACACTGGAGTTGAGCCCAGTGTGCTGGGAGTAGCTCCACACCGCTTCTCCCTTGAAGAAGGCGCAGCTCCGAAGCCTGAGAGACCATGCCTCATAGAGCCGTCAGTGTAACAGTGGACTTCAGAATCGCTCCAGCTGTTACTCGCCTCGTGTCGAGGCTGAATAGTGACCTTATACTTTTGAAGAAGGGTGGCTGGGATCGAGTCCGTGAGAATGTTGAGCCCGCCAAACTCCTCGAGAGCCTTGAGGCAGAGGTCAGAGTGCGGGATAAGCGACCGCTTCTTAAAGGCCCGCACTTTCTTGAAGGCCACCCCAGCATCCAAAAGACGCCGGGTGCTCTTCGCCGCCTCTCCTTTGACATAAATATCCAGAGGAAGGCAAAGGGAGTAGAGGGTGGGGCGCCCATAGTCATGCGGCAGGCCCTGCCCTGGATTTTGTAGGAGCGTCGAGGTTGCTAGCTCTTGACGCTCAGACCGCTGGCCCACACGAGGCTGGCGTAACGTCTGATCGAGGGGCGGATAATGGCAGTGTAATTGTGTAAATCCACCACAGCTTCCTGGGGGTGAGTCCCCAGGTGGTGCCCAAGGCGGGCCTGATCTGAGCCAGGGCTTTTTTAGCTTTAGTTTGAATGTGCGGAGTCCAGTTAGAGTGAGGCCCAGGCAGCGGAACTGCTGAGTCGGAGATTTGGGGAAGAAACTTTTGAGCATGAGCTCTAGAGTCTCTTCAGAGCTCTCTGTGACCAAGCTATCAGGTCTCTTCACAACAGAGAGTTTAGAAAAACGGTCGTTCGTGAGTGCCTTAACCACATGGGCTACCGGGCGAGAACCCTCAAGCCCTTCGCAATATTGGCGCTATTTGGCCGTCTTGGCCCTTTTGACTTGGCCCTTAAACTCGTGGATCGCACGGGTATAGGTCTCTCTATCAGATGGGTCTTTGGTTTTGGGCGCTCGCCTTTGGAGGGTCCTGGCTCGGCGCCGAAGGACCCCGAGCTGTGGGTTCCACCAAGGAGCAGATTTCTTGCCTTTGTAGGCCTTTAGAGGGCAGGCTGCCTCATAGGCAGTGGTGATCGCCCCGCCCAGGGAGGAGGCGAGATCATCCACAACCCGGCAGTCAGAGGTCACTGGGGAAGTCAAGATCTCGAAGGCCGTGGCTCAGCTTCGAGCCAAAGGCGGCCCAATCGGTATTCCCGACGTTCCGACTCCAAGTGACCTTAGGCTTTTGCTTGGTCGGCCCAATGCAAAAGCGGATAAAACGGTAGTCCGAGAGCGAGTCCTCGTCCCGCACTCGCCAGCCCGTAACTGTGGACAGAAGTCTGGGTGAGGCGGCCTATCTCTTTACATTTGGGTGGTTAACACTGCAGAGATAGGAGGAGAGGCGGCCTATCTCTCTGCACTGGGGTGGTTAACACTGCAGAGATAAGAGGAGAGGCAGCCTATCTCTCTGCACTGGGATGTTCAACACTGCAGAGATAAGATGGGCGGCTTAGCTGAATGAATGTTAATCTCTGTATTTGAAATATGTTTGGGAAAGAGCCAATCACAGAGCCCGGAGTGGGGTGGGTGGTTTGGGGAGGTTCGGTCGAGGGTATATAAGCCCCAAAATTGGCAAGAAAAAGTATTTTCCTTAACTTTTAATTTTCGTGAGTTTTAAATTTCGAAAGGAAAATGGACATCTGTGAAGGAGCTATAAGGCTCAAGTCCAGGAGTTTGAAGGACAAAAATTTATCGCTATTCACAAGTTTTACCGACACGGCAGCACGGCAAGTCTGAAGCCAGGCGTCCCAGGATTCAACCTGAATGTTTACCAATGGGAGAAATTGAAGTAGGTGAAACGCTCACTCGTGATTGCCGCACGCAACAACGAGCCCAAGGTCGTGAAACTCGGCTTTGATAAGTTTATGGAAGTGAAGGGCGGCATCATTTGGCCTTTACATCTTGGACATGGCGGCGACCATCGGCTTGTGGTCCGTGAAAGCGGTGAACGCGCGGCCCTCCAGGAAATAGCGGAAGTGCCGGACCGCCAGGTACAGGGCGAGCAGCTCGCGGTCGAACGCGCTGTACTTCTGCTCGGACGGGCACAGCTGCCGGCTGAAGAAGGCGAGCGGCTGCCAGGCGCTGCCAACCCGCTGCTCGAGCGCTGCCCCGACCGCGGTATCGGAGGCGTCGACGGTGAGGGCAATGGGCGCGTCTGGCCGCGGATGTGCCAGCATGGCGGCGGAGGCAAGCGCCCGCTTCGCTCCGTCGAAAGCGGCGGTCAGCTCGGGCGTCCACCGGACGAACTTCTCCTTGCCGGCCATGGCCGCATGGATGGGGCGCAGCAGCTGGGCGGCGCGCGGCACGAAGCGGTGGTAGAAATTCACCATGCCGGCGAACTCCTGCAGGCCCTTGACGGTGGCTGGCGGTGCGAATCTGGCGATGGCGTCGACTTTGGCGGGCAGCGGCACGGCTCCCTGGGCGCTGATCCGGTGGCCGAGGAAGTCGATCTTGCTGCGGCCGAACTCGCACTTGGCCGGGTTGACGATAAGGCCGTTGTCCGTCAGGCGCTGGAAAAGCGTCCGCAGGTGCTCCAGGTGCTCTTGCGGGCTGTTGCTAGCGACCAGGAAGTCGTCGATGTAGGCGAAGACAAAGTCCAGGTCTTGGCAGACGGAGTCCACCAACCGCTGGAAGGCCTGGGCGGCGTTCTTGAGACCGAATGGCATTCGCAGGAACTCGGAAGAGGCCAAACGGGGTGGTGACGGCGGTCTTGGGCACGTCGGCTGCGGCCACGGGCACCTGGTGGTAGCCACGAACCAGGTCGATCTTGGAGAAAACCGAGCAGCCGGCTAGGCGCACTGAGAAGTCCTGGATGTGCGGCACCGGGTAGCGGTCGGGCACTGTGGCGTCGTTTAGCCGCCTGAAATCGCCGCAGGGCCGCCAGCCACCGGAGGCTTTTGGGACCATATGCAACGGCGAGGACCAAGGGCTGTTGGACCGGCGGCGAACGATGCCGAGCTGCTCCAGAAGCCGGAACTCCTCCTTGGCCAACGCCAGCTTGTCCGGCGGCAGGCGGCGAGGGCGGGCATGGACCGGCGGACCCTGCGTCGGGATGTGGTGCTCCACCCCGTGTCGTGGCTCAGCCCGCTGGAAACTGGGCTCGGTGAGAGCGGGGAACTCGGCCAACAGCTGGCTGTACGGGTCCGCAGCGGCGGCTGCGGCGAGTTGCAGTCCGGGCCCCGCGCCGTCCAGCAGGTGCACGCTGGCGAGCGAGCGGGCGTCCAGGAGGCGCCGGTGCGGCAGGTCCACCAGCAGGCCAGCAGGCCGTGGTGCCGCAGAAAGTCGGCGCCGATCAGCGGGCGGGAGACCTCGGCCAGAAGGAACGGCCAGGAGCAGCGCCGGATGCCGAGGTCCAACGTGAGCTGGCGGGTGCCGAAGGTTCGGATGAGGCTGCCGTTGGCTGCAAAAAGCGGCGGGCCTGGCGAGTGCAGGCGGGCGTCGGAACCGGCGACGGGGAAAATGCTGACCTCGGCGCCGGTGTCGACCAGGAAACGCCGGCCCGTCTGCACATCTGGGATGAGGAGCAGGCTGCTGCTGTTGCCGGCCGTCGAGCTGTTCACTGACGGCCGGCCTGCCCGTTTCCCTGGAAGCTGCACGGGAGTTCACAGCGGCGGGCCTTCGCACCGAAACGACGGTGAAAGAAACACAGGCCGTCGTCCGGGCGGTGCTGCTGGGCCGTCTCTGTCTGGCGCCCTTGCTAGCCGCAAAGACTGCCGGCTGGGCTTGCTGGGCCGGCTCTACCGCCGGCTGCTGGACGGAGGCCGCCACCAGCTGCGGCCAGCTGGCCCAGAGCTTGTCTGCCTCCTGCGCTGCTGCCCAGGGGTCCGCGAAACTGACGGTTGTCATGGCCATGCGTACTTCCGGTGGCAGCTGCTGGCGGAACAGCTCCTCGAACAGCAGGCAGGGGCGGTGGTTCCCCAGCAGGGCGAGCATCTCGTCCATCAGCTCGGAAGGCCGCCGGTCGCCGAGGCCGGACATGCTGAGCAGGCGACTGGCCCGCTGCTGAGGAGTCAAATCGAAAGTGCTGTTGAGGCGCTCCTTTAGCTGAGCGTACTTGTTCGCCTCCGGAGGAGCCTCGAGCACATCGAGCAGGCGCTCTGCTGTCTGCTGGTCAAGAGCTGCGACCAGATGGGCGTACTTGGTCTCGTCCTGAGTGATGCCTCTCAGGGTAAACTGAGCTTCGGCCTGGATTAACCAGGCTCGAGGCTGGGCCGCCCAAAACGTGGGCAGCTTCAGGGACACAGCAGAGTCCGGTTTGTTGGGCCATTGCACGAAATGGCTGCGTAGGGCTCACCAATGAAGCGGCTTGCGAGTGGAAGCTTGAAAAGCAGCAAGCGAGCAAAAGCTATTGTGTATATTTGTTTAAGCATAGTCTTTATACTTGAGAGAATAGGGAGGTGTGAGTCAGAGCGAACTGGCTGGCTGGGCAAAACTCCCCAGCAGCCAGGCGTGCAGGGGCCTGTACACAGGCGGGCCCGCTCTCAACCGTGCACCAGTCTGGCCGCGACAAGGTACTGCTTACCTTGACTCCGGTTTGAGTCCTTGCGAGAGCAGAGCTGTTTCTTCCATCTAGTAAAATTCTGCATTGGCTGGGATTTGGAAACCAGGCTGTGAGTCAACTAATTGCAACTGGAGCTCCTTGTTGAGAACAGTTGGAATGAAAGCCGGCATTGAATGGGGCAACTACCTGTCAAAAATATTTAAGAAAACAATATTCTTCCCGATTCAACGAATCAGTCTTCTTCACAGCATTCGAGTTCAGCTCCGTGACATCTATGGTTGCCCACTGATTGCACAGACTCACAGCCCTGTTCTGCTCACAGTTCAGATTCGGGAGAAACGCATTCAATGAACTACCAGCAGCTGATCCAGCAATATTCGGGGGTTTGGACAGGACACGAAAAGCCTGCACTCTATGGCTGTGGGAGCTTCCCAGGGATCATGACATACCAGCCTCCGCCAGCGGCTACATCATCATCATCACCCTCGACGCTTAGCAGCGTCAGGCGCAAAAGAAACACTGAAGCAAGTCCGAAACGATTGAAGAAGAAGAAGCGCACCCGAAAGGCAACTGGTGGAAATCGCAATAAGAGGTCGAGCAAGGCTAGTGGGAAAAAGCTTAAGAATAGGAAGACAAAAACAAAGAAGAATGCAGCAGGCGGAGGAAAGCGAAAGCGAAAAGTCAGCAAGAAAACTGTGAAACGCGTGCTCGACTCTCTGTCATAGACATGGCTTACGGATTCAATCCCCGACTTGATGTACTTAAGACGCCCGTTCTACAAACCTGCATTGAAAAAGCTACTTATGTTGATATTCACCCAGTTAATTCCATTGCTGCAAATTCTCCCATTGAATTTGACTGCCACCAATCCGCCGATGAATACACTGATCTGCTTAATTCTTTTCTTTATATTCGCTGCCGCCTTGTGAGACTGGATGGGGGTTTGCTGAGGCAGGATGTTCGAGACGGAGATGGCATCATCACCGAGCGCAGAAACTGATGTGCACCCAGAAAATTTTGTTCTGTCTACAGCCTTCTCAGATGTAATTGTGAGCATTAACCAGCGAGTGGTGTCTGGTGGAGACCAGCTCTATCCCTACCATGCGTACTTCAAAGCTCTAATCAGCTCATCCGATGCCCAGCAACTAAAACTTTACCCTGCTGGCTTCCTGGAGCCGGACTCGGCAGCTGAAGAGCACACGGAGAGCCACAGGGAATCCCGATGGATGGAGTATGCGGGGCCGCTCTTCAGTGATGTTTTCCAGTGCCCAGTGTTTCTGCTAAGCAATCTGCACTTGCACATCAAACTGGTCCCCAGCGATGGGGCCTTTGCCATCAGAACCCCGAATGCAAACAACGCGGCATACCGAATGGAATCTCTCACTGCATTTTGCAACTTCGCCAAGTCAAAGTGGTGCCTCACATCAGCCTGGCCATGAGCAGGGATTGACAAACCAAAATGCACTATATCCCATCGAGCGAACTGAAATGCAGAACTTCATCTTACCCCAGGGTATCCAGTCAAAAAACATTGAAGGATTCACTCATGGAAAATTGCCGAAGTTCATCATGCTGGCCTTCGTGAGCCACTGAGCATTCAACGGTCATCATCACGCGAGTCCGTTCCAGTTCCAGAGCTTCAACCTCAGCCGGTTGGCTCTAAAGAAAGGTGGATAAACCGTGTGCCACGGCGCCTTTACACCTGAAAACAATTCCTTTGTAAGAGAATACTTGCACTATCTGAAAAGCTGTCAATCTGCAAGCCTCACAAATTTGGTCCCGTGGATCCCCTACTAGCTCTTCTCCAACAACACCACGGTGTTTGCATTCGATCTCACACCAGAGGGAGCGGCTCTGTGGTACGGACAGAAGGAGGGCAACTTGCGGCTGGAGATTCGCTTCCAACAGGCACTGAATGAAGCGGTGTCCCTGATTGCTATGTGCCTGTATGACTCACTGCTTGAAGTCACCAAGCACCGGGAGCTTTTGCTGGACTATTCCTCTTAACTGGCACGGACGCAATTCAACTATTCAATCTCGCCAAAAAAATTTGCCTGGCCAAAAATTTCTCATAATTACTTTCATTTGCGCTATAAAAATTATCTGCCCTTGAATGTAAAAAGAAAATTTCGATCATCAATTTCCCTTGAAAGCAAGTTTGTTTTTGTTCTAATACAGCACAATGGCTCATTTAGTCACTGGGTGGTGTGCTATGTTAGGCAAGGAAATTGCATTGAGAAGCTCAACTCCCTCGGCTGGGAACCTGAAATTTTATTTGTGGTTAATAATTTGTTTCGAGAGATTAAAACAACTGGCTTTTCGCTCCGAAGCAATATAAACAGAATTCAATGTGCCAACTCAAATAAATGCGGAGTGTTTTGCATCTATTTTGCTTATCAAAAGTTTCTGTTTAATCGGTCATTTGAGGGGATTTTGAAGAGTTTTCACGATGTTGAAAAAAAATATTTGAATGATAGAATCTTACAGAGGTTTGAAGCCAACTTAAGAAAAAGATGTCCGTGATTTTCTAGAACTATATTTATGCATTAGACATGGCCGAAAAGCGAGTTTGCTACGATATCCGCCTCAGGCAGGGAAGCTGCATGATTGTCTGCGGGCCCACCAATGCAGGAAAAACAAACTTTGTCAAACACCTGATCCAGTACAGAGACGCCATGTTTAATGTGAAGCCTGGCAGAGTTCTGTGGTACTATGGGATCTCACAGGCAGGCCATGCAGAACTGAGCAGCCTAGGTGTGCAGCTGCGCCAGGGATTTCCAACCAACATCGAGGCAGCACTTAGGCCCAATGACCTGGTTGTTTTCGATGACTTAATAGAGGAAACTTCAAATTCTGCTTCAATGCGAAATTTTTTCACAGGAATCGCACATCACTTGCCGTGCTTTTTGGTGATGCTGACTCAGAATATATTTTTCAAGGGAAAAGAGTTGAATAGTTGAATCTTGGCAGCACGGCGAGTTGACGCGAACCAGGACTTCAGTTTAGTGTTGAAAAGTGTGTACATAACAAGCTTTGAATCGTCCAGAACACATTGGCCGATGTTCGCCGGTCGAGGCGAACGGATGTCTTGCTTAGCTCAAAGATGCTCAAGTTTTCTTTGATGATGCTGAATGTCTTGACGTTAGGCTTTGAAGCCAGAACTTGAGCTTGATGATCACTGTTACAGATTCTCACATCTCTCCTCTTCCGAACGTTCTCCATAGTCTTTCCAAAAAGACTATTGTTCTTGGTCTTGTAGTAGTTCTTTTCGATTTCTGTAGATGCTTTTGAACGCTTTTCGCTGTTGCTATCGATGTAGCTCTTGAACACTCGCTCTTATCGAAAGCTGATGGCTCGCCGGAACTTGCTTACGCGCATGCCTTGTTGAAGGTAGAACTTGAGCACTCTGCTATGAACAACATAGGCTTCTTTGTCTTGACAAGTGAGAAGCAGTTTTCGCGTTCCGTGGTACTTTTTACCTGGATTTAGCTGATGCCATAGCTGCTGCATATAGGCTGGAAAGTCTTCAAACTCAATAGTTCCCTTCTCTGGGGCCAGTGGCAGCTCCTCGGTCTTCTGGTGAATGCATTCTGTATATTGCAGATCGACTTCCATGAGATAGGCATGGGCACCATCATCTTGCATATTGAGAACAGTGCTTTCATCCCAACTTCGCAGCTCGTCTTGATCGACCCATCGAAATTCACTCACGGGTAGCGGCATAGAGAGAGCCTGACCATATAGGTTGTTGACATCTAGCGGAAGTAAGTATCTGTGTTCCTCTTCCTCTTCATCTCCACCGCTCGCGGAGACCTGGTGTACATTGGTGAAAGTAATTCCTCCTCGGATGCCAGCCTCCACCATGCGGTACATGTCACCATCGACTAGAAGCTCCAAGCGATGTTTCGCACACTTAAGTGCCGATTCGAATGACAATTCTGGTGCCGTGATAAAGTGCACCGGATCCAAGCCGTCGTCAGCAAGACTCAATCTCCTGAATGATTCGAATGCATCTGCCAATTGGCGGATGTCTAATTCTAGGTAGGCCATCATGTACTGTCCAAGGTTACTGACCTGCAATTCATGCCACGCTCGCAGTGCATGCTGATAGTCTGCATCAGGACAAGGCGATTGCGTGAGCACGTTGAAAAAGTTCTCTTGCGACGGCAGACTCGTAACAAGCAAATCGGCAGGTTTCTTCACAGCGTCGTAGGGAAAAATCCCCTTACTTAGCAGAATAGCATTAGAAAGTTTCGGATGGTGCACCTTCATCTCCAGCGTAAGAGGGCAACTTTCAGCCGTTAAAGTGCGCATCAAAGTTTCAAGACTACAACCCAGAAAATTGAGTGAGTCTAAAAATTGGACGGTAAAATTGAGCGGACGCTTCTTGCCGAACGGTAAGGTGTACTCACCAACTGGAAATTCCGCCTTCAAGCAAAGGTACCGTTCACTGGTCTGGGGAATCACGCTCAACTTCCAGTGTGTCATCTTGAACAAAGCCGTCGAAAAAATCAGATGTAGGTCGTAGGATTTGAGGTTGTGGAAGTACACTGGCAAAAAGCGTCGCTTCAACTGAGCCTTGAGGTTGCATGCAGCACACGCAGCACCGCGGAAAAGCCCAGTCAGATGATTGTGATCCCACAGTTTTTCGGACGGACACGAAAAAGATTCGTCACAGTAGTAGCAACTCTGAGCTGTTTCGAACTTTCGGTTAGCTTCTTCATTGACAATCTTCTTTTGGTAGCTGTGTTCTCGGTTCCATTGAAAGATTTCCTTTGAAAGCGTCTCAAGGGATCTAAGGAATTGTTCGACACACAGTTCTGGATCGTCTTCTCTGAACAATTGGAGGCTTTCATTCCTGCCTTTGAGATCAGGGCCTGCAGTATTTTCGCTTTGTACTAGCAGGTAGCCGACTGCAGCTGGAAGATGCTGGGAAAGCTTTTTGGTTCCGGCAGCGGCTCCGCGGACTTCATCATCAACATCAGCATTGAATGACTCCATATCAGCGTAGACTGTAAACGGCGGTGAAATAGTTTTCTGCCAGTTTTGGAAGTCAAGCAGTTGTTTTCCTCCGTTGGTAATACTTCTTTGACGGAAAGCTCGTCTGACTCGTAGCAGCTCTGCCGGTGCTCTTGCAGTCTCTCCTCTGACCTGAAAGCGGATAGACAGCGCTCGCACCACTTGCGCTGGTGAAGTCCATCTTTGCTGTTGAGTAGACTATTCATGTTTACAATCGCACACCAGTGAGAGCTGCCAGAGTCGTCGTCAATGAGGTGAAGCAATGGCAGAAGGCGGCGCCCTACTGTGATGGCTGCTTCTGGTTGACGCAAAACTTCCACTTTACCAGCACGCCAGGAAAGCACTGTGAAGCAGAAGTCAGGGTTCAAGTTCTCAATCTCGTCTAAAGCATAGATACTCACTGGCATGGTTATGCCATTCAAGCAAATTTCGTGAAGCCAAGGCCGGTAGGTTGCAAGCGCGTGCGGAGATTTTCGCAAACTTTCCTCTCCATGATGCAGCACTGCTAGACAGGCATACAGAAACCAATTTTCACCTTCACTCGGTGGGTTGATTACGGCCTGCTTCTGCTTAAGACCTTCGGGAAGTACAAAGCTGCTGCTTCTACCAACATAGTAGCGCACGCGATCGCCACGGGAAATGCAGACATCAAAGAAGTTGATTCCACCTATGGTCCAACCACTGCCGTTCGTGTTCATGGACTCACAAGTCCTTTCGCAGGCTGCTAATTGCGACTTCCACCAATCTTCAAAATTCCGAATCTCTTCTAAGCAGCTGCGGGGTGCGGGCAATCGGCACGTCCTGCTCGACATCGGCGGGGCCGGAAAAATGGGGTGGGCGCTCTATAGCAAATCAATGGCTCGCACCTACTACTAACGTTGGTGCATTGCCCACGTTACAGAAGTTGAGGTTAGTGCTGCTGACATAGGCCAGCAGCTCCTCGCCTCTGTTGTTGGTGTTCTTGCTGCCCCAATGGAGGTGGTGCGCGTTCACATCCCCTGAAATGAGCAGTTCGAACGGACGGGACGCGGCGTAGTCAATAAGGTTAACTAGCGCGTCGCAAACTACTGGGGCATCGCCTTGGAAATAGGAAGATGCTGCCAGTACAGGTTTATTGGGAAGGAGGTTATTGATTTTTTTTTTGAACAACACAGATGTCCAAATAAATCACAGAGGTCGAGAGATCAGGTCTCATTCATGCCTCAAAAGCTTTAGCAGCAAAGATCAGAGATCTTGGGTGAGGCTGAGAGTCCGCCATGCAAAAACAGTGGTAGTCAGATGGCACATTATTTGGCTTACCTTTAGTCATCCAGGGCTCCTGCACGAAAAACAGGCCCGGAAGCTGTTGCTCTGTCGTGCGCATCAGGTTGACTGACGCCGCCACGCAGTGCTGGGTGTTGATCTGCAGACGCCAGATAGCCGCTGGCATCAGGCCAGGAGTTCCTCCTCCTCCTCGGCGCTCACCAGCTTCGGGTCGGGGTCGCCGGTGTCCATGGGCTCCTCTTCAGCAAAAGGCCCCCGATTGGTCGGAAGGCAATAGGCAGCGTTCGCCGCCCTTCGCCCACCGGCCATTGGGTCCTCCGCTTCAGACTGGCCAAATGCCCTGGAGCAGCCAGCCGCCTTGGCAGGCGGGTCCGTCTCCAGTCGGCCCTGCCCCAAGGAGTTGGGCGCAGCTGGGACGTCCCCACCCTCCCTGGACGAACTGGTGCGCCTGGGCGTCCCGGCGACCTCTCGCCTCAGCTGGGTGATTTTGCCGGTGCGGACGGCCTCAGCTGCTCGCTGGTACAGGCCGCGCCGCCTGGTGCTGCGCGCCGGGCGTCGGTCGCCTCCGCCCTCAGCAGCGCGCTCAGCTTTGCCCGTGCGGCCGTGCTGCCGGGCGGGGCGGTTTGCTTTGGCAGCCTTGACAGAAGCTCCCGCTTCGGCCCCAGCCGCCGCATCCCGCCCGCCCTGCTTACCGCCACGGGGAGGGTCGGCCTCGTAGGAGCGGATGCGCAGCTTCCAGAGGCCGACTTTGATGAAGCTGCCGTGTGGATAGCGCCTCATCCAGGCGTCCGACAGCCCCAGAATGGCTGTGAAGCCAGTGCCGTCGGTGCGCTTATTATGGGTGTCATGCACCACTAGGCCCGCGGTGGGAAGCTCTCGGTTGACTGCTAGCAGTCCTTTCCGGAGCTCGTCAGCAGAGGTAACGACGCTCCTGGCCGAAAGCCAGATTCGATGCCTCTTGGTTCGGGTGCGCTCGTCCTCTCTGCAGAAGGCTAAATTGAGGTAAAGCTCTGCTCGGGCAGCAGCTCAAGAAGCTGCCGACCCGAGTCAGCATCACTGGGCCAAATAAGAAGGCACGAGTCCCTCGTCGCATTCGAGTGAATGTTCAGAGGCGTGCCCTTCAGAGTAAGCTTCCACAGGAGGCCATCAACAGCACCTCTCACCTGTTTCAGCTGGGCGGGGGACAGGCGCGCGTCCTTCCCCAGAATGACAACCGCCGGCTGCCTCTTTGCCGCATCAGCGTAGGAGGCCCGGGGGTCAGTGGAGCCTTCTTCAGGTGGGCTGTCCACCCTCCCGGCTGCATCGGCCTCCCTATCCTGGGCAGGGGCTTCAGTGGGCTCGAGGCCCTCTTCCGCCGCCGCCCCAGATTGGGAAGCTTCCGCTGCCGCGGGCCATTGGCCCCTGGCGCCGGTTAGGCTTCCGCCCTCCTTGGCCCGCTTCGCATTGTTAAGTCGACGGCGGGCAGCTCCAGAGGTGGTGCTCAGCTGCTTGGCAGCTGGAGTAGCAGGTGTCTTCTCGGAGGCACCGCTCAGAGTTGGCTCCACGGGTCTCGCCGGGGCGTCCCCGATGGTAGCAGATGGTATGGCCGCGGAGTCCACGGCCCCAGCCGAGGCCGGAGGCACTGTGTCATCCACAGCCGGTTGTTTACTTCGGCTAGAAGCCATTGGCTGGAAGTAAAAAGGTGGGACTTCCTGCAGAACACACGCAAAGAGCCACAAGGCCGCAACCCCAAACCAAGCGGCAGGCTCCCAAGAAGCAAAATACCACCCTGCGGGGGGACCCAGAAACGCAAGGGGAACCGTTAGCGACCAGACTACTCCCTGGCCAAGCGTCCATCAGCACGGAGTTACACTGGAACATTAGAGGGTGCGTTTATATGGTCACACCAGGACCCGGCGCCAACGAATCACCTCGGCAAGGCCCAAGGCCTGCCTTAACACCCACGGGACGAGACTTGCCAGGTGAAAATCAGGAGACAGAGTCTCTTGAGCTATCAGCCCGCCAGAGGAGGCAGGTGAGAGCATCGCTGGCTGGGATAGAGGCCATACCAGACTCATACTGCACAGATAGTTCACCACGCCATTTTGTGCAGGACCCGGGGTTGGCCTGCAAAGCGAGCGTTGGCCTCCGCCACCATGCTGGCGTAATCGCGGCCGCGTCCCTAAGAATCACCATTCGATCGTACGTAACCAACGCCCAAAATCCATCACATGTCCAACCGGAATCAGAACTCTACACCATCCGCCACCTTGTGAGTTGGGAGGGGAGTACGCTGATCCCCCACCTGATGAGAACAGCCAGCGACCACGCAGACGCAAACAGCGGAGACACAGCGGGCCACAAGCCAGAGAGTTCCACGTCTTCCAGCTAAACTGTACTCGTAATGGTTTACAACTACGCTGCAGGGAACTGGCCAAACGCCTTTACCAACTGCGCCCCTGCGCGGTCCATCAAGAGACAAAGCTACTCCAGGAGTCCAATTTAATTCCACCAGCTGGCTACTGTGTCGCAGCCCGTAAAGATGGAATTAGCAAGGTACCACTGCCCGATGACAGCGCACCACAGAAAACCAAAAAATACGTTGTCAGCCAGTCAAGTGAGTAATAATAGGCAAAACGTCACTGGGCGCGTTTCAGGGCCTGGGTGCGAACGTAGGTCGCACCGCTGGCAGTGTCAGCCAGCAGGCAGTCAACGAAACGCCGAGTGCGTGCCTGTCCTCGCTGGTAGGGTGCTTGCAGCGTCAGCAGCAACACCTGCACCGGTTGCGGACAGTACGAGTCAGCTTGGATGATATGGCCTGCCAGGTGGAGTCGCCGACGGCGCAACAGTTCGCTGGGACGGGACAGGCCGATAGAGTGCCGCATTGGTGACTCGCTCGAAGCCGATTTTAAAGGCGGCACGCAGCAGGCAGCGTGCGCCGCATCGACCTGCTGTTCGAGCGATTCCGTCGCGTCCAGGTCTCCGCGTTGTACAACAGGACGGTCTCAATCACCGCTTAGAACAGCGCCGTCCTCTGGTGCTCAGACAGGGCCTCGGACTGCAGGACAGCCCTGATGGAACGTAAGGCAGCCCAGGCAAGTCCGCGGCGACGTCGCAGGTCCTTGCGAACGTCAGGCACCAGACCGCCGAGGTAGACGAACTGCTGCCAGTGGAGAGGCTTCCTCACCTGCCCGTCAGCGCCTTTGCAGAAAATAACAGCAGAATCCAGACCATCCGAGTTGCCGCTGTGGAACAAGGCCGAGGCCCCCCTAACCACACCTCCGGATCCCGGCAGCGACAGAGCGCCACGCACCAAAAAACCCCGATTCCGCCTTCGCTGGCCAGAGGACTGCCAACGCTGGGGCCCCGGTTACCGCAGCGGGCACACCACATGTAATCGTGACTTCCAAATGGACGATATCAAACAGCCGCAACGACACCCGCGACCAACCGCGACAACAACAACGAGCCAAGCAAAAAGGCGGACGCTGGCACTGCTCCGCCTGCAACAAGATCCTCAAACAAGGCGGCTACAATGTCCAGTGCACAGTAACCGAAAGGACTCACCTCAACTGCTCTGGACTCAACAGTACCAAAAAATATCGCCCCCGTTCAACGGTGGATGCTGCCAAGCCGCGGCAACGACACACAATCCGACTCCAAAGTCTGCTTCCGAGCGCACTATGGAACCTCCAACGGGGTTCGCTTTGGCCCTGGACACCAGGCAAGTGGAGGCGACACCCACAATCAACGGGTGCAAATGGACCTCATTTCTCGTGCGTCATCAGTTCTCGTCAGTCTTCTCGGCGGCCCGTCTCCGTCCGGCGTCCGGCGGCCCGTCTGCGACCAAAAACACCCAAGATAGAACACCAACAAATTAAAAATATTTCACACCCTGGCGTCATCGCAATTCAGGAATCTAAACTCACTGCCAAATCAACAAATTCGCTTGTATCGGCACCGACCGTACCCGGTTTAAAGGCGGCGGCCTTCTCGCCTTCATTCACGAGTCCGTTCGCTTAATTTCTCTTGACTGCATGTTGTGTTCTAATTGACACAATCTAACCTTGCAGAAGATCCGCTCGAACTTCTGAACTGAAATCCGCTGGTCTGAAGGCAGCAAGATCATAGTCTACAACAGTTACATCCTTCCGGTCAGCAGCTGTAGCGCCGGTTATCTGCCGGACATCACCAAACTCACTGCCGACACGCCAACATCATCATCTGCAGTGATTGGAAGCTCATCACGCAGCCTGGGAGTCCGAGATAGAACCGACCAACCGAGGCGACTTGCTGGCCAGTAATATTGGAGCGGCTCCTTATGATTTCCTCTCCGTCCCTGCGCAGTCCCGGATCCCTCCTCCGGCGCACCATCAACACCGGATGTGACAGCAATCCACCAATCTCTTTTGCTCAGCGCAGACTACTGCATCTTGCAGACGCTTTCCTGTGACCATCTCCTAATTCAGTCTACCTTCAGCGCCGGGAAGCCAGAACTGGTCGCGGCCCGCGGGTACTTCATCAATTTCCATCGCGCTGACTGAGAACTCTTCAGTTCGGCCCTAAAAGACTCCCTGGACAATTTCTCCACTGACCAATGCGTTCATGGTGTCAGCTCCTCCTCAAAGTTATGAAAACAGTCATCCCTGAGGCCAGGTTCAAACGCCAGCAACCTAACCCGAAACGACTCTCAGGCCGCGCTCCTACCGCCGCCCCAAACGCTCTGCTCTGCTTCGCTGGCAAAATAGCAAAGTCCAACACGCAGGCGGCCAATCTATTGAATAAACAATTCACGCAACCCACTTGAATACTCTGATGCGCGCTTTGTCCGCCGAAAAATTTTGGCCGCCCCGAACGCCCAGACGACCATATACACCGACGACAGCGCGACACTCACCACCGAGGCCAAGCTGAACGATTGCGCTTGTTCACTCCCGCCTGCCATCAACGCCCTTAGCGAATGGTGCGACGCCTGGAACACGGAGCTATCAGTCGACAAGTGTTCGGCATCACCCGACACCAGACTGGGGACCGTCGAGACCACGGCCCACCGAGTTCCTGCTCGAATGTCCGCACGTAGACCGCTTTTGCGTCATCAACGGCATCACGACGATTGAGGACCTGATGGGGTCCCCCTCTCCCTAAGGTTACGTGTTCGTATGATAAGACTCTTAGACAGGGGAGGATGGACCTTTAAGGTGATGGGTTTCGGACTTCGTTAAAAGCCTCAGGGCCTCGGGCCTCAGAAATGAATCAATTAGAGTCCTGGCCCCCCACTCCTGTCAGATGGTCAACCCCAAGGTAGCTTAATATGTGGCGAGCAGTCTAGGTCCTATAGCTAAGAGGGGGACAGCGAGAGACAAGCAAGGAGAAGAATTTTGAAGGTAGAGATCAGCTAATCCAGCCCCAGCCCGTGCGCACCGGCTCACCAAACCGGAACTTTCGAAATCGGGCTTCCGACTAGAAGGGGCTTAGCACTTACCTGGCAACTAGTGTCTTTTTGCTGTTATTCTCGAAGTCATCGCCGATGATAAGGGACACTGCTGGGACTAGATCGCGTTGGCCATGCAGGTACAGAGGGGACTTGTGCAGGGGATTCTTGCGATGGCGAGACTATGGTAGCTACATGTACTATTACATTGCTAAATAAGAAATATTGAACTTTTGGCCTTCACCTGCTAACCAGCCTTTCGTAGCGCTGATGATAGACTAACTCGAACTTTAGAGATCACATGACCATGAGTCACTACCCGAGCCGCTCGGCAAATCTAGAGTGTACAGAAGTACATCTCTAGTGCCATTTTTTCACTATTGGCAATTTCGCTAACTGATTTGATGGTTTGATCGACTGAGAACTGCCTTGCCATTGTTCCACTGTAACCGGCGCCTACTAGCTTAGCTCGTCATCTGAGCCATCAGCGAAAAAGAAGTGAAACCGATAAAAATAACTGTCAAATTTAACCTTCTCGCTGAATCACTTCAATTCACACTTCAGATTGAATTGGGGTAATTAGACTACTAACAGTATTATTGAATGATTTCTGCCTCAGTAACAGCACTATTGAACAAAATGAGCAAAAGTGTACACCTAATCCAGCTACTCAGACAGGGGACAGATAAGGAATCACCCAATCAAGCAAGTCTAGGTAGCCTCTCACTCAACCAATCAGAAACTTAACAACCGGAGACCATGGTAATCCACAGTGACCGAATCGGCTTAGTGCTACGCAGCTGTAGGCCCGTGATGATGATGTCACAGTCTTTGCTGATTGCTAGCAGGTGATGGACTCGGTCTCGATGATTGATGCCGTTGTGACATTGTCAGTTGAGGTGGGCCCGACAAGGGCCGTTTTAGCGTAAGCAGTGCCACAGTCGACCGGGGAAGACGTCCTTGATGATGAGGGGAGATGTCGCAAAACGGTCGCAAAAGAGGAGAGGATCAAAGTCGAGCTCCGAGGGAGCCTTCCAACAGGTAAGAAGTAGAGGAAGGTCACTTCGGAGCGGGAAAAAACATCGGCTTAAATACGCGCTTGTAGTCGCCAACTGGACCGCAGTTTGTTATAATGAAACAGCTCGACGCTGATTGGCTGAGCCGATTTGTTATAACTGACGTCGAATTTTCTAATTGGCTGAGCTTTTTGCTACCCAAACTCACGACCAAGAGATCCTATCAGTTCCCTCGGGGTCATAAAATTGCGCCAGGTGTCACCATAAATCACTCAAAATCGCTACAGTATGATCTATGGCTTTTCGCGTAGGTATTACAAAAATCAATAACAAATATGCACTAGAAAGGTCTCATTAAGTAGAAAGTGAAGATGGTGAAGAGAAATCGATAATCGGTAATCCCAAAGTACTTTAGGGGTAAAACGCATAGCTGTCAAAGCTGTCAAACGCTTGAAAGAACAAGAGCAATATGCCCTGACCTCTCATACATGTAAATCTGATTGCCTGTCAAAAATGATGAGAAAAAAAGCCAACCGCCCACATCCTCTCAGACCATCTGGCGCCAGCTTCAACACTGGGTGAGGCGCAGGTGGCTGTCAGATACGCTTGGGGCTATGATTTATGACCCCAAAATTAGCTAAAACCACCCCTATGCTATAATGACTACAAGTATGGCAAAATCATAGACTACAAAATCCAACAACTATTGTAAATTCTAGGAAAATTACAGAAAAGAAGAAAAATGCCCAAAGCCTGCTGTCAGTAGGCTAACAAGTTTGGAACCCATGTGCGAGCGTGAGATTTGGAAAAAAAGTGCGTCCTTATCAAAGGTAATATTAATGTGTTCAACCGACAAGCCTCAGACAAAGCAATGCGGTGGGTCTGTCTAATTAATAAGTGGGTTGTATATTTGTGTGCAAATGTATATAGAAATAACATACTAGTAAATCCATTCAAAGCTGTGTCGTCTCGCGTGCTCAAAACTCGGTTTTGTTTTTTATTTATGCTTTACCATGCACGTCCCGGTCAAATGCCGTTTAAAATCTTTTGTTTTACTGAACTGTACTTTACCCATTTATCAGATATCGGTGCTTTAGTTGCATGCTACTACTTGCAGTAGGAGTTGCGCTTATTTTTATTTCCTAGAATTGTCATTGAGCATTTCACGTTGGTTAGTCATTTATTCTTGTTCGTGGCTTAATACACTGTAAATATCTAGTGTTTGCATTTACCTGCTGTCGCTTTTTTGTCCTCATTTTCCAGCGAATCTACATCTATCTATACCTATAAAAATTAATATTCTGTGTCTCTGTTTGTACAAATTTAACCGCGCGCTATATATAGACTCCCAACTGCTCAATCAAATGACAGCAAATTTTATGCTACCTTGAACTTTCCTTACGAGCTATAATTCATGGCTTCTTACTTAAATGTGCGTGCAACAAACAAACTGCTTCAAAAGTGCCAAGTCTTAACTCTGTACGAGTGTACATGTATGTATAGCAGTGTACATTATAGCAATGTATAGTAGTGTTTTGTAATTACTTTTATTCAATGCCTTCTCTACGGATAGCTATGGCAGTTTAGTGAGAAATTCGAACCGTTGTCCTGCAATCTGCATAAGGCCTAAACTTTACAGTTGAACAGATTAGCAGTGGATAAGAAAGAGGCAAGACTCATGCAGGATCAAGACGGCAATTAATAATACGAGCCCGTACTGGCTTATTTAGCCACACATCTACAACTGCTCAAGGAAACAAATTGTTCCAGTGGGATCGGGAATCGAACCCCCGACCTTCAAGTCGTGAGTCCGACGCTCTGACCACTAGGCTACGACCCCTTGACGCAATGGAAATCAACGCTTTAAGTTTAAATTAAAAGCATCAAGAAATTGAATCCAGCTCATGGCTGTGGGCCAGATTAAAGAGGAAAGAGAAGAGAGAAAAGAGGAAATGAAAAATGAAATTGAGAGAGAGAGAGAAGTTAAGAGAGGAGAGAAGAAGGGAGAGCGTAGAGAAGAGAAAACAGAAAATACAAGAGAGAGGGAGAGAGAGAATGCATAGAGATGGCCAAGAGAGAGGCAGAGGCAGCTCGAGGCCAGGCCAGAGTTTTCCAACGCATGCTTTAGATAGACGTTGCCTGTCTGCATTCCATGCGGCATCCCAACCAAAGAGATCAATGCTTTGCCTCAAATATTTCTATCTGTGGCCACTAGCAGGGCGTTGCCATGGATTTTATAGTGAGGGGGAAGCCAACAAGAATTCTACAAATACATGCATGCATTCTTTTCAAACCTGGTGTTGTCAGCGCTCATTTTAGCGCCACAGGCACTCATTTTAGCACCACAGGCACTCATTTTAGCGCCACAGGCACTCATTTTAGCACCACAGGCACTCATTTTAGCACCACAGGCACTCATTTTAGCGCCGCAGGCACTCATTGTAGCGCCGCAGGCAATCATTTTAGCGCCGCAGGCACTCATTTTAGCACCACAGGCACTCATTTTAGCGCCGCAGGCACTCATTTTAGCACCACAGGCAATCATTTTAGCGCCGCAGGCACTCATTTTAGCACCACAGGCACTCATTTTAGCGCCGCAGGCACTCATTTTAGCACCACAGGCAATCATTTTAGCGCCGCAGGCACTCATTTTAGCGCCGCAGGCAATCATTTTAGCGCCGCAGGCACTCATTTTAGCGCCGCAGGCACTCATTTTAGCACCACAGGCACTCATTTTAGCGCCGCAGGCACTCATTTTAGCGCCGCAGGCAATCATTTTAGCGCCGCAGCCACTCATTTTAGCGCCGCAGGCAATCATTTTAGCGCCGCAGCCACTCATTTTAGCGCCGCAGGCAATCATTTTAGCGCCGCACTATTTGTCGCCCTGAGGCAAAATTATTGTTTTCCATAACAGGTCACAAGATTGGGTGGGGGGGGTGGGAAGCATTGGCATGTCCCCCCCATAGCCTTTACTAGGAGGACATGCCCCCCCCTTGTTCCCCCCGGTGGCGACGCCCCTGACCACTAGTTAAAAAGCTGCAATTGGGACAAGAGGGCTGCATTTTTGTGCCAGGAATGAGTGCATGCAAAATAGTTCCGGGGATTGGATTTCAGCAGATTTTTAATCCACGGGTTTGTGTCCGTTTCAATAAAAAACATTTTTATTATATCGCCTATTTATTAAATTATGCAACAAAAGAATTACCTAATGTTGCTGGCATTTGTACACGATAGTATTTATTATAATTAAAAAGAAATCAGCTGTTGCTTATAAAATTACAAACTGACGTAAGTGTAGAAACGTATTAAGCACCTTTTAGAATCAAAAACAAATTTATGTTGTATATTTTTATGCATTACTTACTAAGTAGCAGTGAAGCTTAAAAAGAACACCCCGAAAACGTGTTAAACAAAATTATTGTCGTTGATTATATATACAAATTCCTATGTACACAGTTTGTACACTGACATAGAAAACAGATAGGAAAACTTGGTTTTCTAAGAAACCAAAACTTTAAAAGGCTTGAGTTTGTGCAAAGATGTATAAATCGCATTACCGGAGTCAGTTGAGTTTAGTGTATACCTTTAAACATTGTTCCGAGAATCAACGATAAGTATCCAGCTGATATCACATATACTAAAATAACTAGATGGGCCACTCAGGCATTCTACTTTCAGTTCAGTAGCAAGGAAGAATACATAAGCTATTTTAGATTATCTAAGCTAGTTTAGAAGCCCAAAGCTTGCAGGCGTAAACAACTTGCTAATTGGTTCAGCAGTAATGTACATTAGTCAGTCCCCTGAAATGTACATGGCAGCTTTAGGCTGGAATCCGATAAAGGCAATAAAATTGGGGCGGGGCGGAGGGGAGTAGTGTGGAAAGGCGCGGTTAGATGCTTTAAGCTGGGGGTAAGAGCCAATAAATGAGCCTTGGCTTTAAAAATACATTAAAATGCTTTTGTTTACCTTACTACTGAACTGAAAGTAGCTTACACGCAAATGTGCTGAGTGGCCAATCTAGTTATTCTGGTATCTGTGGTTGCAATCAAAGCATAATAAATTGAGCAAAACAAAGGCGGCAGTCAGTGGCTTATAGCTGATAATGCAGTTAATTTTTCAATTGTCTCTCACAACTCACACCAAAATCGGCTCGCCTATAAATGATGAAGACTCCATTGAGTTCTGGCTCTGATAGTTTCGATAGCTGCTGTTGGGCTGTTGCTGCTGCTGTTGCAACCTGTGATGATGCAGCTGGTGCTGATACTGCGACTGCACCGTCCATTTGAGCACGGACATCTGGTCGGAGGACTGCGTCAATACTGACGACTGACGACCTGCGGAGATGGCTGCTTGTTGACGAGAAGGCCGCTGACTGTGATGATGAAGGCGCGACTGCTGCTGAGGCCGCTGTTCAAGACAGCGGAGGGCCTCCTGATACGACGGTGGAGCTGACGGATGCTGCGGTTGCTGCGGAGGCGGAGGCAGAGGCAGCTGACGTTGCTGTTGCGGTCGCTGCTGGGGCACCTTAGGAGAAGAAGCGACACCAGCACCAGCAGCAGCAGCACCAGCTGTGGTCGGTGTTGAAGCAGATGTCTCCGACTCCCAGTAGCTGGGCGGCACTGGCGGGCAATAGGCGGTGGCCGTGTCTGCGGGATAGTCAAGGAAATTGGTTAGAAAACACTGAGCTGGATATTTAAAGCTTTTTGAGGTGGGGTGGGCTTCCACAAACAGGCAGGTGCGCATAACGATTGACATAAGCGCAAAGAGAGGTATAAGCGCGAAGAAAGACGCAAGCGCGCAGAGGTATAAGCGCGAAGAGAGATGTAAGCATACAGACATAAGCACACAGAAGCTTAAGCGCACAGAGGCATAAGCACATAGAGGCATAAGCGCACAGAGGCATAAGCACACAGAGGCTTAAGCCCTATGACTAAATGCCCGATTAAGTTATTTTTTAAGATCTAAAATTGTAAGCCTGCATGCGCCACAGTAGGACATGCGGCAAGTAACTTCCGCCTTATGCTCACCTCGATGACAGCCGATGTACCAAATCGGCACCCGGCTTATCTGCCCGCCTGCGGCAGAATCGCCTCGCTGCTCATGTCGCGACGACGCATTTTGTCGGCGCTGTCGCTGACGCTGCCGTTGTCGCTGACGCTGCTGCTTGCCCAACTGCCTAGCAACAAGGAGGCTGACGCACACTAAGATTAAGCACAGGCCGATCGCTGTGAAAGTTGTGAGGACGGTGAAGCGAGTTGCTTACTTAGTTAATGAATCATTCGAAAATGTTTCGCAATAGAACCGAGATCCCGATATTTGAAAATCTTAAATCCCAACACTTTGAATCCCAAATACCAAACCTTCGAGTCTCAAATCCCAAACCTTCGAGTCTCAAATCCGAAACCTTCGAGTCTCAAATCCCAAACCTTCGAGTCTCAAATCCGAAACCTTCGAGTCTCAAATCCCAAACCTTCGAGTCTCAAATCCGAAACCTTCGAGTCTCAAATCCGAAACCTTCGAGTCTCAAATCCGAAACCTTCGAGTCTCAAATCCGAAACCTTCGAGTCTCAAATCCGAAACCTTCGAGTCTCAAATCCGAAACCTTCGAGTCTCAAATCCGAAACCTTCGAGTCTCAAATCCGAAACCTTCGAGTCTCAAATCCGAAACCTTCGAGTCTCAAATCCGAAACCTTCGAGTCTCAAATCCGAAACCTTCGAGTCTCAAATCCCAAACCTTCGAGTCTCAAATCCCAAACCTTCGAGTCTCAAATCCCAAACCTTCGAGTCTCAAATCCCAAACCTTCGAGTCTCAAATCCCAAACCTTCGAGTCTCAAATTCGAAACCTTCGAGTCTCAAATCCGAAACCTTCGAGTCTCAAATCCCAAACCTTCGAGTCTCAAATTCGAAACCTTCGAGTCTCAAATCCCAAACCTTCGAGTCTCAAATCCGAAACCTTCGAGTCTCAAATCCCAACCCTTCGAGTCTCAAATCCCAAACCTTCGAGTCTCAAATTCGAAACCTTCGAGTCTCAAATCCGAAACCTTCGAGTCTCAAATCCCAAACCTTCGAGTCTCAAATCCGAAACCTTCGAGTCTCAAATATGAGTCTAAAATTACACACCTTAAATCCCAAATCCCAACCCTTTGAATCCCAACCCTTCGAATCCTAAATCCCAACTTTTGAATCTCGAATTCCAAACCTTTGCATCCCGAATCCCAAACCTTTGAGTCTCAAATCCCAAAGCTTTGAGTCTCAAACTCAAACCTTTAAGTCCAGAATCAAATACCTTAAATCTCAAATTCCAAACCTTTTTGAATCCAAAATCGCAACCTTTTGAATCCCAAATCCTAACTTTTGAATATTAGGTCAAAACGTGAAAACGCATGAACCTTTACTCTAAGCATTTTTTTTAAATATGAAACTTATTTGAGTGTTATCGGAACTAAACTAGCTTTCAATAGTAATTCCGCAAGAAGAACAACTCATAACTCATTGAACCGGTTTATGAGTAATTCGAGGGGTTAATGTGCACACGAGGCTATATAGACGGATTTTGAGACAACTTCCACAAAGAATAATTAATACATGCAGGTACTGGCACAGTAAAACAAGCGTGCCTCGTTGAGCTGAGCTTGGAGTACACAACAAGCCTTGGCCTGTTTCTCGGATCTCTAACCGCCCCCCCCTCCCCACTCAATTCCACTCGAGTTAACAATGAATATAATAATACTTTGCTTTGTATAAAAATTTGTCGCTTTATATTATTAGTTAAATATAACAGGCCGTTTCTGGACTTAGTGATGAAATGACCAAATATGGAAGGTTGGTTTGGTAATAAAAAAGCAAGTTACCCCAGAAATTAGCTCGGTGATTCTCCGAACTCAGTTGGTAAATCTTGACTGCTGGCCCTCTTTGTCAGTAGTGCATAATCAAAATATGAGTCAACAGCATTCATGATATGATTAAGCGGAGGCGCTGGGTAAAGTAAGGGTAGGTTTAGGGTAGGGGTGTTTTTGTCAGCGGTGAGCCTTGACTGAAATTCGGGTCACCAATGAAGGAATGAATTCGGGACACCACAGATTCACTCACTGGATAAGATATATCTCACTGCAATCTACAGTATAGTTAGTTCGTGTCTTTGTTAAGCAGATATAGATACAGTCATGACTGCAGACAGACAGAATACTAGCTTGATTTCCCTAGGGGCTACAACCAGAATTTCAATGTGTTGCGCTTGGTATAGACTAGCAATGGATTGCTAATGGAGTGTCAGGTGATGGCGGTGCTGGGACAGGGGGTGCTAGGAGAGGACAGGGGGTGCTAGGAGGGGACAGGGGGTGCTAGGAGGGGACAGGGGGTGCTAGGAGGGGACAGGGGGTGCTAGGAGGGGACAGGGGGTGCTAGGAGGGGACAGGGGGTGCTAGGAGGGGACAGGGGGTGCTAGGAGGGGACAGGGGGTGCTAGGAGGGGACAGGGGTGCTAGGAGGGGACAGGGGGTGCTAGGAGGGGACAGGGGGTGCTAGGAGGGGACAGGGGGTGCTAGGAGGGGACAGGGGGTGCTAGGAGGGGACAGGGGTGCTAGGAGGGGACAGGGGGTGCTAGGAGGGGACAGGGGGTGCTAGGAGGGGACAGGGGGTGCTAGGAGGGGACAGGGGGTGCTAGGAGGGGACAGGGGGTGCTAGGAGGGGACAGGGGGTGCTAGGAGGGGACAGGGGGTGCTAGGAGGGGACAGGGGGTGCTAGGAGGGGACAGGGGTGCTAGGAGGGGACAGGGGTGCTAGGAGGGGACAGGGGGTGCTAGGAGGGGACAGGGGGTGCTAGGAGGGGACAGGGGTGTTAGGAGGGGAAAGGGGCTGATACCTGCTAGGAGGGGTTTCTCTGTTCTCTGTTTCTCATTCTCTGTTATGATGTATTAAGCCAAAAATGTACAGACCATAGCGGAACGGGCATCAAGATGAACTCCATATCTCAGGGGTCTCTTCAGTTCATTCAGGTTAAAACCGCGCACAAGAAGTAAACAAATCCTTTTTAAGCCTACCTACGTACGTAATAGGCAGACGAATTGCTAATCTAGATATCAGTAGCTATATTATACACAGCAGCAACAGATGGCATTCTAAACTAGCAGTTACAATCGAATAGATAAGACACGACCTTACTAACTTTACTATCACAGAAATCTGCAGTTCAGTGATTCACTGCCGGCAAGAGTTTAGATAAAAGAAGAATTGATTACAGTAGAAATATCCGAATCCGCAAAAAGCGGAACCGACCGAACCGATTGCGTAATCATCGTTAAAACACCGACGCGAAAAGCTTTGGGAAGGGAGCAGCACGGGAAAATTGATTACTCTTGTAGATAGACAGAGAGGGGGCAGCGCAAATCAGGCTTTCAATGTAAATAACGGTGTTTGCCCACACAGTTTCCCTTTGGCAACTTAGCGTCTTTAGTTGTTAGTGGCAGTGGGTTACTATGCGCACAAACCCTGGATATTGGGCACTAATAAATAAGTTAAATATTCAGATTGGATTTGCTGTAGAATCGCCCTGGAGATTCAATTCGGATTCCATTATATTGTGCACTGGTTGACCTCGCAGCTTTTCCCCCCGTAATCGGCAATCCCATTAACTTTGTAGATCAGATAAACAAAATTAAAAAGAGTCCTGCACAGTAATTCATTCGAGTTAGATAAAAAGCGATGGGAAATGAGTCAGAGACAGACAGTTGTGGGAGATTGCATTGAAAAAAGGCCTAACCTAAGTTCTTGGCTTTCTGGCCTTTTTCCCAAAACAAGCATCATCAACATTACTAGAAAGATACAGTCAACTTACAGCACAGTCCCAGACCGGCGTACAACAGTTGCGGTACTTGCGACAGGCGCGTATTAATAGCGTAAGTAGACGTGACAATAACGCCTAGGAGAATTAGTACAAATGCAGCGAACAGGCCTAAACGAAGGCAGCTAATGCTCTTTGTTGCTGACACTGGTGTGGATGGGCCCTGTCTTCTACTAGAAGCAGGCTGCTGCTGATTCCAATTACTAGTATTAGTAGTAGCGTTAGCACTAGCAGCAGGGTTAGTCGGCCTGGTCAAATGCAATATACCGAGTCATTCTCAAATTCTTCGGCATCTTGTTCGCGTCCGTGACGCGGCGATTCCGCGATACGAAGGCCCGGATTTGAGGCGCCGCCTCCGCCACCACCAGAGGAGGAGACAAGGCTCTGCATCGAGGTCGGATAGAGCAGATATTCTCGACGAGTTAGCATTTCTCTAGCTAACAGGGCAGAAATTCTCAGAGGTCTTCGTCACTCAAATAATAATCAATAAGCCAGCCCGGTCGCCTTTCTCGTCTGGTTATCGATATATATAGTGTGTCCCGATTTCAACTGTCCCTTCCTTTCGTTTTATCTTATTAGGGAATCGGGGCGGGGGGACTTTGTCAAGGGGGTTGGGTCTTGTGAACATCCAATGTACATTCAGAGGACTGGATGGACTGGAACCTCCTCAGTTCAGTCTGAAACGCGACAGCCAATAGGAAAGCGATACTAGGGTCCCCCTTATCGCTCAAGCCACCCCCACCACCCCAGACCAGTTCGCGTCACCCGTAATTTAAACCCTACGGCCTACTATTATAACCCCAACAAACAGGCCAAATAAGCAACCAATCTGCTGTCTTATACAGCTGCTCCGTGTATATTGTGCTGTTCTGTTCGCAAATGTCCCCCGCCCCCCATGGTTAAAGGGAGAAAGCCGGTGTGGGGTTTGAGTTTGACGCGATTCTTCTAATCGGCTGGGAGAATAGTTTTTAAAGCCTATCATCTCTAGGTCGTAGCTGCAATCTATCGGAGATTTCATGCCGCCCGAGGCAAAAGTATTGGGGCGTCAGTCAGTCCTTGTTCCTCTTTCAGATCACAGACGTTTATCTCTCCCCCCGCCCGGAGAAAATTTCCACGGGAATGGGGGAGGGGACTGCCGGCGGATTTTTATAGCCTAAATGATACAGAAACGATAAGATATTGCCCCGGGCCGCCCCGAGGGAGTGGAAGGATTCTGAATATTTTATGAGCGAGAAGCCGAGAACGAAAAAAGCGAAGTCTTTGTAATCCTGCAAAAAGCTGAAAAGCTGAAAAACTAAAAAGCAGACAGGCGACAGGAGGCATGCTTGACGCTTTGCTAGACCGCTCATTCATTTCCATCACCGAGCCGGGCGGGCCCCCTCCTTAGTTATATTAATTATGGGATTTTGGGGGGGGTCTTTCTTGCCTGTTCGTTCGTTCACGATGTTTCTTCATTCCTGCTCAACATCTGAATCAATCAAGCCCCCTAGTAGAAGAAGATGGATGTGAGGCGGAGAGCTTTGGCCCCCACCCCTTCCCTCTATAGACAGGGGGTGCGACCTCGAATAAATGAGATCAACAAAGACAAGGCAGTAGAGAGAGGGGCTAAAATGAAGCCATAACCATGTGCAATTGCACTAGGCATTCATCCGAAAATAGTCAGGGTTTGAGCCTTTTATTTATGTTTAGCCTTAGCTTTACAAGCTTGTGCAGTGCATTTCCTTCCTTTCTGCTATTTTGTTTTTAATAAGCGAATATAGTGTCACGGTTTCCCAGTTTTTGTAGGTCTTTGTTCTGCTTTGACCTGGAATTTGGTTGTATTTTTTCTTATTTTCATACATTTTTTTAAAACTGAAGCTTGAGTTCGTTCATGTGGATATTTGTGGGTCTCGAAATGGGACGCTTTTTTCATAACTAGCTATTAGTACGAGTATTTTTAGTCTACAGCTCTCACTCATTCAAGACTAGCGGACTTTGTTCTGTTACTGTTTGTTGTCTTGCATTTAGATGTCAGCATTTCTGCATTAGCCATCTGTAATATTGCTTTATTTTAGTATCCTCCAGTTCTCTTCTCCCCCCTCTCATCTCTCATCTCTAATCTCTTATCTCTCTCCCCTCTAATTTGTTATCTCTCATCTCTCTGCTCTCTTCACTCAATATTGAGAGTGGCAAGCTATGACTATATTTCTAGCTTCTCATCCCTCCGTGCAAGCTATTCATCACCTTTATATACTCGTATTCGTGTCATCACACATCACAGTGCAGCCCGAAATGACCGCTACTGATTACGTAATCAATGCAACTCATTACAAAATTTGGTGAGTATTAAGCTGCCTTAAAAGTTTTCCCAAAGCAAAAGAAAAGCTATACGAGTTATAGAGCCACCGTTTCTCGCGCATGGAATTATAAAATTATGCCTTTAATTTATCATGCCCTGCATGGTAATCTGCACCTCTACCACCTTGCTCGCGCACCTTCAAACCAACCCACCACGAAGCCTGTAATCAATATCCCTCGGTCTTTCTTTCCATATCATTGGCATTTGTTACGAAGCAGCTGTAATATCCTGTATTTAGTATATTTAGATAGTTAAAACCTTCCATTCCATTTCTATTTGCCTTGTTACGCAACATAAAAAGCAATTCGTTTCCACTTTGGCTTTTACTATACACAGGCATAGCAGAAGGATTATTATATTAGATTCCTATACAAATTTCTTCCCTCAATTGCTGCATGCAAACATTGCGCAGGTGTATCATACATTATTACAGAGTAGTGTCAATCTAAGCTTACTGAGTCATGGAGAATATAGGGGCTTCAAATCGCGCAGGATTTTGTTTTATTTGTGAAAGAATTTATAAGTTTAGAATTGAACCGCGTGGACTACGATTTATGCAAAGGAAAAAGAAAGGTGCGATAAAGAGGGGATACCACCTGCTGCTGATGCAGCCTGCAGTCAGAAGAGACATCATCCAGGCATGATCTACTGCAGCTGTTAACACAGTGACTATGGGTTTAAACGAATAAAGAACTGCTGCGTATGCGCCACTTGACTTGCACTAGGATTGGGATTCGCGGGGTTAAAAAGGGGATTTGCAATGTGCAAGAGAGCGTAAAAATAAGCATTTGCCCGGCTCCTGTCCCCAAGTCTTTGTCTTCCCTGAGCGGAATTTTTACTCAAATTGGTTTTTATTTTACACTGTAAGTGCACTCACTCTGATCAGTGCTGCATAAGCTTATATGTTAATTATACAGCCCACATAAAACCCTTGCAATGAGACCTGCCGTCTGAGATTATGTGGGTACTGGCTTGAGTTTGAGCTGATCTGCATGGCTCTGTCTTTGTCGGAACTGCTCAGCTAAGCATTGAGCTGCAACAGCCCATACTTGTTTGCAGTTGTCACGAAGGATAAAAATGCAAATTACACAGCTTTTTTACCAGCTCCCCTTTATAGTCTACTCCATTCGTTCTCAACAATCCTTCAGTCTGAAGCAAGAAAAAAACCCCACTAAGCGACGACTACATGTCTCGAGGCATTAGGGGCATAGGAGACAGACAGACAGGCAGCTTTCAGGGAAGACATCTGCAAACAGTCGCTCCCCCGCATGGGATGAAAAACTCCCTTCGATTGATTTGGGGTACAATTTGCGGTCTTTGTTCGTCATATTCGATAGCTATATAGCATAATTTTTTTCTCGTTCACGGGGGCCGGCCTCTTTCAGCCTTTTTGTATCGGGTTACCTCATCTATGCAGCTGCTTACAGCGTAAGCGTGCCGCCTTTGTGTACACAACCGGGCGTCGGATTTTGAATATAATCCTGCATTCCTTCTCCGGAGATGGTCGCTTCCCTCAGCTGAGACGTCATCCCCAGCCGAGAATTTCCCAGGAGACATCAGTCATTCCGCTAGGGGCTTTGGATCAGCAGCACGACCTGCTCTCCAAGACAAAGAATTGGTCCGTCCTGTGCCTCAAAAGCTACTAACTAAAAGCATTCCATTATCAAATTGAAAGCCATGCCTAAATGCCCCTCTTTAAGTCTTGTCAAGAAGGTGCAGCCCTGTGAAGGTCCCTTTTAGTAAGAGAAAATTTGATGGGAAAATAAATTTTCTACGCGTGGTGTGGTTCTTTGCTTCTAGAACTTTTTTGCTAATCGATCGATCCAAAATTTCAGCTATTTTTTCGAACTGATGATTTGTTCTAGAACATTGCATTTTGATTCTAGTCGGGATCATTGGGGCTGATTGTTTAAACGCCACTTTTAGGGGACTTTTGTACTATAACAATGAATGATAACAGGAATGCATTATTTTCGGCTTTCAGACCTCATTCACCTTTATCATACAGAATTTGTACATGTGCATGTGCTGGCACTCGCTGGCTATCAAAACGCTTCGATAACTTCTGACTTAGCCACGTCACAAGCTTGTATAGTTAGTCGATGGCGATGGCTATTGGAGAGCCAGCAGCCAGTTGGGAAGAAGTTACATCCTCGGATTCTACTCGGCGGGTGGTGCAGGGTGGGTTGGTTTTGGCGTTCAAAGAACGGCTGCTGTTGTGGCCACCCCGAAAGCTTGCTGTTGCCTGCATAGAACTGCACGGCATCGTACGCGGGGGCAACGGTAAGACTTTACCTAACTCGATGCCGCCATGGCCTGCGATTCCGTCCAGGCCCTAAAGCGTTGGGTTTCGGTGCAACTGACCATCAGCTTTTCTCATTAGCTACTTTGACTGGTGGTAAAACAAGCCCAAGCAGCTGTCTATACCTGAATAGTAAAAGTGCCAATTGATTGCATGGCGTTCTCGGCGAAGACATACAGAGCTGCTCTTCTAGCAATTTTTATTCTCCTATTAATCTGCTTATCTGCCGCTGTGTACCTCGGCGTTATTGTTCAGCGCTGCAACGGGTTGTCAAAAGTCAGACAGACCTGCCAGACGCCTGAATGCGTAGCTCTCGGCGCTTCAATGTCGAAGAGCATCAATCTGTCAGTCGATCCATGTGACGATTTCTATGAATACGCCTGCGGTAATTTTGGTCAGCACGTGCACTACAAGTTTCAGGAGGACGGAGTCAACCTGCAGGGTGTCAACTATGTCGAGACAATGACGGCTATGCGCTACGAAGTATTGGACCGCTTGCACGAAGTATTGACCATACCGAAGCTTAATGGAACTACAGGCGATTCAAAGTTGAAGGTGGTGCATAGTTTTGCCCAGTCTTATTACCAGGAATGTCAGTCCTGGTGGCAGAAAGTGGATCTAGGGACAAAGGGCTCAAAGTCATTGTCCGTATCATTCGTAAGCTCCTTACTGGAGAGACTTTTGTCGGGTGTCAGCAGTGACACGAAATTTTGGCCCGAACGGTTGCTTGCTCGAATCGCCAGCACAGGCGTCGGAGGTACCTTTCGCGTGAGCATCTCCGATCGATTGGTTGAAAGTATGTTGAAAGAACACCAGCCTAACTCGCCTCTGAGAGACTTGACCCGAGCTCACCTGATTGTCAATCTTAGCGAAACACTCATTTGGAGCCGAGTTCACTCTAGCGCTCTGGACCATCTCGCTCACCTAATCCAGCGACTGAGCCCGCACATTAGCGATGCACTCCAACCTAACCAAACGGTTGGACAACTGTCTTCAATCGCGTCTGCATTGTTCGGACCTGGTTTGGTAAACAGAAGCGACTCGGACAAGTCCATTACTAGACGGATCGGTGAGCTCAAGGATGACACTTCGATTGGAAGTTTCGATTGGGAAGTCTTTTTTGATGAGCTGATGTCGCTCAGCGGTGCAAGCTTAGACTACGACGCAATCATAGTAGTGGATAATGTTCAACAGACGCGTACGCTCCTCGAAGCTTTGGAAGACGCTCGAATCAACAGAGAACGCCGTCCATTCATTCAGGCACTTCTAGTGCTTGATTGGCTCGTTAAATTTCGAGTTTTCTTGCCGTTCGAGTTGTCAGCAATGTTAGCAAAACCCGATGAGGAGGAAGAAGGCGGCGGCGCGGTTGTCGCGGGCATAGCCGAGGACGACCGATTGATTTCACGAATTCCAGTTGGGGCAGCGATAGCTCGCGAGTGCCTCCGGTTGAGCCGGCGACTTCTGCAGCCCGTAGTGGAGCGAATGTACCGGCTGGCTTACCTGCCTGTCGATTTTTCTCACGTACACAGACTGGTTGGCTGGGTGAAGTCAGCCTCCGCTGGCGCCGCTCAGACCTCGGGTGGTTGGATTTCGCTGCAGAGTCGTCTTAAGGTGGCCGAGAAAATTCTGGCCGTGCGACAAGCAATTGGCTTCGACGAGCTTTCACCTGAAGAAGTGAAACGCATGCACTATCCCTGCATCGCTAAGCACGCAGCTTCACCAGCTGACTCTAACGACTTCGCGAAACTCTACTTCGCCGCCCTCTGCTCCTATCAGTCTCGGGCTCTGCAAGCCTTGACGCGGAACTTCACTGCCCCGGTCTTCGCCACACTCAACACCCTAGTGGTGAACGCTTATAACTACTTCCGCGAGAATCGAGTCATCTTCCCGCTGGCCCTGCTGCAGCCGCCGATGTACCATCCAGGCTACCCGGTGTACGCCAACTTGGCGGGGCTCGGCTTCATCGCCGGCCACGAGATCGGTCACGCATTTGACGCTTACGGACACACGCTGAGCAAGGACGGCGCCTCCGGCCACACCTGGGACTCGGCCACCGAAACCGGCTATCTTAAACGGATGAAATGCGCCTTTGACGACTATCTGACACTGCCAGACTCGTATTCCGGCGGCCTGGGTAGCCTCAGCAATGACATATCGGACATTATCGGCGTGTCCGCAGCCTACCGCGGATTGCTTCTGGCCACCGGAGGAGATTTTGAATCGGTGCCTTCTCTGCCAGGAATCGTTGCCAGCCTTAGCAACGAGCAGCTGTTCTTCGTGCAGCTCGCGCAGTCCTGGTGCGCCAAGGCCGACAGCCGGGCCATCAAGATGCTTTTCGGTCATTCGTTCGCCACGCACAGTTCGAATCGACGTCGAGTGTTGGGCATGATGAGGCATTCGCCGAACTTTGCTGGCGCTTTCGGCTGTCCAGTCGGTTCGCGAATGAATCCCAAGCGGAAGTGCGTCTTCTGGTAGCTTGGTAGTTTGACCAGCATTGTCTTATAGATAGGATATGTTGAGCTAGAATTGATTTTTGCTGTGATCTCTATTGATAGAGCTATCCCAATAGCGTCAGTGCTTACGTACTTAGGTTTGCATGTAACAACAAACTGGCTAGAATCGAACTAGGCTTAATTTTTTACTTTTTAATTTCTAAGCAGTCTAAGCCATGTTGCAGTTTTCTATCTCTTCACCGACGTGAGCCAAGGGTCGAGTGACATAAAAGTTACAGAATTTAGGTGCATCTTTTAAATTTACAATTACGCGAATAACCGTGTTGTATGAGTCTCTTAGCATTAAATTAACAAGTTTCTCTTCCTTAGTTAGCAAGTTTCTGGACTAAATTTTCGGAAATACTTCCGTACTACTATTACAAAACTAAAGGATTTCCTATCTTAAGTTTCTTTATATTTAAGGTTTGTCAGAGGCACTAGCACCAGAGGCTTTAGCACCGGGGGCTTTAGCACCGGGGGCTTTAGCACCGGGGCGCCAGCACCGGAGGCGCCAGCACAGAAGGCACCACAGCCGCCATGAAGGTGCCCATTGTTCTTGTGTTTGGGGGGGGGGGGCGCAGCTCCCTTGCCTACGTGTGCGCCACAGAGATGTATTGAGTGGTCTAAAATCCAACCCAGGCCTCACACATAGGCACTATGAGGCCGAATGAATGAATGACTGAGGTTATTTTAGCAAGACCTGCAGCTCACAGCGGAAGGCTGACCAATTGGGTGGAGTTATTACATAACACTTGGAGCAATTTTGATAGCGGTGGTCGAAGGCGCGATTTTGAATGGCCTTCCTGGGGTGGCTCTCTAAACTGACTCATATTGTCGTCGGTGGATGGCAACATGAGCACAGCTCAGAGCTCAATCCTCTCGGGGTCGATTGCTAGCACTCAGTGTTGCCTAACTCTGAATTCATCTTTCCTCACCTTCTTCATTGCCAATTCTCTAAAGTTAAAGCTTAACACGTTATCGGAAAGAAACGATGCATCGCCCTGCAGTATTGTGACGGCACAATGCATCACAGGTTTATTCAAGAAAATCGTGCTTCTCATGGGAAAGCCGCGGTTCCGGTTTCTAGCTTGAAATATCGAATTGTGCTGGGAAAATGTGAGAGAACTTTATGATACTCAGGGGCGTGTCCAGGGTGAGTCAGCAGCTAAAGCCCCGGTGCTGGCCCCCCCCCCCGGTGCTGGCGCCCATGGTGCTAAAGCCCCCGGTGCTAAAGCCCCTGGTGCTGGCGCCCCCGGCGCTAAAGCCCCCGGTGCTAAAGCCCCCGGTGCTAAAGCCCCCGGTGCTAAAGCCCCCGGTGCTAAAGCCCCCGGTGCTAAAGCCCCCGGTGCTGGCACCCCCCGGTTCTGGCGCCCCCGGTGCTAAAGCCCCCGGTGCTGGCACCCCCCGGTTCTGGCGCCCCCGGTGCTAAAGCCCCCGGTGCTAAAGCCCCCGGTGCTAAAGCCCCCGGTGCTAAAGCCCCCGGTGCTAAAGCCCCCGGTGCTAAAGCCCCCGGTGCTAAAGCCCCCGGTGCTAAAGCCCCCGGTGCTAAAGCCCCCGGTGCTAAAGCCCCCGGTGCTAAAGCCCCCGGTGCTATAGCCCCAAATGAAGCAACTTGAACAGCTGACATCATAATTCTTGTCTAAAAAATTTACACGATGCTACTTACGAGAGTACATGTACATTGTAATCGCAAGCGTTCTTCGCTCTATTATTTTTAGTAGCATAAAGCACGTCAAATTGTATCAGATAACTAAATTCCATTGTCACCAATGACTCATTCAAAGTCATTGGAGTATAAAAATCAATAAGATCTCTCTTTTTCTTTTTTGCCAATGCCAAAATACGCAAAATGGTCGTCAGCAACTTTCACAAACCAACTGGACTTCATGTTTCGATCGGCCTTTCAAAAAATTTCGGATATGAGGAGATCTCCGAAAAAAAGGGGAAAATGCGTCAAGGATGACATTTTTTAATCAAATTGAATTGTCGCGCTTGAATAAGGAGAGAAATTCAACAATCATATTTTAATATTTTTAGCTGAGATAGCAATCAACGTTTTTTTAAAAAATTGCTTAATTATTTGACCCCAGCTACTTGCAGTAGAGCGCTTTGGACATTGCGCAGCAGACCAAAACGAGAGTGGGTTTTGTGTGCAATTTTTGCGATAGTTTGTAGCTAAATAGACTGGCAGTTTTTGCCTCCAAAATGGGAAAACAACAAAAACAGCAGACCTTGTATATAGTCGCTATTGTTAGTTCCAAGATTGTGATGGTTTAAGTAAACAAGTAAAACAGCCAGCTTTAAGATATGCAGCATCTCATTTGAGCATTGGCATCTCAGCAACTCCCCTTAAGCCATGGCTTAACCCAACCCCTAACTTCTCCAACTGATGCTTGGCCTACCGGTAAGTAGCACAGACAGACAGACAGACAGACAGACAGACAGACAGACAGACAGACAGACAGACAGACAGACAGACAGACAGACAGACAGACAGACAGACAGACAGACAGACAGACAGACAGACAGACAGACAGACAGACAGACAGACAGACAGACAGACAGACAGACAGACAGACAGACAGACAGACAGACAGACAGACAGACAGACAGACAGACACGCAGACAGACGAAGGCACTACAGACAGAACCCAGACCTGAATCCTCCCCAAAGCAAGGGGAAAAAGTGTCAAGCAAGGCCTGTATTCAATCGATTTGGCTCACAGACAGTTTACCCGATGAGCGACAGCTGCAAGAGTTCACCAAATTCCTTCCCTCTTATTCTGCCTACGACGGGGGGGGCAAAGCGCACTCAAGATCTCAGCTGACTGTCTTGTTTGACACTTCTAAATAAGCGCTGCGTAACCCTCGTGGCGGATTTGGCTAGAGAGGATCTTCTGTAGAAATGCGAGTACAGAGGGTGATTAAGGAAAGGATAAATGCATGCAGTGGATGAATGCGATAAGTACAGGTCTCTTAGAGCGAGTGACTCGCGTCAGAAGAGTCTGTCAGTAAAAAAATGGTTTCAGAGAAGCGGACACGTGAGAAATGGAGATCGAGCGGAGATGGAGTGATAGAGAGTGTGGAGTGTGAGATGGAGCGATATAGAGGGTAGGGTGAGAGGTGGAGTGTGAGAGTATTGAGTAAGAGATGGAGAATAGAGGGTAGAGTGAGAGATGAAGTAGCGAGGGTAGAGTGAGAGATGAAGTAGCGAGGGTAGAGTGAGAGATGGAGTAGAGAGGGTAGAGTGAGAGAAGGAGTAGGGGGTAGAGTGAGAGAAGGAGTAGGGGGTAGAGTGAGAGAAGGAGTAGGGGGTAGAGTGAGAGAAGGAGTAGGGGGGTAGAGTGAGAGACGGAGTAGGGGGTAGAGTGAGAGATGGAGTAGGGGGGTAGAGTGAGAGATGGAGTAGGGGGTAGAGTGAGAGATGGAGTAGGGGGTAGAGTGAGAGATGGAGTAGGGGGTAGAGTGAGAGATGGAGTAGGGGGTAGAGTGAGAGATGGAGTAGGGGGTAGAGTGAGAGATGGAGTAGGGGGGTAGAGTGAGAGAAGGAGTAGGGGGTAGAGTGAGAGAAGGAGTAGGGGGTAGAGTGAGAGATGGAGTAGGGGGTAGAGTGAGAGATGGAGTAGGGGGGTAGAGTGAGAGATGGAGTAGGGGGGTAGAGTGAGAGACGGAGTAGGGGGTAGAGTGAGAGATGGAGTAGAGAGGGTAGAGTGAGAGAAGGAGTAGGGGGTAGAGTGAGAGAAGGAGTAGGGGGTAGAGTGAGAGATGGAGTAGGGGGTAGAGTGAGAGATGGAGTAGGGGGGTAGAGTGAGAGACGGAGTAGGGGGTAGAGTGAGAGAAGGAGTAGGGGGTAGAGTGAGAGAAGGAGTAGGGGTAGAGTGAGAGATGGAGTAGGGGGGTAGAGTGAGAGATGGAGTAGGGGGGTAGAGTGAGAGATGGAGTAGGGGGGTAGAGTGAGAGATGGAGTAGGGGGTAGAGTGAGAGATGGAGTAGGGGGTAGAGTGAGAGAAGGAGTAGGGGTAGAGTGAGAGACGGAGTAGGGGGTAGAGTGAGAGATGGAGTAGGGGGTAGAGTGAGAGACGGAGTAGGGGGTAGAGTGAGAGATGGAGTAGGGGGTAGAGTGAGAGAAGGAGTAGGGGGGTAGAGTGAGAGATGGAGTAGGGGGGTAGAGTGAGAGATGGAGTAGGGGGTAGAGTGAGAGATGGAGTAGGGGGTAGAGTGAGAGATGGAGTAGGGGGTAGAGTGAGAGATGGAGTAGGGGGGTAGAGTGAGAGATGGAGTAGGGGGGTAGAGTGAGAGATGGAGTAGGGGGTAGAGTGAGAGATGGAGTAGGGGGGTAGAGTGAGAGAAGGAGTAGGGGGTAGAGTGAGAGAAGGAGTAGGGGGGTAGAGTGAGAGAAGGAGTAGGGGGTAGAGTGAGAGATGGAGTAGGGGGTAGAGTGAGAGATGGAGTAGGGGGGTAGAGTGAGAGATGGAGTAGGGGGGGTAGAGTGAGAGACGGAGTAGGGGGGTAGAGTGAGAGATGGAGTAGAGAGGGTAGAGTGAGAGAAGGAGTAGGGGGTAGAGTGAGAGAAGGAGTAGGGGGTAGAGTGAGAGATGGAGTAGGGGGGTAGAGTGAGAGATGGAGTAGGGGGGTAGAGTGAGAGATGGAGTAGGGGGTAGAGTGAGAGATGGAGTAGGGGGTAGAGTGAGAGAAGGAGTAGGGGTAGAGTGAGAGAAGGAGTAGGGGGGTAGAGTGAGAGATGGAGTAGGGGGGTAGAGTGAGAGATGGAGTAGGGGGGTAGAGTGAGAGATGGAGTAGGGGGGTAGAGTGAGAGACGGAGTAGGGGGGTAGAGTGAGAGATGGAGTAGGGGGGTAGAGTGAGAGATGGAGTAGGGGGGTAGAGTGAGAGAAGGAGAAGGGGGTAGAGTGGTGAAATTGAGGAGTGAAATGGCTGTTAGGCTTGGCAGTGCCAGAAGCGATTGCGCTCTGAATAGTCAATGCTGGCTGGAGACGGGGGGCCCGGGCATCAAGAGCTTTTCTGAGTAGCTCAATTCCCTCATCGGCAGCAAGGCTTGCAGCTTCGCCAGCGGCCCAGAGCTGGAAGGGGTATAGGCGGGGGGATCGATGCTAACCGCTGTTAAACAGGGCGTTTCAAGGAAGATTCTGGCTGAGCACGTGAGCGGCGGTGAGGGTGTGCAAGCGGCACAGGTCTGAGGGTTGAAAAAAGCTGCTATAGCCATTTTTGGAGTGCTGGCAAGCGGCTCAGTGAGCGCTAAACTCAACTCAATCCAATTAGAGATTTTTTCGTTTTTCCATGCTCAATTGCGAAACAAAATGCGCTGAGCGACTACTCCAGGACTGCAGGGAGAGCCTGCGAGCTGCACAGATAGATAGATAGATAGATAGATAGATAGATAGATAGATAGATAGATAGATAGATAGATAGATAGATAGATAGATAGATAGATAGATAGATAGATAGATAGATAGATAGATAGATAGATAGATAGATAGATAGATAGATAGATAGATAGATAGATAGATAGATAGATAGATAGATAGATAGATAGATAGATAGATAGATAGATAGATAGATAGATAGATAGATAGATAGATAGATAGATAGATAGATAGATAGATAGATAGATAGATAGATAGATAGATAGATAGATAGATAGATAGATAGATAGATAGATAGATAGATAGATAGATAGATAGATAGATAGATAGATAGATAGATAGATAGATAGATAGATAGATAGATAGATAGATAGATAGATAGATAGATAGATAGATAGATAGATAGATAGATAGATAGATAGATAGATAGATAGATAGATAGATAGATAGATAGATAGATAGATAGATAGATAGATAGAGATAGATAGATAGATAGATAGATAGATAGATAGATAGATAGATAGATAGATAGATAGATAGATAGATAGATAGATAGATAGATAGATAGATAGATAGATAGATAGATAGATAGAGATAGATAGATAGATAGATAGATAGATAGATAGATAGATAGATAGATAGATAGATAGATAGATAGATAGATAGATAGATAGATAGATAGATAGATAGATAGATAGATAGATAGATAGATAGATAGATAGATAGATAGATAGATAGATAGATAGATAGATAGATAGATAGATAGATAGATAGATAGATAGATAGATAGATAGATAGATAGATAGATGGATAGATAGATAGATAGATAGATAGATAGATAGATAGATTTCTCATCTCCCATCATTCCCATTTCCCATCAAGTGGTTATCGAAGCGCGTGCTTCCGTTCCGGTCCCGTATCGATCAATGATCCCCATGCCAGCAGCGTCCGTGAGAACCCGTCAATTCTCATCTGCCCAAGCAGGATGCCCAGCATTTTTTTCGTCTGTCGTCTGCCAGTTTCCTGCTCCACCTAATTGATTTCCCTGCCGCATCCCCTTTCTTCCTCACTGTCCCAACCATCAGTCGGAACCGCCGGGCATGAAATCCTCTTTTCCCACGATGAGAAGAACAGCTGACAGCCAACTGTGGAGGCCATTTTGAAATGATGCTAATGGAATTTAGGGGCTCTACTATTCAGTGTGACTGGGGCACCATCTGAGGCGCCATTTGATGCTAATGGAATTTAGGGGCTCTACTATTCAGTGTGACTGGGGCACCATCTGAGGCGCCATTTGATGCTAATGGAATTTAGGGGCTCTACTATTCAGTGTGACTGGGGCACCATCTGAGGCGCCATTTGATGCTAATGGAATTTAGGGGCTCTACTATTCAGTGTGACTGGGGCACCATCTGAGGCGCCATTTGATGCTAATGGAATTTAGGGGCTCTACTATTCAGTGTGACTGGGGCACCATCTGAGGCGCCATCTCAGGTGCCATCTGAGGCGCCATCCATTTTGCCATCTAAGGCGCCATCTCAGGTGCCATTTGAGGCGCCATCTGAGACGCCATCTGAGGCGCCACTTTAGCAGTTTAGCAGTAAAGTGGGTCAAATATTACAGTCAAAACAACATTTTCATGCATATATAACTATTTAAAGCAAACCAGTGCCGTGCATGGACACTGAACAACTGACCTCACTGAGCAGTTAAAGGATTAGTTGAGCATACACTAAAGCTAGCTTTGAGAATTGGGAAGAAAAATAGGCTTAATTTGTCAGTAGAAGCCTGTTGAGCTCAGTTGTTGAGGCCTTCTCTCTCCTCTCCTCTCCTCTCCTTTCCACTCGAGGCTCGACTATTGCGGCCCCAGCCTCCTTCATCTTTTTTACCTCAAGGGCCGGATAGAGAGCTTAGCGCATGACTGCGGACCAGAGGAGGGGGAGAGAAGAGAATAGATTTGGGTGAGAGAGAGAGAAGAGAGAAGAGAGCTGAGAAGAGACACAAACCTTAAGCGGGCCGGATTGTTGTTGTAAAGTTTCAAAAGAAAACTGGTATACATATGCGTTCAATGACTAAAACCCGTGGCATATATAGCGTATACCGACAGTTGAACTTGGGTACTTGGGCTATAGAAAGATGGCATGCAGCTCGACTTATACTATTTTTTTGTAGACTCTGGTTCAGACGTTAAAAGTACTTTGAAAATTGCATGACAATTGAGATCATCAGATCAATAATAGCAATTTTGCTGGCTGGATGAGTATGGTTTAGCTATGGGTTCGAGAATCTTTCTCGAGGGATTGAAATTTGAGATTTTCTAGAGCGAAGACAGACAGTGAAGATTAGAGACTAGCGAGTGCGAGTGAACTCGGAGCTAAGGATGCAGCTAGAGAGGCAGATAGAGAGGCAGATAGAGAGGCAGGTAGAGAGGCAGATAGAGAGGGAGATAGAGAGGCAGATAGAGAGGCAGATAGAGAGGCAGATAGAGAGGCAGATAGAGAGGCAGATAGAGAGGCAGATAGAGAGGCAGATAGAGAGGCAGATAGAGAGGCAGATAGAGAGGCAGATAGAGAGGCAGATAGAGAGGCAGATAGAGAGGCAGATAGAGATTCAGATAGAGAGGCAGATAAAGAGGTAGATAGAGAGGCAGATAGAGAGGAAAGATAAAGAGGTAGATAGAGAGGCAGATAGAGAGGCAGATAGAGAGGCAGATAGAAAGGTAGATAGAGAGGCAGATAGAGAGGCAGATAGAGAGGAAAGATAAAGAGGTAGATAGAGAGGCAGATAGAGAGGCAGATAGAGAGGCAGGTAGAAAGGTAGATAGAGAGGCAGATAGAGAGGCAGATAGAGAGGCAGATAGAGAGGCAGATAGAGAGGCAGATAGAAAGGCAGATAGAAAGGTAGATAGAGAGGCAGATAGAGAGGAAGATAGAGAGGCAGGTAGAGAGATAAGTAGAGAGGCAGATAGAGAGGCAGATAGAGGCAGGTAGAGAGGCAGGAGAGAGGTAGAGAAACATACACCCGTAGGTAAAATTTTCTCGATACACAGACTTAGAGAATGAAAAGAATATAATTAAGGAAACAGGAAATGGGATTCGGTTTCTCAACAGTCTAGAGGAATAGAGGCCTAGAGGGAGCAATGAAAATGAAGAAAGATGATATTATGGAACTCCTAAACGATGGAAATTTAATAAATTATAACCCTGTCAAACGTATTGATTGAGAAGTTGAAGCAGAATTGCACCTGGACAAAATGGACAGACAGGTGTTTTAGAACAGCTAAGACGTGGTGCAGTCAGGCGCAAGGGTTGCTGCAATTCAGCATGATAAAGCTCAAATTGCACTATATAATAATAATTGAAATGCTTTAGAAATGCTACATTGTAGACAAGAAACTTTGAGACAGGCAGAAAAAGAGTCAACTGTCACGCGTTCGGTCGATAGCGATGTGTCATGCCCGAGGGCATCTTAGTGACGCCATGGATCCATGAGCATTAGTTTTAGCACTGCAGGTACATATTGTCCTTTATACATACAGGTATGTATTGTTGATCAGTTGGTTCTGACAGTTAAGGTTGACAAAGGAACTGCACACAAGGAACTGCATTATAGGTGTAGACATCGACTAGATTAAAGCAATCTTCCAAAAGTAGATGGCCATATTCAGAGATTAGATTCAGACATCAAGAGACTAGATTCACAGATCAAGAGACTAGATTAACAGATCAAGACACTAGATTAACAGATCAAGACACTAGATTAACAGATCAAGACACTAGATTAACAGATCAAGACACTAGATTAACAGATCAAGACACTAGATTAACAGATCAAGACACTAGATTAACAGATCAAGACACTAGATTAACAGATCAAGACACTAGATTAACAGATTAAGAGACTAGATTAACAGATCAAGACACTAGATTAACAGATCAAGACACTAGATTAACAGATTAAGAGACTAGATTAACAGATCAAGACACTAGATTAACAGATTAAGAGACTAGATTAACAGATCAAGACACTAGATTAACAGATCAAGACACTAGATTAACAGATCAAGAGACTAGATTCACAGATCAAGAGACTAGATTAACAGATCAAGAGACTAGATTCACAGATCAAGACACTAGATTAACAGATCAAGACACTAGATTAACAGATTAAGAGACTAGATTAACAGATCAAGACACTAGATTAACAGATCAAGACACTAGATTAACAGATCAAGAGACTAGATTCACAGATCAAGAGACTAGATTAACAGATCAAGAGACTAGATTCACAGATCAAGACACTAGATTAACAGATCAAGACACTAGATTAACAGATCAAGACACTAGATTAACAGATCAAGACACTAGATTCACAGATTAAGAGACTAGATTCACAGATCAAGAGACTAGATTAACAGTTTAAGAGACTAGATTCACAGATCAAGAGACTAGATTAACAGATCAAGACACTAGATTCACAGATCAAGAGACTAGATTAACAGATCAAGACACTAGATTAACAGATTAAGAGAGTAGATTCAGACATCAAGAGACTGAATTCACATTTCAAGAGATTAGACATCCTTAATCGCTTAAAACGTAGCGTTCCGACACCCGAAGAATAAAAATTATGAATACATTAATTTACAGTACTCGAATTTAAGTTTTAGCATAAATCCTCTCTTGCAGATTTTGGCTAATAAATCTCATAATTTCCTGTTTGAGCAGATTAAATGATTGACCGTGGCTTATCTTGGGCCTGAAGATTAGGGATGCATTGGCAAGAAGTGCTCCCACCGCCAATGTCAGCGCAAAACGGCTGGAAAACGACAAGCTGCTGCTTGGGGAAATCCCCACTTTATTTTCCACTTATTTCCCTGATAATCTCAGTCAGTGTCCTCACCTTTATCGCTTATCCTGCCGTTCCTGCATCTGTTTCCGCTTCATCGCATTCGATTATCCAATAATTTCCATATTGCTCCATCAGTTGCTTTTGCCAAGCCCAATTGCCAATCTCTACATACTGACTCACTCATGAACTCACTCATGAACTCACTCATAAACTCACTCATGAACTCACTCATGAACTCACTCATGAACTCACTCATGAACTCACTCATAAACTCACTCATGAACTCGCTCATAAACTCACTCATGAACTCACTCATGAACTCACTCATGAACTCACTCATGAACTCACTCATGAACTCACTCATGAACTCACTCATGAACTCACTCATGAACTCACTCATGAACTCACTTATGAACTCACTTATGAACTCACTCATGAACTCACTCATGAACTCACGCATGAACTCACTCATGAACTCACTCATGAACTCACTCATGAACTCACTCATGAACTCACTCATGAACTCACTTATGAACTCACTTATGAACTCACTCATGAACTCACTCATGAACTCACTCATGAACTCACTCATGAACTCAGTCATGAACTCACTCATGAACTCACTCATGAACTCACTCATGAACTCACTCATGAACTCACGCATAAACCCACTCATGAGTGAGCGCGCATGAAATCTGTTTTTTTTTACTGTTAAGCATTCATGCAATGCAGTCATCATTCACTTACTGGTGCGAGATAAAATCATTAATTTCTTTCTCGCAGAAATCTCTCCAAAAAATTTGCATATTCAGTTATACATGGCGGCCCTCGCTGACTTAGAATCATAATGTCGGTCGGGCAGAAAAAACTATGGAAACTGGAGAGACTTGACTAAATCTATAATAGATGTTGCTCCAACCGATGCCCGGAGCCCAGTTTCTCTCCGAAATCTCGCGCAGCTGCTAAGAGATGTGTATTTTTAGAACTCCGTGAAAAACATTGAGTTTATTCTGGCATATTGTAAATACCAGAAAACACGGCTTTAAATAATGCCGGCACTGTGCACGCAAGGGCAAAAAAGTCACGAGTGACGAGGCTAAAAAAGTACATCTGTTCGTTGCGTTATTAAGCAGCTGGCTTAAGTGTTTTTAAAAAAATACACAATAAAAGCGAAGCAAAATGATTATTTACTAAGTATTACATGTATTACACATTCATGGTTCATCAGCTGGTTAAAATTTTTACCACCTTTGATATTGCTGCCACCCCACGAAAATCAATGATAATTACTTTAATTCTACCGTCTTTGATGTTGCCGCCACCCCCACGAAAATCAATGATAGTTACTTTAATTTTACGCCTTTGATATTGCCGCTACTCCACGAAAATCAGTAGACTGTTGCTTTAATTCTACCGCCTTTGGTGTTGCCGCCACCCCACGAAAATCAATAATAGTTACTTTAATTCTACCGCCTTTGATGTTGCCGCCACCCCCACGAAAATCAATGATAGTTACTTTAATTCTACCGCCTTTGATGTTGCCTCTACTCCACGAAAATCAGTAGACTGTTGCTTTAATTCTACCCACTTTGATGTTGCCGCTACCCCACTAAAATAGTACAGATATGCTGAGACAAGATAATGCGATACACAGGTGTCTACAATGAGAACTCCAGTAAAATGAGTCTGCAACCAGTTTTTGTGTCCATCAGAGGAAACAATGAGCGAGGCAAATCAGATGTCTGCATATGGTGTGTCTATCCGAGAAAAAATTCATAAACAATTATTAGCTTCGAGTCGCACTGCTCACGCGGCGTTGAGTTGTCACAGTCACAGTCACAGCTGGCTGACCATCACGGTCCTGCGGCCCAACAGGTCGTCCAGCTCCTCCCTGGGGCCGAATCCGTCGTCTGGCCGGTTGCCCTGGTGGCAGCTGGCGGCGAGCAAGGCGGAGCTCGCGCCGCTGGCTGGGCAGTCGTGCAGCATGCTGTGCAGCACCGAGTTCGCCAGCTTCTGACTCAGCGCCACGCAGGAGTGCCGGCGCTGCGCCGTCGGGCTGCCATTGGCCGGGATCTCGTAGATGATATTCGGCGGCGTCAGGCAGCGCGCCTGCGCCAGCGGCAGGTGCGCCATCGGCGTCGCCGCGGTTGTCTCTTTCAAAGCGTCCATCATTTCGTCCACATCCTGCTGGCTGCAGTCGCAGGTGGTGCCGCCAACGGCTGAGAATAGGTCCAGCTGGATGTCTTGGTTGACGCGGCCCGGGGCGGCGGCGGCGCCGGCAGCGGCAGCAGCAGTAGCAACGTTGGCGTTGGCCGCTGCACCGCTAGCGCCGCCGAAGCAGGCCGCCAGACAGGGCGCCAGGCCCATTCGGATGTGCGACCGGAAGTGCTTGTTCAGCGAGACGTAGATGAAGAAGTTCAGGTTGAGACAGAGCAGGTAGACGATCTCACAGACCGGATGCAGGCGGCGATACATCGGGCAGCAGATCCACAGCAGAGTGTTGCCGCACGGACAGGCCGAGTAGATGTAGGAGAAGATGTCCTTCATCAGCAGCGACCTGGGCACCTGGCCGAGGAGGAACACGAAGATGACGACAATCAGCAGGATTGTCAGGTTCTTCTGCGCCTGAATTCTGTTCAACGAAGCTTGAAGCACCTTGGAGGCGCGCTTAACAGACAGGTACTTCTGACGGTTAGCGTAGTTTTTTCGTTGGTGATTGAGCACCAGGTACAGCAGCAAGGTGTTGTTCACGGCCAGCACAATGAACGGCACAATGGCTGACAAGCCGAGCTTCAAAATCGAGTAAACACTGTAGTCTGTGGAACTGCCAAACTGAGTCTGCTCAATGCTGAGCACCTTTCTGGTGGCATTGGTAATTGGATTCTGACGAGTTCGAAGAACAATTCGCGAATGGAACGAGTTGGGCAGGTTCAATAACAGACTGATGACGCACACAATCACAATAGTCAACTTGGTGTCCGTGCGGTGACAGCGGGTTCGCCTGAAATGGAAATATTTCATAGCCAGGTAGCGTTCGAGTCCAAGAATGACAGTCAGCCAGGAGCAGATCGTCTGCAGCGTGAAGTTCAGCGTGTTGGTGAAGTAGACGCCCAGGTACACCAGGCCGCCTTGGATGTAGGCAAAAGTCTCCGTGCCGCAGGGCCAGCGACCTGGGTGGTCCCAGCACCTGTGAGACGGGTTGGGGTTGCAGGTGTTTAGGAGTTTTTTGCTTTGATCTGAAAATGGTTCAATGCTCTCACTGTCAGTCCTTTGATGTACCGCTATTTCCTATGCAGTCCTTTGATGCGCCGTTATCTCCTATGGAGTCCTTTGATGTGCCGCTACATAAAATGCAGTCCTTTGATTTACCACTATTTCCTATGCAGTCCTTTGATGCTCCGCTATCTCCTATGCAGTCCTTTGATGTACCGCTATTTCCTATGCAGTCCTTTGATGTGCCGCTACCTTCTATGCAGTCCTTTGATGTGCCGCTATCTCCTATGGAGTCCTTTGATGTGCCGCAACATAATATGCAGTCCTTTGATCTACCGCTACCTTCTATGCAGTCCTTTGATCTACCGCTACCTTCTATGCAGTCCTTTGATCTACCGCTACCTTCTATGCAGTCCTTTGATGCGCCGCTATCTCCTATGCAGTCCTTTGATGTACCGCAACCCCCACGCATTCCTTTGATATACCGCTACCTCCCATAGCCTTTTGATGTGCCGCTACCTCCCACAGTCCTGCATGCGTGTATTTGATTTTGTACTTGCCAAAATATTTGCCATTGTTTCAAGGTAAAAATAGAAATAAAGACATATCCAATCATTTGATTTATTAATCGCATTGAGCTCGTATCGACTGTAACAATTAACTCATCAAGCTTCTATCGGTTATTTTATCATCGATAGGGCAAAGTACTATGCATCTGCGTGAGCGCACATGGATCGTAAATCACTGTCAGGTAACTCTCTCTAATCAATGTGGCCATAATATTGTGGAAAACTCTGCTTTCCACAGCGTCTAGGCAATACGACGTAGCCCTCAATATTGCTGGCGCTCAACCAGCTATTGATGTATCAAACAGCTCCCATGTAGTATAGGAAATTAGTGATTTCCTGAGCTATGGACAATCTGGGACAGTGATGGGAGTCAAAAATAGAAACAGCAGCAGAGGTGAACGAGTGGAGCTTCAATCGAGAAAGTGCATCAATCACGCTGTGCCATTTATCCCTTAAGTTATCTCTTATTTTCCATCTCCCCCCAGATACCAACCAGCCTCTCTTAGACTCTCATCGATCTCTATTGAGATTCTCATCGATTACTATTGAGATTCTCATCGATTACTATTGAGATTCTCATTGATTACTATTGAGATTCTGATTGATCTCTATTGAGATTCTCATCGATCTCTATTGAAATTCTGATTGATCTCTATTGAGATTCACATCGATCTCCATTGAAATTCTGATCGATCTCTATTGAGATTCTCATCGATCTCTATTGAAATTCTGATTGATCTCTATTGAGATTCTCATCGATGTCTCTTGAGATTCTCATCGATCTCTATTGAGATTCTGATTGATCTCTATTGAGATTCTCATCGATCTCTATTGAAATTCTGATTGATCTCTATTGAGATTCTCATCGATGTCTCTTGAGATTCTCATCGATCTCTATTGAGATTCTGATTGATCTCCATTGAGATTCTCATCGATCTCTATTGAAATTCTGATTGATCTCTATTGAGATTCACATCGATCTCTATTGAAATTCTGATTGATCTCTATTGAGATTCTCATCGATCTCTATTGAGATTCTGATTGATCTCTATTGAGATTCTCATCGATCTCTATTGAGATTCTGATTGATCTCTATTGAGATTCTCATCGATCTCTATTGAAACTCTGATTGATCTATATTGAGATTCTCATCGATGTCTCTTGAGATTCTCATCGATCTCTATTGAGATTCTGATTGATCTATATTGAGATTCTCATCGATGTCTCTTGAGATTCTCATCGATCTCTATTGAGATTCTCATCGATCTCTATTGAGATTCTCATCGATCTCTATTGAGATTCTCATCGATCTCTATTGAGATTCTCATCGATTACTATTGAGACTCTCATCGATTACTATTGAGATTCTCATCGATTACTATTGAGATTCTGATTGATCTCTATTGAGATTCTCATCGATCTCTATTGAAACTCTGATTGATCTATATTGAGATTCTCATCGATGTCTCTTGAGATTCTCATCGATCTCTATTGATATTCTCATCGATCTTTATTGAGATTCTGATTGATCTCTATTGAGATTCTCATCGATCTCTATTGAGATTCTCATCGATCTCTATTGAGATTCTCATCGATCTCTATTGAGATTCTCATCGATCTTTATTGAGATTCTGATTGATCTCTATTGAGATTCTCATCGATCTCTATTGAGATTCTCATCGATCTCTATTGAGATTCTCATCGATCTCTATTGAGATTCTGATTGATCTATATTGAGATTCTCATCGATGTCTCTTGAGATTCTCATCGATCTCTATTGAGATTCTCATCGATCTCTATTGAGATTCTCATCGATCTCTATTGAGATTCTCATCGATCTCTATTAAGATTCTCATCGATCTCTATTGAGATTCTCATCGATCTCTATTGAGATTCTCATCGATCTCTATTGAGATTCTCATCGATCTCTATTGAGATTCTCATCGATCTCTATTAAGATTCTCATCTATCTCTATTGAGATTCTCATCGATCTCTCTTGAGATTCTCATCGATTCTCAACTATATCTCCCTATTCTTCAACGTATTACTATTAATTTCTCTGGTTCATTTCATTTTTTTCACTGCGGCTTAACTAAGCCAGTTTTGAGTAGGTCTCTGTCTGTTTTGAGTAGGACAGGGCCACTCGCTCCAATCCTTTGTCAAACGCTGGCATCCAGGGAAGAGAGAGATCCCGGAATGAAATCGGATCAATTCACAATTGTCTCTCTATAGAATTGCCAGGAAAATGAAATTCATAATGGCGCTTTTTATTACTGTTTCCTTAGCAACACTGGCATGCACGAGATTATCTAATGGCATGCTTGTCCTTTTATCCGTACCGGATTACTTTGACGCCCCTTAATCTTTAATCCATCTGGTCCCTGACTCAGCGGTAGCAATGAGAATTTTTCATTGCTGCTCTGCATGCCTGGCGCATCAGCGCTCGGCTTTGCTTCTTGAAGTTCTGTATGATTCGTTTGTGAAAATTTCTCTCCTATACAGACTTTATCAACTGGATCGAGACAAATGTGTCTAACAGGTCAAGCTTGTGTCTAACAGGTCAAGCTTGTGTCTAACAGGTCAAGCTACAATCTATCAGGTCAAGCTACAATCTAACAGGTTAAGCTACTATCTAACAGGTCAAGCTACAATCTAACAGGTCAAGCTACAATCTAACAGGTCAAGCTACTATCTAACAGGTCAGGCTACTATCTAACAGGTCAAGCTACAATCTAACAGGTCAAGCTACTACCTAACAGGTCAAGCTACAATCTAATAGGTCAAGCTACAATCTAACAGGTCAAGCTACTATCTAACAGGTTAAGCTACAATCTAACAGGTCAAGCTACAATCTAACAGGTCAGTTTCGAAGCTCACCTAAGCGCCGACAAGATATAGACAAAGTATATCCCGAGAAACAGCGCATCAACCATGGAGATCGCGGCCATGTAGGCATAGGCCGGGCCATCAAAATGCTGCCGGCGAAACACGCTGAAGTTTACGGAGTTAAGACACAGGCCTGTGAGGCAGAGAATCGCGGGCAGGTAGAATGTGAGAACGAACTCCAGATTGCTTTCGGCGGGACTCAAACGGCAGGAGCTCTCATTGCGAAGGTGTCGCATCAGTTGAGAAATGGGCGACGCGCAGGTGAGGTTGAACTCCTGCGACAGGCCGCTGGGCAGCCCGGTGCCTCTGTCCATTGCGGCTTCTAGGGACCGATGAACTTTCTGCTGGATTGCCTGTGCTCTTCTTCTAGGAGAAGATTTTTAGTGAAGTTTCTAGAATCAGCCCACGGGTTTCCTGTACTTATGCAGAGATAAAAACTGTTGTATTGAGTGCAGGCGCCAACCAATCAAAATGGGGTGAGGCCGAAGTCATGGAGTGCTGGAGTTAGAACTTGAACAGAAACTGCAGGTCATGATGCAAAAAGGGGGATGTCGACTTCAGTCAGCTTGTACCAATGGGAGCTTGTTTTGGAGGTCTGAGTGGGCGCCACCGGCTGTTAGATGGGTGCCCCAGTCTCTTGGTGGGGCTTGTCTCTTGGTGGGCTTGTCTCTTGGTGGGGCTTGTCTCTTGGTGGGGCTTGTCTCTTGGTAGGCTTGTCTCTTGGTGGGGCTTGTCTCTTGTTGGGCTTGTCTCTTGGTGGGGCTTGTCTCTTGGTGGGGCTTGTCTCTTGGTGGGGCTTGTCTCTTGGTGAGGCTTGTCTCTTGGTGGGCTTGTCTCTTGGTGGGGCTTGTCTCTTGGTGGGGCTTGTCTCTTGGTGGGCTTGTCTCTTGGTGGGGCTTGTCTCTTGGTGGGGCTTGTCTCTTGGTGGGGCTTGTCTCTTGGTGGGCTTGTCTCTTGGTGGGCTTGTCTCTTGGTGGGGCTTGTCTCTTGGTGGGGCTTGTCTCTTGGTGGGGCTTGTCTCTTGGTGGGCTTGTCTCTTGGTGGGGCTTGTCTCTTGGTGGGCTTGTCTCTTGGTGGGCTTGTCTCTCGGTGGGCGCCCCTGTCTCTCGTTGGGCGTCCCTGTCTCTTGGTGGGTGCCCCTGTCTCTCGGTGGGCGTCCCTGTCTCTTGGTTAGCGCCCCTGTCTCTCGGTCGGCGCCCCTGTCTCTCGGTGGGCGCCCCTGTCTCTTGGTTAGCGCCCCTGTCTCTCGGTGGGCGCCCCTGTCTCTCGGTGGGCGCCCCTGTCTCTTGGTGGGTAGAACCTGTCTCTTGGTGGGCGCCCCTGTCTCTTGATGGGCGCCCCTGTCTCTTGGTTAGCGCCCCTGTCTCTTGGTGGGCACCCCTGTCTCTTGGTATGCACCCCTGTCTCTTGGTGGGCGCCCCTGTCTCTTGGTTAGCGCCCCTGTCTCTTGGTGAGCACCCCTGTCTCTCGGTGGGCGCCCCTGTCTCTTGGTGGGCGCCCCTGTCTCTCGGTGGACGCCCCTGTCTCTTGATGGGCGCCCCCGTCTCTGGGTGGGCGCCCCTATCTTTTTGATGGACGCCCCTGTCTCTTGGTGGGCGCCCCTGTCTTTTGATGGACGCCCCTGTCTCTTGGTGGGCCCCCCTGTCTCTTGGTGGGCGCCCCTGTCTCTTGATGGGCGCCCCCGTCTCTTGGTGGGCCCCCCTGTCTCTTGGTGGGCGCCCCTGTCTCTTGATGGGCGCCCCCGTCTCTTGGTTAGCGCCCCTGTCTCTTGGTGGGCGCCCCTGTCTCTTGATGGGCGCCCCCGTCTCTTGGTTAGCGCCCCTGTCTCTCGGTGGGCTCCCCTGTCTCTCGGTGGGCGCCCCTGTCTCTCGGTGGGCGCCACTGTCTCTTGGTGGGCGCCCCTGTCTCTCGGTGGGCGCCACTGTCTCTCGGTGGGCGCCCCTGTCTCTCGGTGGGCGCCACTGTCTCTTGGTGGGCTCCCCTGTCTCTCGGTGGGCGCCACTGTCTCTCGGTGGGTGCCCCTGTCTCTCGGTGGGCGCCACTGTCTCTTGGTGGGCGCCCCTGTCTCTCGGTGGGCGCCACTGTCTCTCGGTGGGCGCCCCTGTCTCTCGGTGGGCGCCACTGTCTCTTGGTGGGCGCCCCTGTCTCTCGGTGGGCGCCACTGTCTCTCGGTGGGTGCCCCTGTCTCTCGGTGGGCGCCACTGTCTCTTGGTGGGCGCCCCTGTCTCTCGGTGGGCGCCACTGTCTCTCGGTGGGCGCCCCTGTCTCTCGGTGGGCGCCACTGTCTCTTGGTGGGCGCCACTGTCTCTCGATGGGCGCCACTGTCTCTCGGTGGGCGCCCCTGTCTCTCGGTGGGCGCCACTGTCTCTCGGTGGGCGCCCCTGTCTCTCGGTGGGCGCCACTGTCTCTCGGTGGGCGCCCCTGTCTCTCGGTGGGCGCCCCTGTCTCTCGGTGGGCGCCACTGTCTCTCGGTGGGCGCCACTGTCTCTCGGTGGGCGCCACTGTCTCTCGGTGGGCGCCACTGTCTCTTGGTGGGCGCCACTGTCTCTCGGTGGGCGCCCCTGTCTCTCGGTGGGCGCCACTGTCTCTCGGTGGGCGCCCCTGTCTCTCGGTGGGCGCCCCTGTCTCTCGGTGGGCGCCACTGTCTCTCGGTGGGCGCCACTGTCTCTCGGTGGGCGCCACTGTCTCTCGGTGGGCGCCACTGTCTCTTGGTGGGCGCCACTGTCTCTCGGTGGGCGCCCCTGTCTCTCGGTGGGCGCCACTGTCTCTCGGTGGGCGCCCCTGTCTCTCGGTGGGCGCCACTGTCTCTTGGTGGGCTCCTCTGTTATTCATCGAGGTTTCCAAACCAGATCTCTATAGTTAAAAGCGTCCATGACTCGGCCGGCTGTTAAATGGCGAAGCCACTCACGATGCAGCTCATTCTCGCGGTCCAGCGTCCCCCATTCCCTCTCTTCTCCCCCTCTCGTTTTTTATCACCTCTTCCATCCGTTTTTTCCCAAGTCTCATTCTGAAGTCTCGCAAACAGGTGTTCACTCGCGTTTAGTTATAGCCGCTCTACGCATATCGGCAGGTAGAATAGTTAACACGCTTCCTTGGTTCTTCTGATCGTCTCCTGCACTCTCTCTTGCCTGAGCCCTTCAACATAAACCCCATTTCAAGTTTCTGCCCTCGCCCACTCGCTTCAGTCCTTTGTCCTTAGCCTGGGGATCTGTCCAGCCTCCCATTGCTCCCATTGATTTCTTCCCAGTCTGTGTTTTTTCAGTCGATGGGAGAGTTTGGCGACAACTATTTTAGTCTGCCCTCCATTTCCTCCTCCCTTGTTTTCTCCTTATTTGGATCCCCTGGGCATGGGCATGGACTACTATTATAGACAGAGGATCTGGAATGGAAACCTAAATTAAAAAGGCTCAAATAGACATATTTTGCGTTTTGACGCCGAAATATTTTTATCTGGCGCCTCAACACAGAGTTTGGCGCCTAAATGTTTAATTTGGCGCCAAAATATTTAATATGGCGCCTAAATATTTAATATGGCGCCTCAGCACATAGTTTGGCGCCAAAATGTCCAATATGGAGCCGAAATGTTTAATTTGGCGCCTCAACACATAGTTTGGCGCCTGAATATTTAATCTGGCGCCTAAATGTTTAATTTGGCGCCTAAATGTTTAATTTGGCGCCAAAATGTTTAATTTGGCGCCTAAATGTTTAATTTGGCGCCTCAACACATATTTTGGCGCCTAAATGTTTAATTTTGCGCCTTAACATATAGTTTGGCGCCTAAATGTTTAATCTGGCTTGAAAATGTTTAATTTTGTTCAAACTGGCGCCTTAGCACTGAAACACATTCAACAAAATTCGATATAAACGAATCCACACAGCTAAGCCCAGACTCTCTTGCCAGAGGCCACTCAGCCAACCAGTTCCATAGGCCTTCAATACGGTCAATAGTTGAGCGGCCTGCCCTAAAAAAGAGAAAAAGAGTTTTATATAAGACTGACTGACTAAAGTAATTTATGACCAGCAGGTTATACAGCAAAATCTAATTGAACTTTTTCTTTCGCTTAACAAAAGAGTCCAATATTCAAAAGAAGCGCACTATTCTATTAAGATTGATTGGCTGCCAGGCAGTCAGCACTTGCCTTCGGTCTGGAATTTATTAGATTTACCCGAACCTCCCCGATGCGAGCGATTGATTCGTCAGTGCGTTCGTTAGAGCGGGTCATGCCAAGCATGCAGGCACTTCTGCCATCTGCCCCGCCTTCTCTGCACTTTTCTGTGTCTTCTGTACTGTCGAATTCTCACCTCTCACATTCTTGCCTCTCTACCTTTGCTGCCTACCTCTCACTCTCTACCTCTCCCCTATCTACCTATCCACCTCTCTACCTGTCCACCTCTCTACTTCTCCCCCTCTTTACCTCTCCCCCTCTCTACCTCTCCCCTCTCTACCACTCCCCCTCTTTACCTCTCCCCCCTCTCTACCTATACTCCTCTCTACATCTCCCCCCTCTCTACCTTCCCCTCTCTACTTCTCGCCTCTCTACCTCTCACCTCTATACCTCCCCCCTCTCTCTACCAACCCCCCTCTCTACCTCTCCCCTCTTTATCTGTTTCCCCTCTTTACCTCTCCCCTCTCTACCTCTCCCCTCTTTACCTCTCCCCTCTTTACCTCTCCCCTCTCTACCTCTCCCCTCTCTACCTCTCCCTCTCTACCTATCCCTCTTTATCTGTTTCCCCTCTTTACCTCTCCCTCTCTACCTCTCCCCTCTTTACCTCTCCTCTCTCTACCTTTCCCCTCTTTACCTCTCCCCTCTCTACCTTTCCCCTCTCTACCTCTCCCCTCTCTACCTCTCCCCTCTCTACCTCTCCCCTCTCTACCTCTCCCCTCTCTACCTTTCCCCTCTTTACCTCTCCCCTCTCTACCTTTCCCCTCTCTATCTCTCCCCTCTCTACCTCTCCCCTCTCTACCTCTCCCTCTTTACATCTCCCCTCTCTACCCCTCCCCTCTCTACCCCTCCCCTCTCTACCTCTCCCTCTTTACATCTCCCCCTCTCCCCTCTCTACCTCTTTTGCGCTTCCACATGTACCTTTCCCTCTCTACCTATCCTTTCTCTACATTTTCCTCTGCCCTGGGTTGTTGGATATGACCCAAAAGGCCCTTTTTGGTTATGAGTCGCTAAACTGTCTACTAACGAGTAGGTAAATTCAGCGTTTTGCTTTTTACTACGTTTTTTGACTAATATATCCAGTAATGAGATGACAACTCAATATTTTTTATTGAATATTAACTTGACTGAAATCTGATTTTTCAATAGAACAATCTGCCACTGCTGATGGGACAATCTGTCACTGTTGATGGGACAATCTGCCACTGTTGATGGGACAATCTGCCACTGTTGATGGGACAATCTGCCACTGTTGATGGGACAATCTGCCACTGTTGATGAGACAATCTGTCACTGTTGATGGGACAATCTGCCACTGTTGATGGGACAATCTGCCCCTGTCGATAGGACAATCTGCCCCTGTCGATAGGACAATCTGTCACTGTTGATGGGACAATCTGTCACTGTTGATGGGACAATCTGCCCCTGTCGATCAGACAATCTGTCACTGTTGATGGGACAATCTGTCACTGTTGATGGGACAATCTGTCACTGTTGATGGGACAATCTGCCACTGTTGATGGGACAATCTGCCACTGTTGATGGGACAATCTGCCACTGTTGATGGGACAATCTGCCACTGTTGATGGGACAATCTGCCACTGTTGATGGGACAATCTGCCACTGTTGATGGGACAATCTGCCCCTGTCGATAGGACAATCTGCCCCTGTCGATAGGACAATCTGTCACTGTTGATGGGACAATCTGCCACTGTTGATGGGACAATCTGCCCCTGTCGATCAGACAATCTGCCACTATTGATGGGACAATCTGTCACTGTTGATGGGACAATCTGCCACTGTTGATGGGACAATCTGCCCCTGTCGATAGGACAATCTGCCCCTGTCGATAGGACAATCTGTCACTGTTGATGGGACAATCTGCCACTGTTGATGGGACAATCTGCCCCTGTCGATCAGACAATCTGCCACTATTGATGGGACAATCTGTCACTGTTGATGGGACAATCTGCCACTGTTGATGGGACAATCTGCCACTGTTGATGGGACAATCTGCCACTGTTGATGGGACAATCTGCCACTGTTGATGGGACAATCTGCCACTGTTGATGGGACAATCTGCCACTGTTGATGGGACAATCTGCCACTGTTGATGGGACAATCTGCCCCTGTCGATAGGACAATCTGCCACTGTCGATAGGACAATCTGTCACTGTTGATGGGACAATCTGCCACTGTTGATGGGACAATCTGCCACTGTTGATGGGACAATCTGCCACTGTTGATGGGACAATCTGCCACTGTTGATGGGACAATCTGTCACTGTTGATGGGACAATCTGCCACTGTTGATGGGACAATCTGCCCCTGTCGATCAGACAATCTGCCACTGTTGATGGGACAATCTGTCACTGTTGATGGGACAATCTGCCACTGTTGATGGGACAATCTGCCCCTGTCGATCAGACAATCTGTCACTGTTGATGGGACAATCTGCCACTGTTGATGGGACAATCTGCCACTGTTGATGGGACAATCTGCCCCTGTCG
>NIVC01000286.1:116827-251827 GCA_002269645.1 Macrostomum lignano | reverse complement strand
TGTACTAAAGTACGTCCTTGGCACCCTGGCTAGACGTTACAACTTATCGGACCCTCGTACTAGATGTGATTTCTTTATTGCTCCAAATCACAATCGCTTTGTTCTTACAACATAGCGATTTTCTTGCCTAAGCACGGAAATTGCGTGACCAAAAATCTGTTTTTGACAAATTAAACACACCTTTAGATGTCTGATTTGTCAGCAAAATATACTGCATTATGCTGGAAAATTTGCCATTAAGCAGTGCATGTCTAAAGTAAAACGGTTGGATGGTTCGTTCTAAGATGTGAAATATACATGATGGTTACATTGTGAAGTTTAGATACATAGCTAGATTATGTAGACAAGGATGTCACTCTGTAGATAAGAATGTCACTCTGTAGACAAGGGTGTCACTCTGTAGACAAGGATATGTCTCTGTAGACAAGGGTGTCACTCTGTAGACAAGGATATGTCTCTGTAGACAAGGGTGTCACTCTGTAGACAAGGATATCACTCTGTAGACAAGGATGTCACTCTGTAGACAAGGATGTCACTCTGTAGACAAGGATGTCACTCTGTAGACAAGGATGTCACTCTGTAGACAAAGATGTCACTCTGTAGACAAAGATGTCACTCTGTAGACAAAGATGTCACTCTGTAGACAAGGATGTCACTCTGTAGAAATGAATTTCATGTCACCCTGTGTACTTGCAAGCATATGTGCCATTTTAAGACTGACCGTTCATTCGCAAAACAGCTGACAACGTTTAGGCAAAATACAATTAATAAATCAATCAGTCAGTTAATCTCAGCGGGCTGTCGGAAAACAGCCCTAACAACTTGAGGCGATCTTGAGTAGCTCAGCACAGCAGCAGGCGATATTTGTTCGATAGCGTTGTTGCAGGCAATGTCCGGTAGCAACTGATGATGCAGTGCATTATTATTGACGTTGTACCTGATCGCGGCGTTGATGTTCTTGTTGACTACAACTGAGTCAGGCTGGCAGCAGAATATTCTCCGAGCTCGAATTAGCAGTTGGCTTCGAACTCGTTTGCCGGAGGCGCAGTACAGAAAGAAATTTCCCGCGTGGTTGCTGAACATGCACAGGTGGGTCACGACCTCGACTAGGCGGTACTTTGAGTAGCTGGAGAAGTCCTTAGTCAGCTCTTCCAGATCGACGTAGCCCGACAGCGACGTTAGAACCTTCAGCACCGTAACAGGCATCGACGCCAACAGATAGAAGGTAGTTATTGACAGCAGGAGGGCTGTCACGTGACCGAAATTCTCTTGACTGGAGCGTGAGAGCGATCTGTTGCGATAGCAAGACGGCGACCGGTCCAGACTCGGCCTCATAGGGTCTGGTCGAATGCGGAAATGAGCGGTTCGTCGAAAAAGTGATTGTGCTCACGGACTTTTTCCAAAGATACACGGACTTCATAAACAGGAGTTTTACACTTTAAAATCAATGATCCGCCTCATCATGATTCAAACATCCGCCTTATTATGACTCAATGATCCGCCTCATCATGACTCAAACATCCGCCTCATTATGACTCAATGATCCGCCTCATAATGACTCAAACAACCGCCTCATTATGACTCAATGATCCGCCTCATAATGACTCAAACATCCGCCTCATTATGACTCAATGATCCGCCTCATCATGACTCAAACATCCTTCTCATTATGACTCAATGATCCGCCTCATCATGACAAGAGGATCCGCCCTTCGAGATTCAAACATCCGACACCCACCTCAGAAAAACAGGCCACTCACCTCCAGACGCGGTCAGCCTCAGCCTCAGCTTGGACTCCTCGCCCTGCTGCAAATTCCTTAATCGCCTCTTCCGAGCGCCGTACAATTTACTAATTGTAATCAAATTGCAGCTGAAAATGACGGCAGCCGGCAGGATCGAATACAGCACGGCATCGAACACGCTGATCAGGCCGCTCAGGTGAGAGGCGGACTGTTTGATGTCGCAGATCGGCAGCATAGTTGGCTCATCGGGCTTGCCGCTGCTGCTGTTGCTGCTGTCTGGCAGAACCTGATAGTCCGACAGGTCCAGCACCGCGAACCAGTAGCAGTTGACGATGAAACTCAGGCACGTCACTCCGGCAATGAGACGACGGGCTCGTTTCGGCGACTGCAGGCTGGCCGTCTTCAATGGGAAACTCATTACCAGGGCGCGTTCAATAGAGATGAGGCTGAGCAGGAAAGCTGACAGGTAGCTGGAGAAATACGCTAAGAACTTGTTACCAAGGCAAGTAGCTAGCGATAGAGTCTCAATGTTGACGCCAAACATTTGTTGCAACCATTTGTTGAACAGGCCGGAGCACAGGACTAGTTGGTCAACAACTCCCAGCGGGATGAGATACTGCTGAGCTGCTCGGCACCTTCTGGGACCTCGCATTAGCAGCCAGACGAGCAGGCAGTTTCCAACGGAGCCAAGCAGGAACAGAGTCGGGCTGCCGACCCAGCAGAGCCATTTGTAGGCTCGGTATTCCGCGAAGTCGCGGTAGAGTACTTTTTCGTAGTCGGCTAGCGACATTGCTTCGGTTAAGTTGGGCGACAGACGGAATTAAAACTGGGTCGAGAAGACTGGGTTGTTGACAACAACTTTATCAGGCCGAGAGTAACCCCCACCTCCTCTGATACCCGTCTTCCTTTTCCCACATCTCAACTAGGCATTTCAGGCAGCGCGGATTGGCTGCCGAAAAATTGATGTTTTTCCCTAGAAAGAATTCTTAGTCAAGTATTCTTTACAACTTGTGCCGCTCCACATGGACTGCTATTGACAGCAACTGGAATGGAAGCGGTCGATTAAGAAAAAACTGCTGTTGAAAACATGTCATGAAAAATCCATGAAAAAGCACGGTCAAGTGCGCACCAGGGGCTTCACCAAATCAACTTGATGAACGAATTCAACTTTTTGATCTCGTGAACAAACGTGACTCGTATAGTTAAAAGCTTTTGACGCTGCTATCAAATGAAGCTAATTTTTTAACGATGGGACGGCTTTGTATGGATTTTTGCGTCAATTCTTTTTCGTCGAACGTAACACTGCTCACCCACGTTTTATCATCGATACACCCCTACTTAGCATGTATCTTTACATTAGAGTTAAAATAAGTGTGGAAACGGCCACAAAAGAATCTTTTGAGTCTGGATAAAATTTCTTTAAAATGGCCAGAAAATTGCTCTTATTTCGTATTTCTATCAATAATTATTTAACTTGAGCTAGACTCTAAGCAATCCACAATTGCTTTGGTATGTTAGCTGTGTGATTTAGCTGTGTTAGCAGTAGATGGCAGAAAAGAATTAGCCAATCACGAGGCAGCCATCAGGAGCCATCATTTTAGCGTGAGGGGGGGGGGTAGAAAAATGCAAGGCGGTGGTGGGGTGGTGGGGTGGTCGGGCAACGGACCAATCGAGTCCTGCCCCCCCCCACCCCCGCCTAGCCTATAGCTCCTTCCATGCTCACTCCAGGGAGGGGGTAGAAAAACATGGGTGGGGCTGGGGCCGACGCGGAGAGAGAAACTGGCGGTGGGGTGGGCTAACTAAAAGGAATCCTAATCATTTCGTCAACTTGTCCACAAATTGAGACGGACACTCGTCTCGGGTCACTGTCAGCCGGCCAATCGTGGGATAAATAAAAAAGTTGTTCACTTCATCAACTACCACTAAGGCAACCCCAAATCCTTGGTCACTTCGTCAACCCAGTTGATGAAACCGGCAGTACAATTGATAATTAAGTTACAATACTAATCAAACAGAAAAGCAACACTGCTGATACTAATTATCTATGCATAGTCTCAAGCTTTAATGGGTATATCGTAGAGCACTAGACCATTCTACAACCCAACTGTAGGATGAGAAAGACGCTTGCTTATGGGTCAGCTCACCAGCTGTGTATGTAAACAGGGATGCCTATGTTTATGAAGATCTGTCTGCACCGACTCGACTGGCTACCCCCAGGCTGGGACGCACACACGGCACTCTGGGAATTACTTTCTAGAGCTCATCATTGCGATGAGGGTGGGGGGGATTTTTGGTAGAGAAAAATAAAAACCTTAACGAAATATGACAGGGCGGAAAGTTTTTTGCGAAGGGTGCTATTCTTAGCAACTTTCCTAGAAAATATTTTAATACGCTAGAGATCTGCACGCCAGACTGAAGACGGACTCGGCGCTGCTAGGGCAATAAATTTGCATATGCCGTCGAGGAATTCCGGGCCCAATATCTGGACATAGGTAGCATTCCAGTGATTTCGCTACCGATTTGAAAATTCTTTTCCTATTAATATTATCCTTTATCGTATATTATACCTCGAATTTTGAAGTGACTCAATATAATTAGGCTTTGGGACTGGCTTTTGGGTCTAAGGGTTTGGCTTCGGGTTTGGCTTTTTAGTCTACGGGGTTGGCTTCGGGTTTGGCTTTTTAGTCTACGGGGTTGGCTTCAGGTTTGGCTTTTTAGTCTATGGGGTTGGCTTCGGGTTTGGCTTTTTAGTCTATGGGGTTGGCTTCGGGTTTGGCTTTTTAGTCTACGGGGTTGGCTTCGGGTTTGGCTTTTTAGTCTACGGGGTTGGCTTCGGGTTTGGCTTTTTAGTTTATGGTGTTGGCTTCGAATTTGGCTTTTTAGTCTACGGGGTTGGCTTCGGGTTTGGCTTTTTAGTCTACGGGGTTGGCTTCGGGTTTGGCTTTTTAGTCTACGGGGTTGGCTTCGGGTTTGGCTTTTTAGTCTACGGGGTTGGCTTTGGGCTTGGCTTTTTAGTCTACGGGGTTGGCTTCGAATTTGGCTTTTAGTCTATGGGGTTGGCTTCGGGTTTGGCTTTTTAGTCTATGGGGTTGGCTTCGGGTTTGGCTTTTTAGTCTACGGGGTTGGCTTCGGGTTTGGCTTTTTAGTCTACGGGGTTGGCTTTGGGTTTGGCTTTTTAGTCTACGGGGTTGGCTTCGGGTTTGGCTTTTTAGTCTACGGGGTTGGCTTCGGGTTTGGCTTTTTAGTCTATGGGGTTGGCTTCGGGTTTGGCTTTTTAGTCTATGGGGTTGGCTTCGGGTTTGGCTTTTTAGTCTATGGGGTTGGCTTCGAATTTGGCTTTTAGTCTATAGGGTTGGCTTCGGGTTTGGCTTTTTAGTCTAGGAGTTTGGCTTTGGGTTTGGCTTGGAGCCTTAAATTTCTGCCAATGGAAACTGCCAATCCAGCTCTTTTTAAGCCTAGTATCCCATGCGCGCAATATATTTCCCATTCGCCCCGGTCTCTCTTGGGATAAAAGAAACTGCAACAACAGGGGGCCTTCCTTCCGGATTCGAGAAAAAAATTCTAAATTTCTCAAAGCAAGCTCTAACCACGACTGCATGGTAAATAATTCGACTCTCACTGACATTTTTAGTTATAAATGCAGAGTTGGTTTTAGAGAGCCTTTATTTAATAAACAGTTTATGAAAGAGAGAGAGAGAGGGAGAGAGAGGGAGGGAGAGAGAGAGAGAGAGAGAGAGAGAGAGAGAGAGAGAGAGAGAGAGAGAGAGAGAGAGGAGGGCACCTCCAGTCTCGGGCGCTGACACGGTAAAAAAGGACTGAGAAGCAATAGAGTTATTGTTGCCGATATTTCGAATACTGAACTCGTATATTATTCGTCATGGCGAGTAGACTAAAGTTTATTTGTGCACGTTGCGATAACGCCAAGAAGGAAAAATCGATAAAGAGAGACAGGCAGGAATAAAACAGTGCAAGCGCATAAAACCCTACGCAAGGCGAGTACATGTACAATATGATGAGTCAGAGACTCTAAAGAAACAGATGGTGGCTAAAAGTAGAGTAACGATAGTACATACCGTAGGTCCTACAGTCCCCGAGCAGAGAAATAAAAGTTGGCAAAATAAATAGATTAAGTAATGATGAGTAATAAATCAAAATAAATAGAATGGATGAATAAAAATAAAAACTAGATTACTAAATTAATGGCTACAGCTATGCAAGAAGGCCTTAAGGACCTTAAAATGCCTGATAATAATAAACAAAATACTGATAAAACAACACCAGAAATATTCAATAAAACAAAGAAGTTAAATAATAAGAAATAAATTTTGTGAAATAAATTTTGTGCTCCGGTGCACTGCACCCCGGCGTCAGAATCGAAAGAACGCACAAGCAATGGCAGAGGAGCAAAAAAAGCCATTAATGTGAAAGGGTGCCGTGTACAGCGGCAAAAACAGAATTTGTTAAATGGCAGGTTCGAGCCGGCTGTGGCAGAGCAGCTCCCGGAGGCTCCTGCACTTGGTATAGGCTGGCAGAACTGGGCCTCGCAGTGTCGTACCAGCCGGTCCCTCACCATGGCAACCAGGGCGTCGGACGCCGCACAATGGGGCAAAATAATCGGGATGGCCGGATTGTGCAGTACGCCGGCCAGCTCGTTGGTGCCATGTGGGAAACGGGTCCTCAGGACATCGATCAGCTTGGCTTCTTGGCGCTGACGCCATTCATTGGCCTTCGGTCCCGAGCCGTCCCGAGTCCACACGCCGGTGAAGGCGAAGTCCGCCAGACTCTGGCCATCGCTAGTGAAGTGGCGGGCCACCGGAGTGGCGCGGGCGTGTCGGATGTCACCGATGTGCGCCAGCATGCGGCCATGGATGCTGTTGACGGTCTCGCCGACACGGACCGTGTGATCGCACAGGCGGCAAAACACGGCGTAAGACGGCGTTCATCGCGTTGCAGTCGATCCTGCAACGGGAAGTCAGCGATTAACCTTTCTGAAGAACCTGTCTCAATGAATGAACAAGACCAGCTTGGAAATACTTCACACCTCAAGGACTATGCTTTGTGGAAGACTGTGCCCTTCGACGATAGAGAGAGAGAGAGAGAGAGGGAGAGAGAGAGAGAGAGAGGGAGAGAGAGAGAGAGAGGAGAGAGAGAGAGGGGGAGTGTGTGTGTAATGCGAGCGCTTGCCCGCATACACTAATTTACAGCTTTTTGTACAGGTTGACTGTACTCTGATGTGAATATTCAATTTCTCGAGTTCAAAGCCTACCTGACTGCCTGACTGCCTGACTGTTCATTCAAATAGCTCAGTTAGATCAGATGGGCGGGGCAGAGTTGTTGAATGTGAATAGATGAAGGCCCCGACTTTAAAAAAAGTAGCCAGCCAACCGTCTGCTTTTATGGGCGTGTCTCTTCAATCTCGGGCGGAGTTTGACCTGCGATCGTATACACGGTAATCCTCAGGAGGTTTCTTATACAGTTTTCCCTGAATTTTCAAAAAACGAATTTGTGACATAACTTGAGTTGAAGAACAATTTTCGGTAAGCATACGCTTATTACTGTTGCGGATTCATAGGGCATCAGTATCTGTCCATGGTTATCATCACTCTTATCGCTGCGATTCAACGATGTGACTACACTTCGTTTACTGTCTATTTAAGAGCACTGTATTCAAGACTCAAAAATGATGCTTGCATTATAAATCCATAGTTCCGGGAAGTCCGCTGTGTCTGTAACTCAAGTCACGAATGTGCATATTATTTCAACCACTGTTTGTCTGTAACTCACCAATGTGCCCATGGTTCAACCTTTGTGTCTGTAACTCACCAATGTGTCCATGGTTCAACCTTTGTGTCTGTAACTCACCAATGTGCCCATGGTTCAACCTTTGTGTCTGTAACTCACCAATGTGCCCATGGTTCAACCTTTGTGTCTGTAACTCACCAATGTGTCCATGGTTCAACCTTTGTGTCTGTAACTCACCAATGTGCCCATGGTTCAACCTTTGTGTCTGTAACTCACCAATGTGCCCATGGTTCAACCTTTGTGTCTGTAACTCACCAATGTGTCCATGGTTCAACCTTTGTGTCTGTAACTCACCAATGTGCCCATGGTTCAACCTTTGTGTCTGTAACTCACCAATGTGCCCATGGTTCAACCTTTGTGTCTGTAACTCACCAATGTGTCCATGGTTCAACCTTTGTGTCTGTAACTCACCAATGTGCCCATGGTTCAACCTTTGTGTCTGTAACTCACCAATGTGCCCATGGTTCAACCTTTGTGTCTGTAACTCACCAATGTGTCCATGGTTCAACCTTTGTGTCTGTAACTCACCAATGTGCCCATGGTTCAACCTTTGTGTCTGTAACTCACCAATGTGTCCATGGTTCAACCTTTGTGTCTGTAACTCACCAATGTGCCCATGGTTCAACCTTTGTGTCTGTAACTCACTAATGTGCCCATGGTTCAACCTTTGTGTCTGTAACTCACCAATGTGTCCATGGTTCAACCTTTGTGTCTGTAACTCACCAATGTGCCCATGGTTCAACCTTTGTGTCTGTAACTCACCAATGTGCCCATGGTTCAACCTTTGTGTCTGTAACTCACCAATGTGCCCATGGTTCAACCTTTGTGTCTGTAACTCACCAATGTGTCCATGGTTCAACCGCTGTGTCTGTAACTCACCAATGTGCCCATGGTTCAACCTTTGTGTCTGTAACTCACCAATGTGTCCATGGTTCAACCGCTGTGTCTGTAACTCACCAATGTGCCCATGGTTCAACCGCTGTGTCTGTAAATCACCAATGTGCCCATGGTTCAACCTTTGTGTCTGTAACTCACCAATGTGCCCATGGTTCAACCTTTGTGTCTGTAACTCACCAATGTGTCCATGGTTCAACCTTTGTGTCTGTAACTCACCAATGTGTCCATGGTTCAACCTTTGTGTCTGTAACTCACCAATGTGCCCATGGTTCAACCTTTGTGTCTGTAACTCACCAATGTGTCCATGGTTCAACCGCTGTGTCTGTAACTCACCAATGTGCCCATGGTTCAACCGCTGTGTCTGTAACTCACCAATGTGCCCATGGTTCAACTGCTGTGTCTGTAACTTACCAATGTGCCCATCGTGTCAATTGGTACAAACAATGTTTATTGTGACACGAATGCAACTTCTACGACGTATAAGAAAATCGCTTGTAACAATTTTTAGAAGCAGGCCGATGGACAGTAGCAGTCGCGTCAGCTATGGACAGCAGCGCAACCGGAGCGACAGTACCGTAAGCGGCATCGTCAGCCAGCATCTGCGCACCATCATCGAGGGCAGCATGACCGGCGGCGGCGGTGGCGGTGGCGCTCGCGTCGGTGGCTCAGCAAATCGATTTGCCGCGCGTTGCCTGACAGCCGCTGCGTACGTGGCCGCAATCACCGCCGCCTCGGCTCTGCTGGCGGTGTACTACGGGTTGATTTGGACGCCGAAGTTTAAAAATTCAACGACGACAAATGCTGGCGGTGGCGACTGAATCTAGACAACGTGGAGAAGAAGATTGATTGAAAACGTACTACTGATTAAGCCATCAAACTATTCTTGGATAAATGCTTTGGCTACAAATAATATTTGTGTAGGAGTTACTGCCATGTACCGAGTTACGAAGCAAAAGAGAAACAATAGATTTATTTGACAATAGACTTGCGAAAGCAATGGCAGGTAAATTGACACCAACAAGTACAACCCATTTAGAAGACCTTGATAGAGAACTTTACGAATCAAAGTACTCGTACACAGTAAAGTTAATGCCTGACCTAACGAGGTCTGATTCAGCCGAAACGCGTTGTCATTTGTAATGTTGAATATCAGTAGTAAAGAAAGGTATTTATGATTGTATCCTAGTGGTCTAGCGCGGCGTTCTCATGTGCCAGCGGTCCAGGCTCGATTCCAAGTGCAGTCACATAATTTAAGGCTAAATTGAAATTTCGGCTTGGCTCTGCTCGTGCAATTAACGGCCTTGAGGGCCAACCCCCAAGGCACAGTGAAGTGTACATGCCTATCGATAAATAAAGTTAGGGCTGCTGTACACTCCTGTGTGAGTGTGTGCTTGTGCGTATGACTGCGTACGGATCTACTCTTGTGTGAAAATGTACATGTAATATGTATAATGTATAATGTGCAACAAAGACTTCGTACTATGAAAAATTGCCCCATTTTCAGTTGGCTTTTGAGTTTTAGACTATGCAAAGCTGGTAAAGGCTTTGCATAGTAGAAATTGTTAAAGTGGCCCGCGATAGTCTATGGCCAGCCCTGTTGATTACGCCAACAGGAACGGATTCTGATAGTTTTAGGCTTCAAGGGTCTATAGCTAAATTTGAATTTTTGTCAGCGCTAGCTATAGACAAAAACCTTAATCTGGATATTCTGAGGCTAAAATCTTGCCAGAGGCGTGTAAAAAATTATTTTATGCCCCAGCCCTGTATGTTTCACACGTTCAAGTCTATTATTTGCTTCAGTCGTCGAGTTCTACTTTAGTCAGTGTTATGTTTTAATTTTTGTTGTCTACGCGCGATTCAGTTAATTTCTAAATTTGTTTAAAATGATTTAATTTTTATTAAACCCTTGTACTCAGATTTGGTCAGGGAATAAAATAGGAATTTGTCCATTTGTGCCAGCTGCTCTGGCGGGAGCACACCAGTGCTTGGGGGTTGGTTTTTTCAACGGCTATCTAACTTGTTAAAGTGCTGTACGCCAGCATAAATATATAGCCAATCGCGAGCAAAGTCAATTTGCAACTTTCTACTAGCAAACAATCGGAGCTCGAGTCAAAAACAACACCAGCCAATCAGAAATATAAATGGGTTTGTAAACGGTTTGAAAGATTCCACTTGAAAAAATAAAAATGAAGTCTTTTTTCTTTTAAAGTCTTTAGTTAAAAATTAATAATTCTCTTCTTTCATTCCCTTTGCTAGTTAGGAATATATATTGATAATTCACCGATACTGGTTGAACTTTCGACATTTAATTTACATTTCTGATATTGAAGCAGAGGTAAAAAATAGATTACAGTAGCTGTTTCTGGTTCTCTACAGGCTAATAGGGTTTAGCTACAAAAATGACGAATCAAAAAGTATTCAGCAGTTACTGATTTAAGATTCAGCAGATAAATGTATAATTTTGATTAAAAAAATATACATAAAAAGTTCGCTCCATCCAAACTCTTGTGGCGATATGGAATTCGATAATAAAAAATGTTTCTTTTTAAGAAGAAAAATTGAAATAGAGAAATATTTAGAAATTCGAGAATAACAGTTCCAGTGGAAGGCATAGAAAAATAACAAATAATTAGCTCGTAATATCTTGTATTAGCTTTTAGTTAGCTGAAAAACACTTGTACACAAAAAAATAATTCGTTAACATGATGCAAGTTTAAAAAGAAATTAAATCGGGATACTCATCTGATTTAATAATGTGGGTAGTTTTCCATTAGATTTTGACCTTGACGGCTACAGTACATATGACACGTAAAAGTATAGTTTTTCAAGGTCAGCTCTTATTGTACATTAAAACATAATAGTTATAAAATGTAACAAAACTACAAGTCCGAAAAGTACGTGGACAAATCACTGCCAACAACTCAGCTGAAAAGAGGAAGACTACCAAAAATCAGATTTTGCATGAAGCCGGCTTTTGTTGCAATTAAGCAGTATCGTATCAATTTTTCAACTTTTTTTACCCGACTCTTCTTAGTACCTCTGCTACTTGTATTTTCTTATGATGTCCGTAGTTTTTGGTAGTCCTTGGTCCCGAATAGTTTTAGTTATCCACGGTCTCACGAATTTCAAGCGGCCTCAGCGACGTCCAGAAGCTGCATGACGAACTCCTGATAGTTGATCATACCGTCAAAGTCCATGTCAAACTCGGACAGCAGCAGGAACAGGTCGTCCTCGGACAGTCGGTAGCCGCAACGGCCGACAATTTTGCGCAGCTCGTGAACCGACAGGCGACCGACCTTTTCAACATCGTATTTCCGAAAGGCCAACAGGAGACTTTTCCACTCGAAGAGCAGCTGGAAAGAGATGAGGAAACAAAATCTAGCCAAAGAACTCAAGACTTCGTGGGTGCTTATAAAGTGGGGGTTGCAGTCTAGTGGTTAAAGCGTTGGACTTATGACTTGAAGGTCGGGGGTTCGATTCTCGACCCACTAGGAACAGATGATGCCATTGAGCCAGGACACTTAACTGTGCATTGCTTCAGTTCACCCAGCTGTAAAATGGGTGCCCAAAATTGACTGGGGTAATTGAGGGTGTGTGGCGACCCCCCCCCCCCAGTCCTTGGACTGAACAGCCGTACGCAGCCTTCAGATGCGCCGCGCAATAGCTGCGGCTGAGCTGTCGGTTGCACAACTGCCCATTAAGGCAGGTGTAATCAACTAATATTAATTTGTAAATTAGGGGTTGGCCCTGACGGGCGTGAACAACTAATTCCCTGCAAACTTCTAATTGCATCATAGTCCCAAATCGAACCTTCTCTCGAATGCGATCCATTATCTCGGAAATTTGAATTCTGGCGCCCTGTTTCTGAAATTAATAACGATAATAAAACAAATTAGAATCACGCGCCGACCAAAATTATGATCGCTTAAATAATCTCTCAGATCGTCACTGACCTTATCCGTTACAGTTCGTGCCAATTCGGCAGTCTTGCTTAGCGGCTTGGCCGACTGGCTTACAAATCGTTTTAAAAAGGCCATGTAGTTAAATCTGAAAGGAATTAGAGCTAACTTTAGCAGCCTTTTATCCAGTAGCTATGGAGGCTTTGGATTTGAAGTTAAAAAAGATTTTTCCTGAAAAGACTGGGGAACTCCGGCTGGATAGAATAGAAAATCCCGGCTGGGCTGGATAGACTGGGGGAATCCCGGCTGGATAGACTGGGTAATCCCGGCTGGATAGACTGGGTAATCCCGGCTGGATAGACTGGGGGAATCCCGGCTGGATAGACTGGGTAATCCCGGCTGGATAGACTGGGTATCCCGGCTGGATAGACTGGGTAATCCCGGCTAGATAGACTGGGAGAATCCCGGCAGGATAGACTTGGGAATCCCGGCTGGACAAACTGGAAGAATCCTGGCGGAAAAGACTGGGGAATCTCGGTTGATAGACTGGATAATCCCGGCTGGATAGACTGGGAGAATCCCGGCTGGATAGACTAGGAGAATCCCGGCAGGATAGACTTGGGAATCCCGGCTAGATTCCCAACTGGAATCCCGGTTGGGCTGGATAAACTGTGGAATCCCGGCTGGACAAACTGGAAGAATCCTGGCGGAAAAGACTGGGGAATCCCTGCTGGGCTGGATAGACTGGGTAATCCCGGCTAGATAGACTGGGAGAATCCCGGCAGGATAGACTTGGGAATCCCGGCTGGACAAACTGGAAGAATCCTGGCGGAAAAGACTGGGGAATCTCGGCTGATAGACTGGATAATCCCGGCTGGATAGACTGGGAGAATCCCGGCTGGATAGACTAGGAGAATCCCGGCAGGATAGACTTGGGAATCCCGGCTAGATTCCCAACTGGAATCCCGGTTGGGCTGGATAAACTGTGGAATCCCGGCTGGACAAACTGGAAGAATCCTGGCGGAAAAGACTGGGGAATCCCTGCTGGGCTGGATAGACTGGGGAATCCCGGCTGGGCTGGATAGACTGGGGAATCCCTGCTGGGCTTGATGGACTGGGGAATCACAGCTAGATAGACTGGGGAATCTCGCCTGAAAAGACTGGGGAATCCCGCCTGAAAAGACTGGAGGATCCTGGCTGGACAGACTGGGAAATCCCGTTTTAAGAAATTGAAGAAATTGCTTTAAGCGGCGAAAAGTCCAAAAGACTATGGGGAAATTCCATCGAATCAGTCATACCTTCCATTTCCACGTTTCTCAAACGCCCTGGACAGATTTTCGAGTTGCGCAGTATCCAGGGGCAGTTGATATTCGCGAGCCAGTTCCTGGAATATTTTTTATGTGCTCAAGAGAGTTAATGGATGCAAAAGTTCAATTCTCACAATGGGAGGTCTCGGGTTCGATTCTGCAGACGTCTGAGCACTACTGTTGTATTAACTTACCGCAAACTCAACTCGGTAGATGCACGAAGTGCCTTGAGGATCGAGGCGGCGCAATCTTAGCTTAATCTCATCCCAGTTGGCCACAATGCCTGGCCGGCTGAGTTCAATCAGGGACTCCAGTTCGGCCTTGGTTAGAGACTCGCGCTTCGGTTGAGTCGGTTGCTGCTGCTGCTTCTGCTGCTCAGCTTCATCCTGATTGTCTGCTCTGATTTCACGAAGCTGGCGCAGCTTCATCACGCTTGGATCTGCGGTGTCCGCTGAATATTTATAGGATATGGGATAAAATACGATGGGGTGTAATAAAGTTGAATAGGATATAATGGGATATTATAGAACAGAATATAATATAATAGACTAGAATAGGATACAATAAGATAGAAGGATAGAATATGATAGAATGGAATAGGACAGAATAGGAAAAATAGGAAAAATAGGAAAAAATAGGATAGAATAGGATAGAATAGGATAGAATAGGATAGAATAGGATAGAATAGGATAGAATGGGATAGAATAGAATTGAATAGGATAGAATAGGATAGAATAGGATAGAATAGGATAGAATGGGATAGAATAGGATAGAATGGAATAGAATGGAATTGAATGGAATATAATAGGATATAATGGAATAGAATGGAAAAGAATGGAATAAAATAGGATATAATGGAATAGAATGGAATAAAATAGGATAGAGCGGAATAGAATGGAATAGAATGGAATAAAATAGGATAGAATGGAATAGAATGGAATAGAATGGAATAGAATGGAATAGAATGGAATTGAATGGAATATAATAGGATATAATGGAATAGAATGGAAAAGAATGGAATAAAATAGGATATAATGGAATAGAATGGAATAAAATAGGATAGAGCGGAATAGAATGGAATAGAATGGAATAAAATAGGATAGAATGGAATAGAATGGAATAGAATGGAATAGAATGGAATAGAATGGAATTGAATGGAATATAATAGGATATAATGGAATAGAATGGAATAAAATAGGATAGAGCGGAATAGAATGGAATAGAATGGAATAAAATAGGATATAATGGGATATAATCAGTGAAGACTGACAGACGTACTGCTAAATGATTCATAGAAATAATTCATAGACAGGAAATGTCGACAAAAACAGATAAACAGCCACAGACAGGAGTCAAATTACAGCACTCCATCAGTTTGAGAGGCCGGTCAGTGGCACCAGTGGAAAGAAAAAGCAAAACCATGACAAGCTTAAATGATACATGAGATTCAAATTTCCTATATAAGATTCGAGCAGATGTGCTCTATCTTTCTCTCTTTACCCCCCCTCCCTAAACTGATATCCCTTTGAGCAGGGATTATCATTCTCATCAACTGGCAAAGGCAGGGGAATGGTTTTGCCGACTCACACATCCGCCAGCTCCTATGAGCGCCGCGAAGCCTCTCCATCAAGGCCGCCTCCTGCAGTCCACCGGACATGAAGTGCCTCAGCATCTGCCTGTAACTCCACTGCCCGTCCGGGCTGGTGTCCAGAGTTGACCAGAGCGCCGACATCTCCTGCTCGGTGACACCCAGGCCGAGGCTGCGGGTTGAGAGAGGGAAGATGACGGGGTTTGGAGCCGAATCTATATGAGATTGGAGCCGAATCTATATGAGATTGGAGCCGAATCTATATGAGATTGGAGCCGAATCTATATGAGATTGGAGCCGAATCTATATGAGATTGGAGCCGAATCTATATGAGATTGGAGCCGAATCTATATGAGAATAGAGCCGAATCTATATGAGATTAGAGCCGAATCTATATGAGATAAGAGCCGAATCTATATGAGATTGGAGCCGAATCTATATGAGATTAGAGCCGAATCTATATGAGATTGGAGCTGAATCTATATGAGAATAGAGCCGAATCTATATGAGATTAGAGCCGAATCTATATGAGATAAGAGCCGAATCTATATGAGATTTGAGCCGAATCTATATGAGATTGGAGCCGAATCTATATGAGATTAGAGCCGAATCTATATGAGATTGGAGCTGAATCTATATGAGAATAGAGCCGAATCTATATGAGATTAGAGCCGAATCTATATGAGATTGGAGCCGAATCTATATGAGATTAGAGCCGAATCTATATGAGATTGGAGCTGAATCTATATGAGAATAGAGCCGAATCTATATGAGATTAGAGCCGAATCTATATGAGATAAGAGCCGAATCTATATGAGATTGGAGCCGAATCTATATGAGATTGGAGCCGAATCTATATGAGATTGGAGCCGAATCTATATGAGATTGGAGCCAAATCTATATGAAATTGGAGCCAAATCTATATGAGATTGGAGCCGAATCTATATGAAATTGGAGCCGAATCTATATGAGATTGGAGTTGAATCTATATGAGATTGGAGCCAAATCTATATGAGATTGGAGCCGAATCTATATGAGATTGGAGCTGAATCTATACGAGAATCTTAAGGACCATAAATCTTACAATTTAGCTCTCATCGCTAACTGCATCACCAATAACTCACGCGTTAAGCAAGGACCGGAACTGCTTGCAGCTGATTCTGCCGGTATTGCGCCGGTCCATCTGCTTGTACAGCTTGTCCACCTGGTGGAAGTGAGCAGTCAGGGTGGCCTGAGTCATTCTGGCCAAGTCCAACAGGGATCTCTGCTGCTGCTGCTGCTCTCGCTTTGACTGCGAGTTCTTCTTTGTCTGGAACTTCACCTCCTTGATTGCAGGAGTCGCGGAGTCAGCTGAAGGAGCAACTTCAAGCTGCTGCTTTTGCTGCTGCTGAGATGGCGGTTTCGGGCAGATCGGCTGCTTGGCCCACATTTTTGGTCTAGGAAAGTAAAAAATTCGAAAGTATACTTTAGTCCCGTTTTATATTCAGAAAACGGCGAATCCCGTATGTTTGATGGAAATCACTGTTGATGATAATCAAGTTAAAGGGGGAATCCTAGCAGATGGAAAATCCATCCACTTTAAGAGGGAATCCCAGTAGCTAGAGATTCCATCCACTCGGAGGGGGGAATCCCAGTAGATGGAGAATCCATCCAACTTTGAGAGGGAGTCCTAGCAGATAGAGAATCCGTCCACTTTTAGAGGGAGTCCTAGCAGATAGAGAATCCGTCCACTTTTAGAGGGAGTCCTAGCAGATAGAGAATCCGTCCACTTTGAAAGGGAATCCCAGTAGATAGAGAATCCATCCACTTTGAGAAGGAATCCCAGTAAGATGGAGAATCTATCCACTCGGAGGGGGAACCCCAGTAGATAGAGAATCGATCCACTTTGAAAGGGAATCCCAGTAGATAGAGAATCCATCCACTTTGAGAAGGAATCCCAGTAAGATGGAGAATCTATCCACTCGGAGGGGGAACCCCAGTAGATAGAGAATCGATCCACTTTGAAAGGGAATCTCAGTAGATAGAGAATCCATCCGCTTTGAGAAGGAATCCCAGTAAGATGGAGAATCTATCCACTCGGAGGGGGAATCCCAGTAGATAGAGAATCGATCCACTTTGAAAGGGAATCCCAGTAGATAGAGAATCCATCCTCTTTGAGAAAAAATCCCAGTAAGATGGAGAATCTATCCAATTTGAAAGGAATCCCAGTAGATAGAGAATCCATCCTCTTTGAGAAAAAATCCCAGTAAGATGGAGAATCTATCCAATTTGAAAGGAATCCCAGTAGATAGAGAATCCATCCTCTTTGAGAAAAAATCCCAGTAAGATGGAGAATCTATTCAATTTGAAAGGAATCCCAGTAGATAGAGAATCCATCCACTTTGAGAAGGAATCCCAGTAAGATGGAGAATCCATCCTCTTTGAGAAAAAATCCCAGTAAGATGGAGAATCTATTCAATTTGAAAGGAATCCCAGTAGATAGAGAATCCATCCACTTTGAGAAGGAATCCCAGTAAGATGGAGAATCCATCCTCTTTGAGAAAAAATCCCAGTAAGATGGAGAATCTATTCAATTTGAAAGGAATCCCAGTAGATAGAGAATCCATCCACTTTGAGAAGGAATCCCAGTAAGATGGAGAATTTATCCACTCGGAGGGGGAATCCCAGTAAGATGGAGAATCTATCCACTTTGAGAGGGAATCCCAGCAGATGGAGAATCCAGTTAGAGGGGGCAACCCAGCAGATGGAGAATCCAGTTAGGGGAGGGAATCCCAGTAGATGGATATTAACTGAAACCCCAGTGGGCGGAGAATCCATCGGACAAGGGAAATTCCAAAAAGTACAGATTGAAGTCGGGGCGATCTCCCAGATCTGCAGTGGCTCACGCGATGTGAAACTGCTCCAAGAACGGCATGTACTGCACAGCGCCGTTTCGGCTTCTCGTCAGTCGGGCCAGGACGCTCGCCAGCTGGTGGGCGGGGACCTCCGCTCGGAGCACCCGGCCGACAATGGCTCGGAAGGCGTCCTCAGACACCAGGCCGGTCTTCTGTGGATCGTCGCGTCTGGAAGATCGATTAACCAGCTGCTTTTCTGAGTTAAAGCACAATCGGGATTTCCTCAATTTTTCTTCAATCAAAATTTAAACAGGAATTCCATTGAGCCTAAATATAGTATGGAATTCTGTTCGATCTAAATTTAGCCTGGAATTCCCCTGAGACTTGATATCGCGCGCGGCTACATTCAGTTGGGGCTTCACAGCCATGAGGGCCAACCCCCCCCCCCAAGGCACAGAGAGTGTGCATGCCTGACCGATGAGAAAGTCAGGGCTGCTCCCCAGCACCCCAGAGACGGAGTTACAATCAGCTGATCGATATGAATGTCTTACGTAAATCCGAAATGCAGAAGCAGGTAGTCTCTGTGCAGAAACTGTAGAAGCCGCAATTCCATTTGGTAAGGCGACAAGTTCTGGCGCTTCAGAGGGCAATCTTGACCTTCGTCGAACCTGAAGTGTGAAAAAAAGTTGCGCGAAAAAACAATCAAAACAAAGTCAACGCATGCAGTCTGCTTCTGAACAGACTTGCAGCTTACGAACGACCTCAAAACATGGGCTCATTTCGAAAATTGGCTCATTTCTTAGTCCAGTGACTCTTCATTCGTTCCTTCAACTCGGGGATGTCTGGGTAGTTTAGCAAATGAGATGAAGTGAAGGCCAGATGAATGTCAGGAAGGTCCGGGTGTTTACTTGCTAAGCCTAATACTCTTATCGAGTTCGGAGTCCACTTGGAACCTGTAGGCTCGCCCTCGCGAGTCAGCTCTCGGCTGATAAGGGACTTCACCCTCAATTTCCTTCTCACAGGGAAGCCACTTCCTATGGGCTTGGTTAGTAAAGTTGAATTCGTCGCAAAATTGAGTCTGTCAATCACGGTATGCAGCCCAGAAGTGCAGATCACCGCCAGCAGCTCGCAGCCTGCACGGAAGCACGGCACTGCTTGCTGTTTACGGCCGGCGATGCTGCAAAAACACACGACTTGCTTCGAGATTAATCACGACTTTTGGGGGCGGCTAAAATTTGAGCAGTTGCCGACGAGAAAAATTTAGTGGAAACGATAATTGAATTGCAAATAATGCTCTGGCCCGGACTAGCTTGGACAAAGGAAAATTAATTCTTTTGATGGCTTGGACTGGTCCTTTGATGGGCAGGCCGCCTCACAGAGTTATCATGCAATAACGGTAATTGGAAAATTTTCTAATTTTCTCCGTGGAGAATACCCCTGAGTAGAAATTCTCCTGGGAGAATTCATGCTTTGATGCTCTTAGGTACGAGCTAGAAGTGATATTTTTTCTATACTAAAGCTCTTCAGAATACACGTCTCTGGTCCATGTTTGGTGATTGCTCCTGGTCTACATCGCAAAACTGTGGGAAATCTGTGTTTCTATGAAATGAATGTAGGGGAGACTCCGTGTTTCTAAAAATACTTACCAGGCGAACCTATGTTTCTAAAATTAACTACTTGAAGATTAAAGTTTCTTTAAATAACTCTAAGGAGAAACCCCTTGTCAAAAATAACTTCACGGCGAGTTCATGTTTCAAATAATAACCATAGAGAGAGTACGAGTTTCCATAAATAACTACAGGGAGAATCCATGTTTCTATAGTAACTACAGGGAGAATCTGAGTTTCTATTAATAACTACAAGGCGAATCCATATTTCCATAAATAACTACAGGGAGAATCCATGTTTCTATTAATAACTAAGGGAGAATCCATGTTTCTATAGATAACTACAGGGAGAATCCTGGAAAATTTAAAGATATAATAGAAATTTGTCACTCACGCAATCGGTGTCTTGTCCGATAGCAGGTAGCGGCTGAGCAGAGAATTCGCGCCCTTAGCCTGCAGCTTGGCCAGGAGATCCTCGTAGCTCACCGCTCCGGCGTAGCCGGGTCGCAGGCCGAACCGGATGAGGAACTGGTCGAACCCGACGCTGTCCGGCCCGTCGGCAGTCGGGAAGCCGAATTCGCGAAGCACGCGTTGCAGTTCGCCAATTGCCAGTCGACCGGAGCGCTCCGTGTCTGCGTGTTGGAATGCCGCTAGCAGGGCCTCGTAGGGCTCCTCGAACTGGCGGAGAGGTGGTCGATTTTTGGTGACATTTTGGGAAGAATTCTTTCAACTTGGATTCTATTGAGTCGCCCAAAATAGAGGCCACCAACAGTGTGTTCCGCAGTGACTCCTCAGTGACTCCTCAGTGACTCCTCAGTGACTCCAAGTTACTCGCATAGTGAACCCTCAATGATCTTCACTGATCTCTCAGTGATCCCATAGTGACTTCGCAGCGACCCCACAGTGACCCCATAGTGACTCCTCAGTGACCCCCCCGTCAGTGACCCATGCCGACCTACCATGTAGTAAAAAGCGTCCATAAAATGATCGAAAACTGGACGGTTTTTTCGCATGAGCTCGAATCGCTTCAAATGCTTGAAGTCAGCCGCCGTGGCCTGTGCTGAGCTGGGTGTCGCAGCGGTCTCGGCGGCTGCTGGTTGAGGTGACGAAGGCTTCTGCTGCTGCTCAGATGAAGCCTTAAAAATGACAAAAAATACTGCTGTTATAAATGTGTCAAGTCTTTGAGCGGGTCAGTGCAGCGTCAGTGGAGGGTGCTAGCGGGTCAGTGAAGCATCAGTGGAGGGTGCTAGCGGGTCAGTGCAGCAGCAGTGGAGGGTGCTAGCGGGTCAGTGAAGCGTCAGTGGAGGGTGCTAGCGGGTCAGTGAAGCGTCAGTGGAGGGTGCTAGCGGGTCAGTGCAGCAGCAGTGGAGGGTGCTAGCGGGTCAGTGCAGCAGCAGTGGAGGGTGCTAGCGGGTCAGTGCAGCAGCAGTGGAGGGTGCTAGCGGGTCAGTGCAGCAGCAGTGGAGGGTGCTAGCGGGTCAGTGCAGCAGCAGTGGAGGGTGCTAGCGGGTCAGTGCAGAAGCAGTGGAGGGTGCTAGCGGGTCAGTGCAGAAGCAGTGGAGGGTGCTAGCGGGTCAGTGCAGCAGCAGTGGAGGGGGCTAGCGGGTCAGTGAAGCATCAGTGGAGGGTGCTAGCGGGTCAGTGCAGCATCAGTGGAGGGGGCTAGCGGGCCTCACCTCCTCAGGTTTGATTGCAGGCGATTCATCTTTCTGCTGCAGATCCAGCTTTCTTCTCTCAGCGTGACTTGGCGCAGTTTTCGATCTGGGCGGTCCGCGCTGGGTCCTCTGGCCCTGATTACTGCTGCACGACAGTCCCAGAAGAGTCTGCAGCTGACTTGTGCTCACAGCTCCAGTGCCGTGAAGGTCAAATCTGAATTTTATATTGCGGCTTTTATTATTTTTGGTTCGTTTCGAGGAAAACAGTTTCTAAGAAACTAACTTCTAAGTGTGTTTTTGTTTAAATCTGAGCCATCCTTTTTGTTACTTATTGTTTGTTTTGTTGTGAGTTCAGGGAAAAAAAACATAATGCGTGTTGTTTATATTTAAATTCTATTTGTATACAGACACTTTACCGCTAAAAATCAGCCTTAACAACAATTTCATCCCCCGAATTCATCCCCATATTGAAATTTTATGTAACCCGGGCTTTCTTTGAAAGCGTTTTGAAATTCTACGAAAATGATTCCAGCACTGACGTCAATAAACAGGCTTGTGTTTATCGCCGTTTTTCTAAACCGCAGAAAAGAACATTATAAAAAAGTGGCTGAAAAGAACAGTTTTCATTGTGATTGACAAACATTCAAGGTTTATTAAATTGCCTCTGTTGTGCTCAACGAGAAACGCTGGATTTTCCAAGAAACAAATCATTTGCGGCAATTCAGCGTCACTCTATTTTTGTTGCTAGATAAACTGCTTCATCCGCTAATTGCCCTGTTTTGCCAGCCTCTCCTGTTGTGCTTTTCTGTGCGGTACAAAAACAAAATCCAAAGTTCTGCGACTTTCCAAAGTAAATGAGAATTATTTAACCTTCTTTCGGAAATGTTTTTCAGAATAGAATCAAAGAAACAGCACGAATTGTGGAGCAAATGAAAAAAATATTCCAATTAGGCTGCTGAGCTGCCTTCTTTTCGAATGCTTCTAATCCCGGAAATAGGTCTGGTGAAAACAGAAAATATGCTTAAAGTTAATGATTGAATAGCACTACTGACTAAAGCTTTTCGTAAGTAGCATGAAGAGGATTTTTCACAAAAATATTCCTTAGACTGAACGTAAATGGCTGCTGTAATTTCTCATCCCTCATTTAGTTAGACAGGGGGCTGTAAGCGACATTGTCACGCAACCGGCGAGAGGCATTGCTGCCCATTCCGCCGACTCCCCTGAGCAGGCACACAAGCGCGCGGATACGTACGCAGTCATACGCACAGGCACACACTCACACAGGAGTGTACAGCGGCCCTGACTTTATTTATCGTTAGGCATGTACACTTCACTGTGCCTTGGGGTTGGCCCTCAGGCCGTTAATTGCACGAGCAGAGCCAAGCCGAGATTCCAATTCAGCCCAAGATTAATGTGACTGCACTTGGAATCGAGCCTGGGTCGCTGGCACACCAGAGCGACGCTCTGGACCACCGAGGGCTACGGCTGAATTTAATAAGACCTGCAGAAGGCAAAAACTAGAGCAACTGGCTGGATGGTACTTCAATGGTGCTGTAAAATAATTTAAATTGATCGTAGACCATCTAAAAATTTATTGCTGATTTATTGCTGATTTACGCAATAGTAGTTTGAAAAATCAGCTATAAAAATCTTCGGGTTGGTTTTGAAATTAATAAAGGAAAGTTGTTCCTGCAGTTACAATATTTATAGAAACATGGATTCTCCCTGCAGTTACTTATAGAAACATGGATTCTCTCTGCAGTTATTTGGGGAAAGATGGATGCTCCCTGTACTTATCGAATATTTATGAGCATGGAATCTCCCCGCAATCATTTATAGAGACATGGATTCGCCCTGCAGTTACTTATAGACACATGGAATCTCCCTGCAGTTATTTATAGAAACATGGATTCTCCCTGCAGTTATTTATAGAAACATGGATTCGCCCTGCAGTTATTTATAGAAACATGGATTCGCCCTGCAGTTACTTATAGACACATGGATTCTCCCTGCAGTTATTTATAGACACATGGAATCTCCCTGCAGTTATTTATAGAAACATGGATTCGCCCTGCAGTTATTTTAAGAAAAATCAATTTCCTATATGCTACTTAAAACGATCATCTCACCTGCCCCAGAACTTGTCCGTATCGCCCGGCGCCAGGGGAATCCGCAGCAGTTCCAGAGCGCGCACCAGCTGCGGTTTCAGCACAACACCGTCCGGCTCAAAGCAGGCGGCCGGCAGGATGTCGGCCAAATCAAAGCCCGGCTGCGCCACCCGCTGACGCATCATGGCGAACGCGTGCGCCACGCTGACCGGCTTGCTGCTGTACCGCCCGATCAGCGGCGCCGCTGCGGTGCCTGATGGCGGCGAAGTCGACGAACTGTCGGAGAAGCCGGCCTTGAAATCGGCGAATGTCACGGTCTGCTTGTCCTCGAGGCCCAGACGGTCGAGCAGACGGTGGAATTGTTCGAATCGGATGTGGCCGCAGATGCTGTACAGAATACGCAGCAGCGCGTTTCTGGAATCGGCAGATCGTTTGAAATTTTTTTATTAAATACGATCTGTCCTCAACCCACAAAAACCCTACTCTATCTCAGCCACCCTCACCCTCACACCCTGCACCAACCCCCAGCCACTCTCCTACAATCACACCCTGCCCCAACCCCCCACCACTCTCTCACCCTCACACCCTGCACCAACCCCCAGTCACTTTCTTACCCTCACATACTGCCCCAACCCCCACCACTCTCTTATCCTCATACACTGCCCCAACCACCAGCCTCTCTCACCCTCATGCACACACTGCCCCAACTCCCAGCCACTCTCTTACCCTCACACCTAGCCCCAACCAACCCCCAGCCACTCTCTTACCCCTTACAACCTGCCCCAACCCCCAGCCACTGTCTTACCCTCACACCCTGCCCCAACCAACCCCCAGACACTCTCTTGCCCCTTACAACCTGCCCCAACCCACAGTCACTCTCTTACCCTCACTCACACCCACCCTGCACCAACCAACCGGCAGCCACTCTCTTACCCCTTACAACCTGCCCCAACAGCACTTACCTGTGCACTCTGCCGCACTGTGAGGGATCGGCATTGCGGAACAGGCACTCTACAGCGTATTGCTCTTTACGCAGCTTCTCCCTAATTAGATAGTCAATCTCTGAGTCCGTGATCAGTTCATCCTTCAGCTTCTTCTGTTGTAATCTGGCGTCGTAGCTCTCTGAAAGGTCATTTAGAAAATCAAAAAATATTTTTCAAAAAAATATAAGCACTGACCGCATGGCAACCCTTACCCTGAGCTCGTCTAGCTGATCTGCAGTAGCCGCCGACATCGCCGACTCGGCATTCCAGATCCAGATTGCTGCACACGTCAATCCTGGCGGAGCCGGTGACATTCAGCGATCGCAGCGAGTCCGGATCCCGCTGACCAGTGTGCCGGACCGGCTGGCGCAGCTTCGGGGTGGCTGCGCTGCGCACGGGCTGGCTTAACATGGCTTGAGACTAAAGGGTCTGGAATGCCAATGTTTTCATTGCTGATAGTGCTAACTGAAGTGCATCTATTTATTTTCTAGTATAACTCAAAATTTAAAATTAACATGTAAATTTAGATTAATTAGCTAAGATACATTATAATATTATTTTTGTTTTTTTGGAAAAAAATACACAACAAGATGCTCAATGACTAAAACAGATTAAAAGTGAAGCACCTTCCTACATGTTTTAGCTTATGGAGGGAGACATTTTAATAAATCAAAATTTCGTAGACAATATAAGCAAAAATTAATCTTTATGATCACCGACTATTCCACTGACTAACTTCTTTATTTAATGTTTAATTTGAAAATTATACAACTCTTTCATGCATCAGTATAATTTCTTCCAGCCAATAAATCTAAAATGTCAAGAAAAGTTCAAAAGAAGGATCTTACTATGCGAAACACAAGCTCATGATCTCAACCAATTAATTATCTGTGATGGACAATACATACTGTGTACATGTATGCAAGACAGACAGAACGGGTATTAATATTATACAACCAGAACAAGTTTTATGCCACAATACAAATATTACAGAATACTACTGATCATTTTATTAAAATGATTTTTTAGGTCTTGAACGCTTGTAAATTGTTCTAATAAATATGGCAGAAAATATAAATCTATTGATTGTAATATTGTCATCATTCTGAATTTCTAAATTAACTGGAATATAAAATAGCTTGATTTTGGTCAAACAAAAATTACTCTTGAAAATGAGGTGTTTAAAAGTAAATAAAGAGCACAAAATGCAATGAGAGTACAAAGAGTTCAACAGAAAAAGTTTATAGGCAAAAACCAAGCATCCATCACGGCTAATTGTCGCACGATAATGCGAAAGATAATTTAAAAGAATATAAATGTCAGATGTTAAAAAATCCTTGCATACGAAGTTTACAGCTACAGTTTTTATTAAAAAATGACAATGAAATTAAAAAATTTGCAATAGTAGTGGAACTACTCATCTATTATTTTATTTATTCTTTTTAAGAAAAATATACAACAGGCTTTGTTTAAGTCGCCTTGAAAACCGTAAAAGTTAGAATAGCGATTCTTGACACGAAAGTTTTATTAGCCAAAATTGAGTCCCGTAATATGTGATAGCTGAGTGCTTTTAATTAGTTGCAATTTTTCATTATTTCAATCGTAATTTTCCACAAAGTACTACCTTTGAGAACAAGTCTGATTGTCTACTCGTAAATGTCCTGTCTCCAGACTTGACAGAGATGTTAAAACGAAGTCGAAGTCTTTTTCTAAGCTAAATTTAACACACCAAGTGAATTCACTTTTTACACGGATTCTCAAATTATCAAGAGACTTACAGTTTTCATGAACCATGAATATCTGAATGCAGGCGAATTCAAGGACCATGCACTGCATTCCCCCAAGGTCGTCAGCTTGGGCGAATTCCGCTTGTTTTGTAATAAATACATGTAAAAGCTGCAAAAAGTTTATGTACATGTACGAGTGCATTGGCTCCAGCAGCTGGCAGCAGACGACTGCAAGATACTTTTTGCAAGAATGATGTTAAAAAATAATTAAAATTTGAATTAACTTTCTCGATTTTGAAGTCTATCAAAAGCTACAGGTGGATTTTTCATATCAATCTCGAAGTACTACATATGTTATGTGTCCAAGTATATTATTAGTTCAAATCTATAGTATTTTTTACATAAACAGGTACAATATTATTTATGTCAGTTTAAATTAAATCTGATTTACATATAAAGTTAAATCTTTTACAGCAGAGATTAAGTTACATGTAAAATAGTAGAATTCAAATATTTTGTTAATTGTAAGTAAAAAGGTACGTGTACGTGTAATTGGACGGGTACAACAGCAGGCGTTCAAAAGTACATGTGCTTCGATTGAATCTGGCATCAATCAGCACTGGAATCTTCTCAAGCTCAGCGGCTAAAGCTATTTCTGATCCACTGCAATCACCACCGCAGTCGGGCAGTCCTTGACGCTTCGCCACTGAACTCGCAGAAATTCGACACGCGATTCAACCGGCGGCGGCGCCGGCGCCACTTCGCCCTCGTCGATGGCGCCGTCTTTGGCGCCGCCGCCTTTGCCGCCGGCTTTGGCGCCGGTGGGCTTTGCTGAGCCGGTTTTGGCTGCCTTTTCTGCGTGGAATTCGTGCGGGTTCTAAGCATGAAATTTTAATTACTGATGGACTGATTGGCTGTCGGTCCCTCTCCCAGTGTCCGATTGGCTGTCGGCCGCTCTCCCAGTGTCTGATTGGCTGTCAGTCCCTCTCCCAGTGTCCGATTGGCTGTCGGCCGCTCTCCCAGTGTCTGATTGGCTGTCAGTCCCTCTCCCAGTGTCCGATTGGCTGTCGGTCCCTCTCCCAGTGTCCGATTGGCTGTCGGCCGCTCTCCCAGTGTCTGATTGGCTGTCAGTCCCTCTCCCAGTGTCCGATTGGCTGTCGGTCCCTCTCCCAGTGTCCGATTGGCTGTCGGCCGCTCTCCCAGTGTCTGATTGGCTGTCAGTCCCTCTCCCAGTGTCCGATTAGTTGTCGGCCCCTCTCCCAGTGTCTGATTGGCTGTCAGTCCCTCTCCCAGTGTCTGATTGGCTGTCAGTCCCTCTCCCAGTGTTTGATTGGCTGTCAGTCCCTCTCCCAGTGTCTGATTGGCTGTCATTCCCTCTCTCAGTGTCTGATTGGCTGTCAGTCCCTCTCCCAGTGTCTGATTGGCTGTCGGCCCCTCTCCCAGTGTCTGATTGGCTGTCAGCCGCTCTCCCAGTATCTGATTGGCTGTAATTCCCTCTCTTAGTGTCTGATTGGCTGTCAGCCCCTCTCCCAGTATCTGATTGGCTGTCTTCCCCTATCCCAGTGTTCCATAGATCTTTTCAAGAACCTATTTGAAAACTTTAACTAGATTAAATAGAATAGCAACTAGTTTTTTCTGACTAAACAAGGTACATGCATTGCTAAGACGCAAATCTTACTATGTTTACATAGATTACTAAAGTATACAATAGTATGGTACGTAAGCAAATAAAAAGTTTCCCGAGTGACAAATAGTATAGACGCACACGATAAATATATCTCGCATTTCTAGCCAAATACAAGAAGAAGTACAAAAAAGAAATTTTCAATACACCACGAGAGCTGTCACACTTGAAAATAAAAGAACTTTTCTTAAGAACTGAAGCATAGCTATAAATGATTTGTATTTCAAGTGACGGAAGAGACTGGTTTTAGCGCCTCACTAGCACTGATTTTAGCGCGTTACTAATGAGATTTTGGCGCCTCATTACTTCTAATTTTGGCGCCTCACTAGCACTGATTTTGGCACCTCACTAGCACTGATTTTAGCGCGTTACTAGCACTGATTTTGGCGCCTCATTAGCACTGATTTTGGCACCTCACTAGCACTGATTTTAGCGCGTTACTAGCACTGATTTTGGCGCCTCATTAGCACTGACTTTGGCGCCTCATTAGCACTGACTTTGGCGCCTCACTAGCACTGACTTTGGCGCCTCACTAGCACTGACTTTGGCGCCTCACTAGCACTGACTTTGGAGCTTCATTAGCACTGAGTTTGGAGCTTCATTAGCACTGACTTTGGCGCCTCACAAGCACTGACTTTGGAGCTTCATTAGCACTGAGTTTGGAGCTTCATTAGCACTGAGTTTGGCGCCTCATTACTTCTAATTTTGGCGCCTCACTAGCACTGATTTTAGCGCGTTACTAGCACTGATTTTGGCGCCTCATTAGCACTGACTTTGGCGCCTCACAAGCACTGATTTTAGCGCGTTACTAGCACTAATTTTGGCGCCTCACTAGCACTGATTTTGGCGCCTCATTAGCACTGACTTTGGCGCCTCACAAGCACTGATTTTAGCGCGTTACTAGCACTAATTTTGGCGCCTCACTAGCACTGATTTTGGAGCCTCATTAGCACTGACTTTGGAGCTTCATTAGCACTGAGTTTGGCGCCTCATTACTTCTAATTTTGGCGCCTCACTAGCACTGATTTTAGCGCGTTACTAGCACTGATTTTGGCGCCTCATTAGCACTGACTTTGGCGCCTCACAAGCACTGATTTTAGCGCGTTACTAGCACTGATTTTGGAGCCTCATTAGCACTGACTTTGGAGCTTCATTAGCACTGAGTTAGGCGCCTCATTACTTCTAATTTTGGCGCCTCACTAGCACTGATTTTGGCGCCTCACTAGCACTGATTTTGGCGCCTAACTAGCACTGACTTTGGCGCCTCACTAGCACTGACTTTGGCGCCTCATTAGCACTGACTTTGGCGCCTCACAAGCACTGATTTTAGCGCGTTACTAGCACTAATTTTGGCGCCTCACTAGCACTGATTTTGGAGCCTCATTAGCACTGACTTTGGAGCTTCATTAGCACTGAGTTTAGCGCCTCATTACTTCTAATTTTGGCGCCTCACTAGCACTGATTTTAGCGCGTTACTAGCACTGATTTTGGCGCCTCATTAGCACTGACTTTGGCGCCTCACAAGCACTGATTTTAGCGCGTTACTAGCACTGATTTTGGAGCCTCATTAGCACTGACTTTGGAGCTTCATTAGCACTGAGTTTGGCGCCTCATTACTTCTAATTTTGGCGCCTCACTAGCACTGATTTTGGCGCCTCACTAGCACTGACTTTGGCGCCTCACTAGCTCTGACTTTGGCGCCTCACTAGCACTGACTTTGGCGCCTCACTAGCACTGATTTTGGCGCCTAACTAGCACTGACTTTTGCGCCTCACAAGCACTGACTTTGGCGCCTCACAAGCACTGTAAATTTTTCAAGGGTTTTTACTGCATATGGGTGCAATTCTTTTAAAGTAGAGGTGCCTAATTTGAGTTTGAACTTATAAGCTATCAATAAAGTTTAAACGTGGTAAAGAAAATCAGCACAAGACACAGCAGATATTCGCAAAATACTACTGGACAGTAGTGCGGCATAAATATTAAGTCCAATAAAAAAAGGTTCGATATACTCATCCAAATTCCGAGTACAATTCAATAGTTAAAAAATTTACCATTGTTAGATTTTACAGATCTCTGCTGCTGCGAAAAAGCAACAGACTTTGAAGCGGCAGCAGCAGGTTTGAGCTTGGCAGCCTGAGCCGCTGAACTGCCGCCTGCTTACGGGGGGCCCGCATTTCAGGTTTAATACAAAGATAAGGTATTCTACGAAAGGGAGAATAGAAAAACCGTTTCAGAACACCGTACCTTTTTTCTTATCATCCTTCGGTTTGTCCTTGGGTTTCTGAAATTAGTAACAAGAATAAAAGGTAAAAAGGAATTACAACTTGAAGCAGACCCTTGAGCACTATCTCATTATTATATTATTATTCAATCCCAAAAAAATATTTATGCTAAAAATAAAAATAAAAATTTTGCCATTGCCCAACAGACAAGCCGAAATGCGCCCGCTCTACCTTTTCAGCGTTCGCAGGCGTCGAGGGCACCGTTGCAGGCGGCGTCTGCGGCGGTTGCGACCTCAAATCCAAGCTGATGCGCTGCCCAGCCGAGGTCAGCAAGTCCGACAGGTCGACAGTCAGGCTGACTAGCGGGGTGGACTCGATGCTGTGAACCACCAGGCTGCTCTCGTCTATTTTCTTCTTTTTCTTTGGCTTGCCGTCGTCTTTCTTCTCTTCTTTCTGAAAAGAAGTTAAATTTTAAAAAATTTCCATTACATTGCTGATTTTAGGACGCTGATATCTCCCCTTACAGACATCCACCTCACGCCGCGGCTCCTTAACATTCCTGCCCCTCCCGACACCCACCTCACGCCGCGGCTCTGCTCCTTAAGATTCCTGCCCCTACCGACACCCACCTCACGCCGCCACTCTGTCCCTAAACATTCCTGCCCCTCCCGATACCCACCTCACGCCGCCACTCTGTCCCTAAACATTCCTGCCCCTCCCGACACCCACCTCACGCCGCCACTCTGTCGCTAAACATTCCTGTCTCTCCCGACACCCACCTCACGCCGCCACTCTGTCCCTAAACATTCCTGCCCGTCTAGACACCAGTCGATTTTTTAGATTCTCAGGCGCACCTTTTTATCTTGGCCAAGCTTCGGCTCCTGGCCCTCTTGAGGCAGCTGATCCGGTGGATATAGCAGAGTCTGAAGTGTTATAAATAAAATATTTCGTTCAAAGTAAAGTTAAAGTACAGATAAGCATAGGCATCAGTAAGCAAGACAGCCTATTTTGCCGACCTTGTCCTCCATAATTTCCACCTGCACGCTGTGCATCAGGAAGTCTCGCATTTCCTTTAAATTGCCGCAGGTCAGCTGACCCTCCCAGTTCATCTGTCCTAGGCTGGCCGCAGTGGCCGCCGGATCCGCTTGCGGCGTCGCCGTGGTCAACTCCGAGTAGCTGCGCTGGTTGGAGCACACGGGCTGGCAGAGGGTGCCGTTGATGCTCCTGGAGGCCTCGGCCGCTCCGCTGGCGGTGCACCCTGGCCGAGGCCCGGCAACAGAGGCCGACATTCGCTGCTGTTCGTCTGTCGGCTCCTCGGGAATCTGCGACATGGATAGATAGATAGATAGATAGATAGATAGATAGATAGATAGATAGATAGATAGATAGATAGATAGATAGGTAGGTACATAGATAGATAGACAGATGAATAGATGATAGATAGATAGATAGATAGATAGATAGATAGATAGATAGATAGATAGATAGATAGATAGATAGATAGATAGATAGATAGATAGATAGATAGATAGATAGATAGATAGATAGATAGATAGATAGATAGATAGATAGATAGATAGATAGATAGATAGATAGATAGATAGATAGATAGATAGATAGATAGATAGATAGATAGATAGATAGATAGATAGATAGATAGATAGATAGATAGATAGATAGATAGATAGATAGATAGATAGATAGATAGATAGATAGATAGATAGATAGATAGATAGATAGATAGATAGATGGACAGATAGATAGATAGATAGATAGATAGATAGATGGATATCTCACATCCGACATGAATCCGGTTGACTTTCTCAACCTATCGTTTCCACTGAGCCCCCCAGCTTCGTCAGCTTCATCGTCTTCAGCCTCATCTTCGGCCTCGCTCTCGGCCGTTGCCGCCGCAGCCTCCTTGTCCTCGAAAGGCAGCCAAAACCTGACATAGTACTTTCGCACAATTAGCGGATACTCGGGAAAGTCGTCGGGTGACTGAAAATTAGTGTTGCCAACGATCACATTGAATAAGCGTCAAGGATGTCTAGTCATTCACCAGGACTCTGTCTCACCAAGATTTCAGGTGGAATTGGCAGGTTTTTCAAGCTGTGCACCTTCAGCTGCAGCTGGCACTGCTCTTGGACGAACTCTGGTGCAGCAGTTTTGGGGGCGAGTCGAAAATTGAATTCATTGCATCGATGCATTCAATGTGTCTTCTCTTCTTTTTTGTGTCTGCCAGTCACCATCCCCCAATGTTTCCTTTCTTGTTTGTGTCTGCCAAGTACCATTCCAATGTGTCCTTTCTTGTTTTTGTCTGCCAGTCACCATCCCAATGTGTCCTTTCTTGTTTGTGTCTGCCAGTCACCATCCCCCAATGTGTCCTTTCTTGTTTTTGTCTGCCAGTCACCATCCTAATGTGTCCTTTCTTGTTTGTGTCTGCCAATCACCATCCTAATGTGTCCTTTCTTGTTTGTGTCTGCCAGTCACCATCCCCCAATGTGTCCTTTCTTGTTTGTGTCTGCCAGTCACCATCCCCCAATATGTCCTTTCTTGTTTGTGTCTGCCAAGTACCATCCCAATGTGTCTCTTAACTGGGCCTGCGACAGACAAACTGCTAATTAGCAACCATTGCATTTGTCTAAGCTTCCAATCCACATCCTTGGGAGTCCTTGGCTACTCAAAAGCTCACCCCTGCGCCGCACCATGCCCCTGTAGAAGTGCCTCTCATCGGCGGTCACTTTGCTGTCATCGAGGCTCAGCAGTTTTTTTAGCTGGTCGATGGTGTAGCCACGGTACCAGGGTGTCAGCTGCCCGTGTAAAGGGGCGAGAGGTTTGCGTGAATTAGTCTACTTTGACTACCTGAGAATATACTTTGACTACCTGAGAATCTACTTTGACTACCTGAGAATATACTTTGACTACCCGAGAATCTGCTTTGACTATCTACTTTGACTACCTGAGAATCTACTTTGACTACCTGAGAATCTACTTTGACTACCTGAGAATCTACTTTGACTACCCGAGAATCTACTTTAACAACCCGTTAATCTGCTTAAACAGCAGCCTAAAATCGTGACCAACTCACGGCTAGTGGATTGCCAGCCAAAACCAAGGACCGCAATTTCGGCAGAGAACTCAAACTTTCCAATAGGCTTTTCAGATCGTCCAGATGGTTGAAACTCAAATCTAGGGACAGAAGACACGGCCTAGAAGGCGAGGTAATTATCCTTTTATAATTAGTTTTAAAGATACGAGTATTTGCTTTGAAGACCTGACTGATTTACGAGTACATTGAGGTTTTAAAAAAAGCAAAAAATTTGTGCGTAATTACTTTAAGTGGTACTGGAATCACAACTTGCAAACAAAATTAATGGGTTACTAAATTATTTTGAAACTTAAATAGTGCTGAGGCTTTTTGGTTGTGTACTGTATTTAGCAATAGCCCACCAACGTAATTGATTTACTTGTTCAGATAATTTTTTATCTGAAATTGAGCGACCGTTAAATGGCAATTAATTAAATTTCTGCGAGAAAATTACGTTTATACGAGCGTAACTAGCGTAAGTTGTAAAATCTGATAGATCGAAGTAAAAAGCGTAACTTGACTTGAAGACAATACGCTCGTACAGAAGCACCAGCCAATCAGCGAAGGCCTAGCATAAATTTGAGACGAAAAGCGATACATTAGCGCCAGCCAATCAGCAAAGTCCTAGCATAGAGTGGGGAGGATGGCGCTACAAAAGCGTCAACCAATCAGCGAAGGCCTACCATAGAGTGATGAGAAAGACGATGCAAACCATCAGCCAATCAGCTACGCCTTAGAATTGAGCTGTTGGGTATAGCGGACACGACTCACCAGTAGACGCCATTCAGGTGTTCACCAATGAAAGCTAAATTGTTCCGACCAATTCCCAGGTGTTCGAGAAGAGGTGGCGGTTTCGGAAGAAGCCCGGCCAAATCTTCAACAAAATTCCCATGCAGCTCGAGTACCTGAAATATTTACGTTTGTGCTTTTATTTTTACTTCAGGGAACGAACTGTATCAAGAAACGCAGTAAGATGCACCTTGAGAGTTGGGGGCAAGTTTTGACCGTCAATCCAAGTCAGGTAGTTGGCACTGAGAACCAGCTTCTCCAGGTTGGTCAGCCGCTTCATGTCCTTGTCGATTTCGTCAACCTAAAAATTTGTACGAGGATTTAATAAAAAAAATTGGGTGACAGAGCGGGGTGGCACTGATGGGAACAGTAACATCAGGGTCTAATTACATTCTTATCGTGCATTTTTAGCGTCCTCAGCAATGAGTTCACCCGTTTCTGGGTGAGCGTCCACGGCTCAGCGATGGCCAGCTCCCTCAGCCGGCCTCCCTCATCGGTCCAGTCGCAGGTTTGACACCAGGGTGACTCTTTGGCCTTCGTCAGCTCGCTAAGAGTTTCTATTCGCTCGGCAGCAGCATTCACGTCTGCCGGAGTGCAGTGGGATCCAACAGTGATTGAATCCCAAACATCCTCAATCCTCTCCCGACACCCAACTCAAGTCGCATCTCTGCCCGTGCTATATCTAGTATTACCCTTTACTTCTCCAGCTCAATGATTGGCTGATCTCAGACCCCTAACTTTCCTACCCTCAAGACAACCACCTCACGCCGCGGCTCAAACCAAATCCATCACTTTTCCACACTTAAGGTCAATGATTGGCTGATTTCAGAGCCTTAACATTCCTCAGATACTCATTTTCACACTCTCCTAAACGCCCGCTCTACGCCAGCTTACTTTTATTATTAAGAAAGGAGAAGTTTGATTTTTATTGAAAAGCATGATCTCACCTTTCAGCGTGACAGAGGAAGCATAGTCGATCAGATTTGGCTTGACGGTGCCAAGCCTCTGGCCTTTGCTCCTGGCCTTGGTCACTTCTGATTGAATCAGGTCGTAATCTTCGCGCTGAATTATAAAAAAACTCACTTGTCAGCTGTAAGTCAACATCTCAACGATATGAAGTTATAGAAAATTCTGGGAGAGGAAACGTACCCATTCACCTAGTCCGCAGGGGAACTCTTTAAGAAGTAGACCTTTGAGCAGAGTTTTGTAAGCATTGTAAGCGGAGCAGTGGGGCAACTCAATGCCCTGACTAAACTCGGCTTGGGTCATTTAGTCTGAAAATATTTTTGATTAGCAACAAAATTTTAATCGACCTGCCTTAATGTCTTAATTATATATAATACTTCTAAATTATATATAATACTTGATTATAATACAGGACATTTTCTGGATAATCACTTTCAATAAATGTGAGTTTAGGCATAATTGAAAAGCCATAAATTAAAGAAAAAAAATGTCTTTGACTTTACTCTCGGAAATGATTCTACAATCATTAAAATTATTGAAAAATATTTTCTAATGAAAATGTAAATTTATTTCACCAATAAAAATGTTTAGTTAATTAATATAGTTCCTTTATTGTATTTACAAATGAAAAATATTAGCAACAATTTGTTTCTCTGGGCTAATTATAAATAGTCTTTACTCAAATTAAAACAGCAAAACAATCAGGCAAGTTGTATGAAGAATGAACCCTAACTAATTCTATTTGATTGTAAGTTTACAAAAAGAAATTTCTTATTTAATAATACAAACATGATCATTTTTGTTTTGTAAAATCATGTAATTATATCCCGGGAAAAATTAAACGAAAGATCCCATTCCTATATACCAAATATGACTAAAATTTTAAGTAATTAAATATACTAATGATTGAAATAGCGAGAAGCCGGAGAATGAATAGAGTTTTGGTTTGGTTATGTCTGAAAGTGAAAAGGCTTCTAGAATACAAGTTGAACCCATTCCTTTGCTCTACCATAACCATTTTTAGGAAGTTTGTATCAAACTATTGAGCAATTTATTTTTTTGTATACGTATATAAAATCCTATTATTTATTTTATTTATACTTCTTTACTTGAGTTGTATCAAAAAGAAATGTATTTGTTTAAACTTGAATTAACGTGCGATTAAATCCGTTACCTATATGCTGAATTTGCCTTGACACGCCGATGTTTCCAAAAAAGTTAATAGATAATTTTTAGGTCACAGTTTATCTAGAACAATCTACTTATAGATTACTTTCAATTTTTTTCTGAGTATAGAATGAAGAGTATCATATAACTATTTCTTGAACATCTGTACAAAGTATACATGATGATGATTAGCATGGGGATGGTACGAGCGTGTACCTCCCCAAGAGCATGTGTAGATGCATGCTTTGGTCATATAATTGCAAGTACATGCGCACATAGGCGATTGGTTTTTTTTCAGGAAAATTGTTCCCGTTAAATCAAACTTAATTATCGTAGTTACACATAATCAATAATTTACTTTTATAAAATTTTAAAATATTGCTGCAGCAATATTTGCCTTTATATTGCTGCCTTTATTATGCATGCGATATATGCATATATCGGCGTCGCCTCGGTCAATAAACAAGTCACTCAAACATTTTTGTCCTAAACACTTGGTATAAACGGGGAATATGTGATGTATCCACCACTTAAAAGTACGAGTAGAAGCAGCGTAACAGGGAAAACGGGGTCAAGGGGGCGCTTAGCCCCCTTGCGGGGATGTGGGGGCTGAGCCCCCACATTTAAGAACGTAACGTTAAGACAATTTTTTGAAAAAATGATTCGATGACTTTGGTCTATAGCAGAATTTCTATACCATATTCTGCAGATTCAGACATGCGGTGAATGCGAAGGTTTTTGTCTATGGCCACAAAATGCTACTCAGTTACTCAGAGAAGGAAAAGAATGAAAGAGTGTCTTTACACATACATGCAGAGAAAAGGTTTTGCTCAGTTTTGAAAAAATCAAATAAATAAATATTATTTAAATTAATGCAAATAAATGAAATTTACACTGAGACCATAGACATTCGCCCGGGGCAAGTGGGGGATACATAATCAGCGGTCCCAGTGCGTGATAACGATTGCCTGGCGAGCGGCTGTTTTTGTCCACCGGTGAAATTTTTTTTGGAACTGCTTTAATTAATCGAATAAAGTCGAATATATCTTTGCCCAGGAGGACACCCCGTCGCCAGAATGATGAGTGGTGCAGTGGATTTGCTCATCGATTTCAACGGCCATGCTCAAGACGCGAACCCGGCTGATGTAGTAGCCTAACAATTAGAAATTATCCAAGGGCCGCTGCACACTCTGTGCTCAGGAGTCACCGGAAGAACAGCCTCAGCGCTGCTTGAGGGACAATGAGGGACGATGCTGTACCAGAGTGCCCACGGCCGGCCCTCCTACGAATAGGTTTATAAACTTGAAAAACTTTAGCCATCAAAGAAGAGGGCAACCCTCATTAATCCATGTACTCGACATGGATCGGCTGCATAGTTGAAACTCTGACTGTTGCACCGATTGCGTAGCACGCGACGCTTTTTTTCAGTTTTATTCAGACCACGCGGCTCCGCGCATTCACGCCGTGTACCGAGGTAGGACCATTCTGCTTATCTGCCGATGTAAAAGTACATATTTGTGGTATCGCTAGTGCATTTATAGTGTGCTCTCGAGAACGCATCGCGCTACATGAAGGTTCGCCAGTAGACAAAATCGGTTGAAAAATCTCGACCAGTTGTGACCAATTTTGATCATACGAGCTATGTACACAAGATGGACCACTCATTAACCACTTATGTGTCCATAGAAACCATAGATAGAGTTAGCAATTAGATTTTGGCTCAAAAGCGATCTGCATCAAAGTACGCCGCCTCCGTCCACCATGAGCTCAAATTGTTAAATTTTTTCTGTTCGCTCAATTTCTTTTTGTTGGGCAGGCAGTTTAAGTGAGCCAATTTACTAGAGGTTAAAAGTACTTTGATTGTAGAGTAATAAGGAGACGATGTATCTTTCCATGTATCAAGTACACGCCCTTATTTGGCCGCTCAATATCGCCCCAAGCAGACGTACGTGTACGCAATAATACCCGTATGTCGATGAGTCTTTTAGAGTTTATGAACATTTTATGGACAGAGATCCTGTGGACTGGAATTAAAGCAGACGAAGCAGACAGGGAGTCTTAGAAATTACCTGGGTTGGCAGCAAACCGAGAGAAACCAGGGACTTCTAAAACTCTCCGGATTGGAAGCGAACCGAGAGAAGTCCGTCCAGATGAGTCGATAGATGTCACTGACTTCTCTCGGTTTCCTTCCAGACCAGATGAGTTGTATGGGAGTCCATGGTTTCTGAACTCGGTTTCCTTCCAGTCCAGATGAGTTTTATAGAAGTATATGGTCTTTCGGTTCTATTCCAGTCCAGATGAGTTCTAGGAGTCCTTGATCTGTTAAGCTCCCCTATAATATTATTAACGATATCAGACCTGGCTTTTATCTCTCAGCGTACCCCATTGAACAATGCGCTAAGCTGCATGACAGCAACCATATCAGGGTTGTTGGTTAGACTCAGAACGGAAAATAATTGACCGAGAATTGACCACATACAGCTAATGGCTGTACGAGCGTAGTAATCGATTCTCGCCGTAGCATAACAGCTTAATGCTCAAATACATGGACTGCAAAGTGTAGAGTTGGGGCTGGGAGTCACTCTTCGCCCAACCCCATATGCCTGCAGACGGAGCCACTTGACTTGCAATGACGGTCAATAACCCCCCCCCCCAGGCTGCCTGGAGATACGAGGAGAGCCAAGGGATAATCTAGCTCTTAATACACAATCACAGAATTAAGCTACTTTTTATGCGTGCATATTAGACCGGGAAGTAGGCGGGATTAGAGAAGTTCTGTTATATTTCACCTTGCACTGGCACGATGGGGGCCGCGTATTGCAGTTAGCACAAGAGCCAATAGTCGATTCGCCTTGGCTGAGATGCTGGGAAGCAAATGGGCTTTCATCCTGGTGGGGCGATTTTTTTCGATAATCTCCCTCCGGGAGAATGAGGAGGCCTGCGAGCTCCTAAAAAGGCCACGGCGGTCGCCGCAGCGGACTAAAGCAGAGCTGCGAATCATTTTTTGCATACGACGCTTCGATTATTTTCTCGCCTGGGTAATTTCCACACTGCCTTAGTTTGGCGGCTCGGACGGTTTGCAAAAGCGTAAATAATTGCGGCGGATTCACAGCTGGACCTGACTATCACGTGATGATGATATTCCGATCCGGGAACCGGTCGCACGAGTGCGAGAACGCAACTAAGCACAACTCGCGTTTCCTGCAGGAAAACCCGGGCGTACGGTTCTACTACGGCCTTGTTGTCTGTCTGACCTCCAGCAACTTCCTGTTGAACCTGATCTGCTTCCTGGTATTCCGATCGATGCGTCCTAGACGTCAGTTCAACCGACTGCTCATGCTGCTGTCTCTGGTCGAAGCCGTGTTCCAGGCTGTGTTCGCCTGCAATCACGCGGTGGTGTTCTGCATGGACACCAACCACCTCACACTGCCATCGTTGGGTTCCGCTTACGCAGTGTGCGTCCTACTGATGCTGAGTCTTTGTCTGCTCACCGCTGCCCACCTCATGCGCAACTGGTGCGTGGTGCTCATCAGCTATTATCGCTGGGTTGTGGTGTCGCAGAGTCTGCCTGCGCAGGGAGTCAGCAGCGGCGATCAGGTCAACGGAAATGGCGGCGGTAGACGGAGCTTCTGGCCAACTAGTAAGCGACGAGTTCGTCAGGTTTTAGGCCTGGCAACCGTCTTGAGCGTGCTGGTGTCGGCTCCCAGGCTGTTCGAATTTCAGGTGGTGGTTTGCTCGACTAACTATCAGGTGAGTATTGTGCGGAGGAAAAAAGTTTTAAGTACTTTGTCCATTGCAATACCGCATTCAGTTCCCCAAAGCCATACTGAATTAATGCACTATTTAGTAGCAACGCGAAGGTTGTAGCCTAGTGGTAGAGCGTCGGACTCACCCCATGAAAGATGAGTAAGACACTTAACTCTGCATTGCTTCAGTTCACCCAGCTGTAAAATGCCAGCATTAGCTGGAGTAATTGAGGGTGTGTGTGGCGACCCCCCCCCAGTCCTTGGACTGAGCAGCCTTCAGAAGCGCCGCGCTGAGCTGTCGGTTGCACATCTGGTCCAATTGCGGCAGGTGCAATCAATTATGATTATTATCATTAGCAATACAAAAAATACAAATAAAAGTTCCTTATCGGCCTCCAGCTAATTTCTCAGTAACTCGAGTGAAACAACCATGCGCCTGCAGTCCACAATGACCACAGCACAAATGCACTAATTGTTCCGCAGCAAACAAATCACAATCAGAAGATGCAAGAAAATGATAGTATTGAAATTACGAGCTAGTAGCTAACTACCAGTTGTCCACAACGCGCCTCAACGCGACGCTCGCCGTTTCAGGTGACGCACATCGATGGTCTGCTTGGCCAGCTGGCGGCCTATCGCATTGCCTACCTGGGATTGGTGCTCTGCGTCTTCCAGAACGTCGGGCCCATAATCTGCCTGCTGGTGTTCAGCCTCCTCCTGGTGCAGTACCTGGTGCGGCACAGCCGACGGCGAATGTCGCTGAACCTGGAGCCGTGCGAACGCTTCCGAGCTCGCAACCGTACCGTCCTGCTGCTGTGCACCCTGTTCCTGGTCTGCGAGTGGCCCACCGTGCTCAAATCAATCGACCCAATGAATCAACGCTGGCAAGCTGTCGGTTTCACGGCCAATTTTCTCACGTGCCTGAACTCCACGTTAAACATTCTGGTGTACAACTGCGCACACGAGAAATTCACTGACGGCCTGGCGCGCCTGCTGACCAACGGACGTTCAGGCGCTACTGGTAGCAGCGGCAACTTCCGGGGCACCGGCCGCGGGTTGACAATCCGACTTCGACAAGCTAGCAGCCGACCCAGCCGTCGGTGCAGCAGCGCGGCCAGCCTCGAGTACGCTGAGGCAGCTCGACGAGGCCGCCGCCGGTTTACTAGCCGGCTGCGCTCGGAGCTGGAGACCACGAGGAGCTTCTGCACGACCATCGTTGGCGGCGCTGACGCGGAAGACGCTGCAGTGACATCTGCTGCGGCGGGCCCTAGCATGACCATCGGAGTCCCGGCAACGTTCGAGCTGGGAGGAGATGAAACAGACACGGAGTTTGCCGGTCAAATTGAAATGAAAACAATTGAATCGCTTGTACGCTCGTAATTTCACCTCAGCACTGATCAATTGAGATTTATAGACATGCTTGTTTTAAACAATATTAAATGTACTTACTACTAAAAATCATGTTGTGTTGTACACATGTAATTTTGCAGCCCAGGAGCTGGGGGTGCAGCCCCCCCACGACTTAAAGGTCGAGGAACAATTTGTATCCTCTAAAGCAAGACGCTTAAATCTGCGTTGCTTCGATCAGTTCACCCAGCAATTGTAAAATGAGTGCCAGCATTAGCTGCAGCTAGGGGATATTTAAAGAGTGCCGTGTGGTGTGACCCCCCAGTCCTTGGACTGAACAGCTGAATGCAGCCTTCAGATGCGGCACACAATAGCTGTGTGGCTAAGCTGTTCATGGTTGCACATTTGCCCGTTGGGGCAGGTGTAATCAATTATTAATTATTATTGTTGTACATGTACATGTAAATTACCGGTACATGTACATTTAAAGCCCTTGGCAAATGTTGTTATACTATTATACGCTTTATAATTCTCCAGATTGTTCATCAGATAACTTGACAAGAAAACATTTACATGTACCAAGTCATACTTTCAACGCTATCGTAGAGAACGCATAGCCCTGATGAGATTTTGTCAGACAGTCTAGAAATATCTACTCTCTCGAATGCTGCGTTTTTTTATTTGAGTTGTCCATGTACCCATGAAATTCTGTACGTCAGCATACATGTAAATATACTTATGAAGTGCAGAGTATACATGCACTGTTACATGTGCGAGCGTATAGGTGGCTACGATGACTGCGGTGGCTAGATTATCGAAAAAAATCACCCCACCATGGCTACGATACCTGGTTGGTGACACTACAGAAGGTGGAACGAACTAAGCAAGTTCTTCGACACCATCATTAACGCTCCGTCGCTCGCCACTCTGCTAACGTGTGCTTCGGGTGTGGGAGCGTTGCGGAGTGGGGTGGCTGTTGTGCTGAGGGTGTGGGAGCGTTGCGGAGTGGGGTGGCTGTTGTGCTGAGGGTGTGGGAGCGTTGCGGAGTGGGGTGGCTGTTGTGCTGAGGGTGTGGGAGCGTTGCGGAGTGGGGTGGCTGTTGTGCTGAGGGTGTGGGAGCGTTGCGGAGTGGGGTGGCTGTTGTGCTGAGGGTGTGGGAGCGTTGCGGAGTGGGTGGCTGTTGTGCTGAGGGTGTGAGAGCGTTGCGGAGTGGGGTGGCTGTTGTGCTGAGGGTGTGGGAGCGTTGCGGAGTGGGGTGGCTGTTGTGCTGAGGGTGTGGGAGCGTTGCGGAGTGGGGTGGCTGTTGTGCTGAGGGTGTGGGAGCGTTGCGGAGTGGGTGGCTGTTGTGCTGAGGGTGTGAGAGCGTTGCGGAGTGGGGTGGCTGTTGTGCTGAGGGTGTGGGAGCGTTGCGGAGTGGGGTGGCTGTTGTGCTGAGGGTGTGGGAGCGTTGCGGAGTGGGGTGGCTGTTGTGCTGAGGGTGTGGGAGCGTTGCGGAGTGGGGTGGCTGTTGTGCTGAGGGTGTGGGAGCGTTGCGGAGTGGGGTGGCTGTTGTGCTGAGGGTGTGGGAGCGTTGCGGAGTGGGGTGGCTGTTGTGCTGAGGGTGTGGGAGCGTTGCGGAGTGGGGTGGCTGTTGTGCTGAGGGTGTGGGAGCGTTGCGGAGTGGGTGGCTGTTGTGCTGAGGGTGTGAGAGCGTTGCGGAGTGGGGTGGCTGTTGTGCTGAGGGTGTGGGAGCGTTGCGGAGTGGGGTGGCTGTTGTGCTGAGGGTGTGGGAGCGTTGCGGAGTGGGGTGGCTGTTGTGCTGAGGGTGTGGGAGCGTTGCGGAGTGGGGTGGCTGTTGTGCTGAGGGTGTGGGAGCGTTGCGGAGTGGGGTGGCTGTTGTGCTGAGGGTGTGGGAGCGTTGCGGAGTGGGGTGGCTGTTGTGCTGAGGGTGTGGGAGCGTTGCGGAGTGGGGTGGCTGTTGTGCTGAGGGTGTGGGAGCGTTGCGGAGTGGGTGGCTGTTGTGCTGAGGGTGTGAGAGCGTTGCGGAGTGGGTGGCTGTTGTGCTGAGGGTGTGAGAGCGTTGCCGAGTGGTGTGGCTGTTGTGCTGAGAGTGAGAGGGTTGCCGAGTGGGGAAGCTGGTGTGCTGCCGGCAGGTACAAGACAGAGACAAATCCTACAAATCCTAATTAATTTGCAATGCAAAAAACTCAATTTTTGATAGAATTTCGTGGCTGAGAGGGCGCATAACTGTTGCATCGCAGGGGATTTAATGAACTGTAACATTGCATCCGCGCTACGCGGGATAAAAAAGATTCGACAAACATCCATATGGCTCATTAAATTTTGTACTGAATGCCCAGAAAAAGGCGGCCCTTCTAAATGAATGAAGCAGCACGAAATGGAATTATATTTCTTTCTGAGGTGCTGCCGATTACTCAACAGGACTCGCACGGATAAAACAAGAAATAGGCACGGACTCGATGATGATTTTACACACACGAGCGCATATGGCGACGGGATTCGAATATGGAAACGTTAATTATGAGATGGAAAAAGTAAATTAGAGTTTAAACAGGGTAAAAATGCTGGACTCACTACTTACATGGCTAGAGAAGCGCATGTACTGTATGTTTATGCTACTGCATGCGATTGATAGACTATAACTTGATAAGATACTTAAATAAATTCTAAGAACTCAACTATACATCAACTTAGGGATCAGACTGGGGATCTAACAAGGGATCAGACTGGGGATCTAAATAGGGATCAGACTGGGGATCTAACTAGGGATCAGACTGAGGATCTAACATGGGATCAGACTGGGGATCTAACTAGGGATCAGACTAGGGATCTAACTAGGGATCAGACTGTGGATCTAACTAGGGATCAGACTGGGGATCCAACTAGGAATCAGACTGGGGATCCAACTAGGAATCAGACTGAGGATCTAACTAGGAATCAGACTGGGGATCCAACTAGGGATCAGACTGGGGATCTAAATAGGGATCAGACTGGGGATCTAACTAGGAATCAGACTGGGGATCTAACTAGGAATCAGACTGGGGATCTAAATAGGGATCAGACTGGGGATCTAAATAGGGATCAGACTGGGGATCTAACTAGGGATCAGACTGGGGATCTAAATAGGGATCAGACTGGGGATCTAACTAGGAATCAGACTGGGGATCCAACTAGGAATCAGACTGGGGATCCAACTAGGAATCAGACTGGGGATCCAACTAGGGATCAGACTGGGGATCCAACTAGGAATCAGACTGGGGATCCAACTAGGAATCAGACTGAGGATCTAACATGGGATCAGACTGTGGATCTAAATAGGGATCAGACTGGGGATCTAACTAGGGATCAGACTGTGGATCTAACATGGGATCAGACTGTGGATCTAACTAGGGATCAGACTGGGGATCCAACTAGGGATCAGACTGGGGATCTAAATAGGGATCAGACTGGGGATCTAAATAAGGATCTATATAGGGATCAGACTAGGGATCTAAATAGGGATCTAACAAGGGATCAGACTGGGGATCTAACAAGGGATCAGACTGGGGATCTAAATAGGGATCTAACAAGGGATCAGACTGGGGATCTAAATAGGGATCAGACTGGGGATCTAACTAGGGATCAGACTGAGGATCTAACATGGGATCAGACTGTGGATCTAACAAGGGATCAGACTGGGGATCTAAATAGGGATCAGACTGGGGATCCAACTAGGAATCAGACTGGGGATCCAACTAGGAATCAGACTGGGGATCCAAATAGGAATCAGACTGAGGATCTAACTAGGAATCAGACTGGGGATCCAAATAGGAATCAGACTGAGGATCTAACTAGGAATCAGACTGGGGATCCAACTAGGGATCAGACTGGAGATCTAATTAGGGATCAGACTAGGATCTAACTAGGGATCTAACTGGGGATTTTAATTGGGATCATACTGATGGTGTTAAAATAAAGACCAATTAGAACCGCACGATCAGTTGCTAGAATTAAAAACAGCAGACCCAGTCCATCAATACGAAAACACACACACATACACAGAGCTAAACAATGCTTCGCAAAAGTTGCATAACTTTGGCGCAACCATCGGCGGCAACAGTCGATATCTGCTGCTGGTCAGTAGTCGTCGGTATCGCAGGTTTTCGGCGCCGCCGCTTGGGACTGGCCAGCAGGACGCTGTCGCACCAAGCTTTGGTGACTTGGCCGGAGCTCCAAGGACACCAGAGCCAGTGCAGGCTGAGCAGCTCCAGCTTAGCAGCAGCGGTGGCGGGCGCTTCGCTCAGTCGGGCTCGCTTACTGGCTGGCTGTTCGGACGACTGGCTAACAACTGCGTCATTGTCAGCATCATCACGTGACTGTTCAACGCCACCTTCTAATTGGTCGCCAATGTGGCTATTAGAATCAGTATTAAACAGATTGCCAGTGCTGAGATTCACTTCTGATTCAGTGGACTCTTCTCCGTGTTGCTGACGCTCCTGACGATTGGCCAGCCTGACAAGATTCCACACGCCGAGGCGTCGAAGGCAAAACTGGCAGGACAGAATGCTGGGACACTGGCTAGATTTGAAGTGTTTCAATAGTTCATCGGAATCCGGACTGGGTCTGGACCAGCCAGTGATGGCCAGTTGAAAGCAGCGCTGACGTCTGCGAATTTGCAGTTGTTCATCGCTGCCAACTTCGCTGGAGGTGGCGGCAGCACCAGCTATGCAATTCAGGAAGTCCTCTGCAGTGTCAGCATCAACCTAAAAGGCGGGTGAAGTCAGTCTGCTATCACTCATGGACTAGTTCTCTCTTCCCTCTCTTCTCTCCTTTCTTTCCTCTCTCCTCTAATCTCTTCCCTCTCTCATCTCCTCTCTTCTCTCTCCTTTCTTGCCTCTCTCCTCTCCTCTACTCTCTTCTCTCTCCTCTTTTTTCTCCCCCCCCTCCTCTACTCTTCCCTCTCTCATCTCCTCTTCCCTTTCTTCCTGTTGTGACAGTGCAACGTGATTTAGTTGCATGATGACTCATTGAATAGTTTGCTTTGACATCTATTAATAAGTTATTGCACAATCAGTGATCAGTTTAACGTGCCAATGCTAGCTAACGATTGAGTAATGTACATCGTGCATGCTTTGACTATAAATATATTGAGCGAGACCCAAGTGTCTCCAACTGATTGAATTAAATCAATTAACTAAAAACACAACACTTCCCTCTCTCCTTTCTCCCCTCTCTCCCCCCTCAGGAGTTAATAACTTCCAAATTTTCGCAAATGTCATATTTCCTTTGCAGCGTCAAAAAATAGGAATACGTTGTGATTCTTGGGATTTCAAATTTGTCAATTTAATTGCCAAGCTTGTGTAAATCTGTAGACATGGAGTCAGAGAGGCTTAACAGTGTAAAGAATAGGATTTTAGTATTATACTTAGACTTTAAACTGTTTGACTGACGTCAGCTGAGATTGGCATTGGAAGCTGGATTTTGACGCATAAAAACCCAGTAGAAAAAAACGGTGGTTTGGCACGCACCCCAATGCTAAATTGCAAACTATCATCAATTTCATTTGCAAGGCAGGACAGCGAGTCAGCGATGCTGTTTAAAATTTCAAAATCCTGAGCTGGGTTGGTGAATTTTAGTACTGGCTCTGCATCTGCAATTCGAAAGTGGAAACTTAGTTCATTAGTAAGAGCAAGTGCAACTTAATGATCCTTTACTGTAACTATTACTACAGTTAGTAGTATATAAGCCAATTGCTTACCAATAGCAGGAAACAACTTCCATGGACACAGGTTATCATGGTTAGAAGAAAGCTTCTCAATTGCTTCTTTTAAACAGTGATTGTCTAAAAGGAATAAAAAATTGACAAGACTAGAATACACATTAAAAGAAGATAAATCATAGCTTAAAGTGCTTACATAATTTTGAGTCACTTGGCAGCTTAATGCATAGGTTGTTTTTGCAAGTGACACAAACCAATAAATTTGGCTTTTTGCCAATCCAGCCATATTGGGCACAGACCAATGGGGACAGTTCAATTGGTTTAACTGACCAGGATAAACTCTAAAAAAGTTTGAATGGTTCTGTTAGTAACATCAAAGATTAGATAATTCAAATTATATCAGATACTTACTGAAAAAGTTTTAAGTCTAGCAAGTAGACCAGCCAATGTACGCTTTTTAATTATCCCTTCTGTTGAAGTCAATGGTTGAGTTGACACAAGCCTATTTGATTGTGGATAAGAGTTATAGCAATAAATACAAAATATATATTGCATAGATTAAAATGTGCAGTTATTATCTGTTTTGTTGTAAGCAATGGCCAATGATTTTTTGCTATTATTAAAAAGTATTTTTTATTTCTATTATTTTCTTGCTTACAGTGGTGCCCTATAGGAAAAAGTTGTAAAACTGCAGATGGCGTCCGGCGCACTTTTGAAATTTTTCTAAAGCGCAGTGCCCTTCAACGCTGGCTGCTGCTCAAGCAAATAAATATACAAGGAAGGGGGCCTAATACCTCTGTAGAAAGAGCCTATAAACTTGTCATTTATAATACCTAGCGATGTTCCGAAATTTCAATTTCAATTTTCCAAAATTTGAAATTTTTAAGAGCAAATTTTGATTTAAAAAAAATTGGAAGTCAAAATTTTGAAAGTGTCTAAGTGGCTAAAAATAAACAGCGAGAAATTTCTGCTACATATACATGTATTTTGTTTTGCATAAGCAGTAAATCAAAATGTAAAAAAGTAAGTGTTAGTCATATTAAACTTTGTTTTTCTGAATTTTGATTTTGGAAAATTTCAAGTTCAATTTCAATTTCGGAAAGTTATCAAATTTCAATTTCGACAGATTGAAATGGATGATTTTGTCAATTGCAATGGAACATCTCTAATAATGCTAAAGCGCGATAAAATAATTTGACTCTACTCAAAAGTGCACGTCTGCAGGTTTTCAACTTTTTATTCCAATAGGGCAGTGGTGCAGCTAGGGGATGGGGGAGGCCCACCTCCCCACTAAAAATTATAAAGAAAAAATTACCCTTCCCTTGAAATTCTAAAGAAAAAATCTCTTCTTCTCCCCTATACCCTCTCCAGATGCTAAATGACCATGGTTTAGACTATGTAGTAGTGTTCACTGGGTCTGGTGAGGGAAAAAGTATAGGACATTTTTATATTAGGACTACGAGTAACATCCAGTTGGACTTATCATTGAATTTTTCAGTCTTGAATTTATTCTATTATTTATGCAAAGTAACAAACTTAACTATGCACTTTTGCAATGTGCACTGAGAAAAGAGAATAATTAAAAGTACTTCAAATACTTTCTTTTTGTTAAAAGTTTTAGGGCATGATTAAAATTGTATTTTTGTTATTCCTTGTTTCATAATGATAGTGTTGCATGTAGCATATTCTATGTGACTATGTATAGTCACTTTATTTGATCCTAATCCTAACATGTACATAGGTATGTCATAAATATAAGTTGATATTATTTGTAGCTTTTTATTATTTTTTTATTAACACTATTATTATTATAGTATTATTATATATACTAATATTATCCATGCAGTATTTGTTATGTTAAATGCAGGTTACGTGTATGTGTTAAAAATAACACGCACAAGTTGCTGTGCAAATAGCAATTTTTTTGGTTCTTTGACTCTCAAATATTGTCGCAAATACAATATATACAACAATATTGATCATAGTCATAGAAACTTGTTTTCCAAGCAGATTAAATTGATTGATCGTCTTTGAAAATAACATATTAAAAATCAACAGCTATGTACAGCTCTAAAAATATAACTGCAACAATTATCTCTACCTATAAAAATCAAAACTCTGTGTGTGTGTATGTGTGTACAAATTACTTCGCTATGGACTCCCAAACCACTCTATCAATTCACACCAAATTTTGCACCCACCCTAAATTCCCTACGGAAAGTGTCATAGGCTACCTTAAAATTTCCTAAATTTGAGTCTTCCCATCTAAAAGTGCAAAAAACTGCTCAAAATGCGCAATTTTTTTCACTAAATTCTCTATAGCGCCGCTCCACTTCTCCCGATCCTCTTCAAATTTGACACAGACAATCTTGAACTATTTTGACATAATCGTGTAAAATTTTGATTCTTAAAGTTAATCCTGAATGGTGCTGTGCACTTTTAAAGTTAGGCTGTTTTTTCAGCGAGGCAGCCACCCCAACCCCCCCAACCTCCACCCGCCTGCCTTTCTTTCCTGATCCTGATCTGGGCCCAGATGTGTAAAAGGGGTTTCAAAATTGACTAACTTTTGGCTGCCATAAGTTTGCTCCACGTGAAGCCATTAACTTGAAACTTAACACAATTCTTCTTTGACTCATTCTTTGTCTAAATGTAAAGTCTCAACTCTGTATCTCAATCAGAACAGAAACTGTAGGCATGTGAAGTCTGTCTGCTTTTTCTGTTGTTTGCCGCTCATCCAACTCATTCCCCCAGACAAAGGATCAGGCGATAGGGCTCAATGTACATAGCAAATGTACAGTGTTTTGGAATAACTTTTTAATAGCCTTCTCTGTACCCCCGTGAGTGGAGAGGCGTGGAGAGGAGAGAGTTTAGCAAGAGATTCAAACCACTGTCCTCTGTATAGACAAGTCGCAGCAGTTAAACAAGGATGGCAAATCAAGGCGATGTGGGATGGTTTATAAAAATAGCGAAAAATTAATGAATCACTGATTACAATGCAATCCTATTATCCTACTAAATTAGTTACACAATGAAAATTTTAACATTAAGATTCGCATAAGGTACTTTAAAATTTAAATGGCCTGCTAAGAAATGCATATTTCCTTGGTTGATAGACTGCTGCAGACTGTGGTGGAGCTGGAGAATGGAGATACACAAATTCCTCTTAGGGCTACTAATTGGCCAGAAAGTTTACGTGATTAAAGCATGAGAAATGATAATAACCATGATAGTACTACATCCCATGATAGTACTTTCGAAGCAGGGATCGGCAGATTTTTATCTCAAAGGCCAGATGAAGAATCCAGCTCAGGGCTGTGGGCCAGATGAGAGTGAAAAGGAAAAAGGAATAGACTATTAGAGAGGGAGGAGGGGTGAGATGGGGATAAGAAAAAAATAGAAGATAACAGGAGAGACGAGGGGGTTGAGGAGAGAGCAGAGAATATGGGACGAAGAAGCGAGAGAAGGGGAGAGAGAAGGGAGAGGAAATAGTAGAGGTGAGAAGATGGAGAGAGAAGAGGGGAGAGATGAGACAGGATCGATCAGAGAGGAGAGTAGAGAAGAGTGAGAAGAGATGAGAGAATAGAGAGGTAGATGAGAGAGGATCGAGAGGAGAGATTTGAAAGGATAGAGAAGAGAGGAGATAAGAGGGGGAAAGAGGGGGAGAGAGGAGTAAGAAGAGGAGATAAGAGATAAAAGATAAGAGAGAGAGAGAGAGTTGAGAAAGAAGAGAGGAGAAAGGACTCATTCTCTTGAAAGATCTCTTGATAGAAATCTCTTGAAAAATCTCTTGATAGAGTAAAGGGAAGAGGAGGAGAGAGGAAAAAGATGAGATTGTAGAGATGAGACAGATGAAAGGAGAGATGAGAGAGTAAAGATGAGAGATTAAAGAGGTGAGAGGAGAGTGCAGAGAGACGAGAGAGAAGAGAGGTGAGGGAATAGACGAGAGATGAGGGGAGAGATAAAACAAGAAAAGAGATGAGAAGAAAGAGAGAGAGGAAAGAGTAGAGAGAAGGAAGAGACGAGAGAAAAGGGGGAGAGAGGAGAGAAGAAAGAAGAAAGGAGAGACGAGGGACGAGAGAGAAGAGAGGAAACAAAGAGAAGATACAAGTTGCAATCAATCCAAGGTACGTAGCGAGAGTCAGAGGCAGAGGCCAGAGTTTGCCAATACATGTTTTAGAGTCAAACAGACATTGCCCGACATTCTGCGCAGCACATACCCCAGCCAACAATATCAAATGTTTGTCTCAAATTCTAATTTTACATGAATGTACTCCATTTTATGTTTACTCTATCCTACTAACCATTAACAAGTTTTTGTTTGAGTATGGCCTCAGATCTCAGAGCACATGCACAAATATTTCCTAGAATCAGAACTCCCCGGGTTCAAAATCCACGGGTTTCAATAGCTTATAGTTTATATAATTGTTATTTAATTATTTAAGTATTAATAGGTAATAATAAAGAGCTAAAAATAATAGCTCAACTAATCCATATATATGCTGATATACGTTGATTTAATAGGGCCTATCTGTCGCCGGATTGTCTGTTGCCATATTGACTGTTGCCAGATTGTCTGTCGCTGGATCGTCTTGTCGCCAGATTGACTGGACTGGATACCATCTGGACTATGGCCAAAACGACTTATCACAAAAATGACCTGCACCCAGCTGTCTGACTTTTAAAACTTTATTATTTATTAAATAGGCCCTATTTCTAATTTGGTTCTGAATTCAGTTTTATCAATAAGTTCAATAACTAAGCCCTGCCCTAGTAAAAGCATAAAAAAGAAAAAGAAACTCGCTTATAAAGCTTTTATCCACATTCTCATGTGTAAGAGACCACTTACAGATGTAACTCGTTGTCAGAGTCATCAAAATCGTCAACTGTCGTCTTAAATAATGCGATAGCTGATTCGACTTCACTTTGTGACATTGCTCAATCAGGCGTATCTTATGATCTAGATCTAGATCAATTATTTATTAGGATGTAGTTAATATTCACTGAGTTGCATCAAAGAAACGATACATATATTAATACCTAAGTACACAATACAACTGAAGTCTGAATAACCCTTAACAGAATGAATTCAGTTCGTTAGTTCGTTCAATTTTTCTAATTCAGTTGAACAATCCATCCATCCAGTCGAAGCACGACACTGTCGCTGCTCGTATATTTTAAAAACAGTTTCACAGAAAAACTGAGATTAACAAATCTTGCATTTTGTATTTTGTAAACTTGTAGTTAAATACCAGATTAAACTCGATAAAGCATAGCCTTTATAAAATCAAATAGTCAATAATTTTTTTAATATAAAAACGTCAAAAATAGGACATCGGTCGGTGTCCCATCGATGGATGCATGTCATGCAGGGACTTCGTTCGGTTTTGATGGAAGATAATTGTAGAGGACTGTGAGGTTAAAAGGTAGGTAGAACCTTTTATACAGGAAGTAAAAATGAAAACTGTTAGAATTCGCTTCCCTGATCAGCAGGTCTTCGAACAATTGCAATTTTAATGGAGTTTATTTTTCTGTCGAATTTCCTAGCGTCTAGCCGCCCAGGTGGCTAGGCCTACTACTAGACTAGTGGCTTAGGCCTAGCGAGTTTAATACTATTAGTAAAAGGCCTAGTCATAGTTTTACTTGCAAAACTTCAATAGGCAATGTTCTAGTTTCCCGCGTTAAATTATTTTGACCCAAAATTTGAAACCAAACAAACAAGAACAATTCTTCAAAAGCAAGTGTCAGCCTTGCCCTTCCTTAGGCCTACAGTGGCTGCATTTCCGCGAGTGAGTTAGTATTAGATGATAGGTCATGAGCCAATGCATAGTCAACTTAGCATCAACTGTTAACAGCACCAGATCGTAGTGACTGATCTCAATGTCACAGAGGTTGCCCGATAGCCACAAATTGGCAGGAGCAGGAGGTATGATGAGCCTATTTACAAGCACTTGAGGTCATCTAGCCATGATTTATGCTGAAAATATGAAAATTAGGTCAAAATAATATAATGCAGGAAACAAGGACATTGCCCTTTATTAGGCCTACTTTAGACTTAGTTTTGAGAAAATTATAGAAAAGACTATAGAATTAGTAAGCATAGGCCTAATTACAAAGAACTAAGTCTAAGTTTCTACTCTAGTCTCTCTGAGTTTTACTCATTGCCTTTAGTAGGGCCTAGACCATACTTTGACCAGTTTTTGCATCTGAACTATCTCTAGAACTTGAAATACTAGGTAAGCCTATGCAGGCCTATACCTTGGTATCTTGTGCACTTTATGTAGGCCCTAGGCCTAGCATATTACTCCTTAGAAAAAAAACTAGGCCTATATTTCCACAGAAATCATTTGTACTCCATTGAAGAGAAGCTTAATATATAGATAGAATTGTACATTCCCTTGCTGGGCTCTGTAGTTCACTGTTCAGTTCAGCGCATGATAAAGCCTACTAGCTCTCTAGCTGAGTCATTCTTAGTCCAAATCATTTATAAAAGAAAGAAAATATATTGACATAAATATATAAATATTAGGCCCTATATATAAACTTAGGCGATCTTACAGTTTTTCGCTTTTAATTATTTTACAAAAAATTATGGCAGGCACAGCAGGAATAAGAAATGATGATAAACTTATATAATAGTCACTCATGATAGTCACAACAGTTAACATGGATAATAATGGCGTATCCAATACAACATGTTCCCAAATTGACACTCTTGAAACAGCCGGCGCCATAAAAACTCTTGGAGGTACGTCTCGAACAGGCCATCTGCAGTACCATGCATCGCCTGGTACTTGGCCTTGCAGTTGGCCCATGCACCCTCAATGGTGTTTGTATAGATGGTAGGATCATTGGGGTCAAAAAACCGGATAGAGTGATTAATGGTCACATGATTGGCCAGTTGATTATAGGCGGCCCATTGGTCAATGATCACTCGGAAAAGCCGAAAAATTATTAAAAGCGGAAAACTGTAGGATCGCCTAAACTTATATGTAAGTGTTCATATAAATAAATAATATATAGGGCCTATATAGGGCTATTATAAATATATAAGGTGATCTATATCACTTGGATCTTAATCTTAATTTTGATATCTCAAAAAAGTCAAGATTTGTTACTTTAGGCCCTATGATTATTGATAATTTAATTTTATTATCATACATACACAGGCCTATTTATATTTGATAAGGCCTATATATATTAAGTAGAGATGGTATTAATATCAGATTTTACTGAATCCAAATACTAAATCTTTAGATACAAACTTGCCAAATAATGAATACTGAATACCAAATGAGAAATGTAACTTTGATTAGATTGGTCGATAGTTCAACACAAAGCAGTCAATGATGCAAAACTTTTGCATCTCTTTCTTGCATCTATTAGACTAAGTGCCAAGCTCAATAGGCTAAGTTTTAACTATAGTTTCCTAGCACCAATGTGCATTAGCACAAAATAGTCTTGTGCTAATAGTCTTATAAGAATAACTTGCACATTGGAAGAAGACTATGCCTATACAGTGCTTAATTATATGTATTCTTGCATACATTATTCATACCTGTATAAAATCTGCTAAGCTTTGAGAATACTAGCTTGTATAAATCTTTCCCACACTTCACAATTTGCTAAAACTGCAACGATACATTTTCTTTTGGGCTATAGCCTTTGGCACAACAATGATGCAATAGCAAAAGCTATCAAATCAGACAAATCTTGCTAGCCAAGCAGATAAGCATGAAAGTGGGGGTAGGGAAGCAAGCAGACATGAAAGCAAAGGTACCATAATGCATTGCATATAGATAGCAAACCAAGTGTTATCATATCTAAGCTTTGAACTATGATAAAAATATTGCTTCCCATACAAACTTGCGCATTTAAAATTTTGCACTTGCTCTTATTCTATTCTAAGAACAAATCTAAGAACAAAATGAATAGCAAAAAATAACCTACTTTCCGAATACCAAATAAAAATACCAAATATTTGTTTTATCTCTAATATTAAGTTATTAAAAAGCTCAATATTTTATAATACTTATTTGTTTATTACATCTATCATCATCATTATAGGCCTACACATTTAATAAATAATACTATTAGCACTGATAGATAGAATATATGTAAATAGTCCTAGGCTTACTAAATGCTAATTAGACTTAATCTTGAATTTAAATCAAATCTTGATTATCTCAAAAGCATAGAATCCATAGATCTTGAATCTAAAAAATCTTGAAAATGTGATATTGTCCAACCCCTATTTATGTTAAACCCCTTTGAAATAATCATTAAAAACCTTTCGTGAATTGTGCTATCAAATCAATGATCAATTAAGATCATTTTATTTATAGAAAATATGAAAATTTCTCTAACTTTTTATAAATAATAAATGTTACATTTTCTGAAGTAGGAAAAATTTTTTATAAAAGCCAAGGTGCTTTTAAACAAAATACAATTTAGAATTTAAAGATATTATCAAGATCTTATATCTTTAAGGCCTAACATAAGTTTTTTTAATAAGCATTGCAAACAAATTTTTAAGGAAAAAAGAATTCATTCTTATCCTTACTTAAAGCCTCTTATACTATGCTATTACATGTATATAGTCAGATAACCAGGTAGATTGTTAAATTTGCCTATTATAAAATTGTAAATATTATTAAGTATTTGTAGCAAAATGTCCATTTATAGCATTGAGTTTAGTAATAGTATTACACCTAGCTAAGAAAATGCTAATCTTTGCAATATAATTATTTAATGGATTATAAATAAGAATTGGAGTCTAATCATTAAGTTGCAAAACTATAAGCATGATATCAATGTAACAATAAATAATGTTAGACTGCCATAGAAACTTAGCTAATTATTTATTTACCATAGTGATTCAGCTATTAGGTGTGGGAGTGTCTTGATAGTCAAGAAATGAAAAATGAGATACTACTGTTGAAATGCTAGTTGAGTAGCTGTTTAATTTTTTAATTTATTTTTAATTTAAAATTCATTCAATTTCTTTAACTGTATAATTATAATCGAGCCAGCTGTTTGTATCAATAATAAAATCAACAAATAGTTTCAGCGATCCAAGATGACCAGCAGTAGCAATAATAATAACAGTAACCATAGCAACAAGATCAAAGTCGCCGACAAAACTGCGGACGCTTATCGACGCCGACGCGATCGTAACAACGAAGCAGCCAGAGCGTCGCGTCAGAATCGGAAGGAGCGGCACGAAGCGCTGCGGTTGGCGTGCGCGCATTTGAGCACAGCCGTGGCGCCCATTGTCAGGCTGAGACGCCTGCAGGCCGAGGCTGAGGTGCGCAGCCTGTGCTCGGCTGCCGGCCAGAGCTACGAGGCTTTGCTAACCTCTGCTGCTCAGCAGATCGGCTTGCCAGCTAATTTTCTCAACTCAGTGCTGGCTGGAGTTCGTCGCCTACAGGAATCCACGATTTCGCCGCCAGTTGATGAGCAGCGTCAGCGGCCGGCGGGTGAATCGTCCGATGAAAATGAAAAGTGCCGTTAAAATATTCTCTGACTTAGTTACCCTTTTTAAAAAAATAATGAATTCATTGTAAGTGGATAGCGAATTTGGATTGGGGAGAGAGCACATGTAGGGTATTACATGTAGGGTAGGGTATTTGGATAGGGGTAGAGAGCGGATAAGAATGGGGAGAGAGCGGATAAGAATGGGGAGAGAGCGGATAAGAATGGAGAGAGCGGATAAGAATGGGTAGAGAGCGGATAAGAATGGTGAGAGAGCGGATAAGAATGGGTAGAGAGCGGATAAGAATGGTGAGAGGGCGGATAAGAATGGGGAGAGAGCGGATAAGAATGGGTAGAGAGCGGATAAGAATGGGGAGAGAGCGGATAAGAATGGAGAGAGAGCTGATAAGAATGGAGAGAGAGCGGATAAGAATGGGGAGAGAGCGGAAAAGAATAGGGAGAGAGCGGATAAGAATGGGTAGAGAGCGGATAAGAATGGTGAGAGAGCGGATAAGAATGGAGAGAGAGCGGATAAGAATGGTGAGAGAGCGGAAAAGAATGGAGAGAGAGCGGAAAAGAATAGGGAGAGAGCGGATAAGAATGGGTAGAGAGCGGATAAGAATGGGGAGAGAGCGGATAAGAATGGGTAGAGAGCGGATAAGAATGGTGAGAGAGCGGATAAGAATGGGGAGAGAGCGGATAAGAATGAGTAGAGAGTGGATAAGAATGGAGAGAGCGGAAAAGAATGGGTAGAGAGCGGATAAGAATGGGGAGAGAGCGGATAAGAATGGTGAGAGAGCGGATAAGAATGGAGAGAGAGCGGATAAGAATGGGTAGAGAGCGGATAAGAATGGAGAGAGAGAGCGGATAAGAATGGAGAGAGAGAGCGGATAAAAAGAACAGGAAGCATTTGAGCAACTTGACTTTGTAAATTGTATAATCTCAACCCTTGACAGTGGTAGCATTTGAAGTACTCGTAATTGATACTAATGCTAATTAAGCTGTAAGTCTAAAAATTGTATCTTAGCTGTTCTTTCACTTGCTGTTTGTAATTAACCCTTACCTCTTTTTATGCATGGTTTTGACTTTTATCGCCGCATTCTGTTTTTATTCCTATTGGCTTATTGCATTAGCTCAAACAAAATTTATTGCGAGTCAGTGAAAATATGGTGCTGAAATTGAAATAAATACTGTTTCAATGCAATCGCGGTGCATTTTGTGGACGTTTGCATTGTTTTAAATTCTCTTTTAAAAAATTGATACTTCTAGGAGAGCTCTAGGATCTAGGAAATTTTGCTAAGAGGGGCAGAGGCAGGTCAGCGATTCTCGCGGTTTTCGTGCGATTCACAAGCCATGAGGGCCAACCCCCCAAGGCACGGACTGTACATGCCTGGCGATAAGAAAGTCAAAGGGCCGCTGCTGTGTACATCCTGTTTATTCAGCAGAATGGGCAGTCCCCGCTGTCCTTCGAAAAATATTGTTTATAATAAGTAGAAGATATGCCGGATACCAAGGGCTACCAAGAGATAGGGTCTTAAGAGGTTGTCATTTTTTCAGCACAAAAATTGTTATTGATTTTAATAGTAGGCAGACCCAATGTTTATCTTTAACCCAACGTTAAAGCTATTTTTGGTTTAATGTGTACTTTTAGGTTTAGTGTGTACTTTACGCTGCTTTTTCCACCTGGCAGCGTACTTTGTTGTTGTTGTTAGGTTTAATGTGTACTTTTAGGTTTAATGTGTACTTTTAGGTTTAATGTGTACTTTTAGGTTTAATGTGTACTTTTAGGTTTAATTTGTACTTTTATTTCAACTATACTTTTAGGTTCCATGTTGTGAAGTCTAGGTTTGCGTGCCGAGAAAGGTGGCCTCTGTGTGGCTTTGCTCAATATATTTATTAGTCAATATTGGGGTGGGGGTGAAGCGATGCGTAATTGGTCTCGAGAATGGGTAAACAAGTTTATGTAGTTTATACATACGAGAGAAGTGAGTCATGAATAATGTGGGGCAGAGAGTGTAACGCACCGCCTACACATGTGTACTTTTATTTCAACTGTACTTTTAGGTTCCATGTTCGGTGTACTTTCGATATGTCGTGCCTTTCTTTTAGCTCTATTGATATTAATAGGGCCTCATATTCATAGAACATGGCTAAAACTTGTAAAAATGGCATGGCTGGACTCATTGGTTTTGTAAACCTTTTTTCATTCTCAGCTGAATGTATTTTTTTTGGTAAAACTTGCCTCCTAAAATATTTTCTAAGAACACAAATCAGTAATTATTGATGTGACTACAAGCCATATCTCGCATATCAATTCCAGCTTCAGAGAGCCCACAAGGATGAAGATATCGCTGCGACAATGCATCGAACTGGCCTCGTGTGTGTTTGCCATATTCTCCATACCCTACATGTGCCTGCTGCAGCTGTTGCACATATTGCCGCACTATCACAATACTAGCGAGCCAGTTTATTGGCTGCACGTAATTGCCGGCGTTTTCCTACTAATAAATGTGTGCGCTAATTTCTATAAGCTGTATAGTATCGATGCTTCAATGCGAGGTAGGCTAGTGGAGTCCAGCGAGATTGGGCCAGCTTGGAGATTCTGTCACGCTTGCGAGTGCCATTGTCCGCCTAGAAGCTATCACTGCGACGTGTGCAATATCTGCGTATTGAAGCGCGATCATCACTGCCTGTTCGCTGTTAATTGTGTCGGCTTAGCTAATCAGCGTTATTATCTACTGACAGTAGTGTATTTTGCTATAGCCGCAATTTATGCCGCTGTGTTCAATTGGCGATTTGTATTAGACGCCCACGAGGGCCTGTCGCTTAAATCGGCTTTCCAACTGACTGTACCGTTCATGTCAATGATGTTCGGCGTCAGCAGTCTGTACCAGTTCTGTCTGGCCATCACTCAGATTATTTGCATATTTGGCGGCGGCTTATTGTGGCTGCTATTCGGTTTGCACCTTCGCTTGCTGTTGGTTAATCAGACTGTGCACGAGCGAGCTAAGATGATTTGCGATTATAACATGGGCTGGCGGCAGAATGTTATGCAGGTGTTCGGGCCTCGCTACCTGCTTGCTTTTGTTTGGCCATTTACCGTATCCCGGCTGCCGCTTGACGGATTCAAATTTCCTATAGCTGGCGGCGGGGAGGCGCCTAGAAAAACTTTATGAATTAAAGTGCAATGTGTACTTTTATTCAAACGTGTGCTTTTATTTCAAATGCGTACTTTTAGCTTGAGGGTGTACTTTTTAGCCGTGTACTTATAGGTTTAATGTGTAATTTTATTTATACTGTACTTTTAAGTTCCGTATGTACTTTTATTCAACTGTACTTTTAGATACCATGTGTACTTTTAGGTTAGGCTTGTAAATTTATAAATGCTGTGTACAAAACGCGAAGTGTTTGGTTCGACCTAGTCTCTTGAACTGTTAATTTAAAGCTAAACGAAGGGTTTCTATAGTAAATACTATTTTTTTCAAAGCTGCGGAACCTGCTTTTAAGAATTTATAGAATACAAGGCGAATGCTAAAAGATCCAGGAGATAGATCCATAAAACTTGTCAGTGAAGTTTCACCCAAGACGGAGTTTAACGAAGCAGTGACATAAGTTATCGACATCTTAATTAAACTATGAATTGCAAAAAATATGATGAATCTTAAATTAAATAGTTCGAAGACAATTGATAGGAAACCAAAAGGAAAGTTGATTCGTCATGGACAACTGAGGATAAGACTACTAATAGAATTTTTTACTTTGCAATTTTATACTGACAAATAGTTTGTTAAAAACATTCTCTGCCTTAATCTTGCTGTTTTTTATCTTGTTCTATCAGTTTTACCGTCCTTAATTGATACTGTTTTGCATTCTTTACTGTGCCATATTGTTAGTTGACGTAGTTTAATTTTGCTCTACTGTTAAATGTTTTCAATAGAAATTGAAAATTTGAGTATATAAGTAATTGTGCAATTGTTTTGCTTGCTAGTGCGTTCAATTCAAAATGTGTAATTGCTGATTTTTTAGACCAGTATATTTAACAATTTCTACTGCCTGTGTTAATATAATTTTGCCTGATTTGTATTAGATTTATACATGCTAAAATTGCTTAATCTAGTGAAATTGTGTTTAAATCGTTCCTTTTTTTGCTATGAAATAATTTGATTTTTTGTTTTTTTGTCAAGACTTGAATGCATGCTCATAATATTCTAATTAAAGGGTTGCAACCCTAAAGAGGCGCCAATATTTCATGTCTCAATGGGCGCCCCTGTGTCGTAGTGGGCGCCACTGTCTCATGGAGAGCTTTCTTGTCTCCTGATGGGCGTCTCTGTCCCTTATGGTAGGCGCCCCTGTCTCTTGGCGGACACCCCTGTCTCTTCGTTGGCGCCCCTGTCTCTTGGTTAGCGCCCATGTCTCTTGGCGGACACCCCTGTCTCTTGGTTGGCGCCCCTGTCTCTTGGTTGGCGCCCCTGTCTCTTGGTTGGCGCCCCTGTCTCTTCTTTGGCGCCCCTGTCTCTTGGTTGGCGCCCCTGTCTCTTGGTTGGCACCCCTGTCTCTTGGTTGGCGCCCCTGTCTCTTCTTTGGCGCCCCTGTCTCTTGGTTGGCGCCCCTGTCTCTTGGTTAGCGCCCATGTCTCTTGGCGGACACCCCTGTCTCTTGGTTGGCGCCCCTGTCTCTTGGTTGGCGCCCCTGTCTCTTGGTTGGCGCCCCTGTCTCTTCTTTGGCGCCCCTGTCTCTTGGTTGGCGCCCCTGTCTCTTGGTTGGCACCCCTGTCTCTTGGTTGGCGCCCCTGTCTCTTCTTTGGCGCCCCTGTCTCTTGGTTGGCGCCCCTGTCTCTTGGTTGGCGCCCCTGTCTCTTGGTTTGCGCCCCTGTCTCTTGGTTGGCGCCCCTGTCTCTTCGTGGGCGCCCCTGTCTCTTAGGCCTTTGGATGCCCCACCCAAGAGTTGCAAAAGTTGAGTTCCTGTCATTCGTCGATCTTGGTTACCCGTCTTTCATTTAGTCAATCTTTTGGGGGCGATAAGGGAGAAGAAAGAAGCTCCTGACCCCCTCTGTGCGTAGACTAGACAGATCCTGTTTGTATATTTACTTTCTGATAGGTCTCTTACTTGACAATTAACTTATGACTCTTTTATGCTCAATCTTAACTACTTAGATACTCTACTAATAGTAGCGTTTGTATTGAGAGAATGGATCCAACAGACATGACTCTGCCTCCTGACAGCGACGCTCTGAGTCCTTCGCCAGATTCTATCCTGTCGCCGAATTCTTCCGGTGGAGGCGGTTGTGGTGGTAACGGACCAGCTGTTAGAGCGATGTCCATTGCCGCTCCTTGTGTGGTGAGTTTGCAGTGTTTTTAGCTGAAAAAGTATTTATTTATTTATCCATCTATCTATCTTTCTATCTACCTATCTATCTATCTTTGTATCTATCTATCTGTCTGTCTATCTATCTATCTTTCTATCTACCTATCTATCTATCTTTGTATCTATCTATCTACCTATCTATCTATCTTTGTATCTATCTATCTACCTATCTATCTATCTTTGTATCTATCTATCTGTCTGTCTGTCTATCTATCTATCTATCTATCTATCTATCTATCTATCTATCTATCTATCTATCTATCTATCTGTCTATCCATCTATCCATCTATCCATCTACCTCAGCGGCAGCCGAGCCGGCCCATAGACAGCCACCCGTCGCCCGCCAGTAGCCAGCATCAGTCGGGCCCACCGCAGCAGCAGCTGCAACCGCCGGCCTCCAATGCAATTCTCTCATCGTCAACTTCAACAGCAACCGCAACAGTGCGCGATCTGGCCTATCAGCGCCGTCGAGAGAGAAACAACGAAGCAGCGCGAGCCTCCAGATTGAACAGGAAGGCCAGACACGAGGCCACTAGGAGGGCCCTGGCCCGACTGCAGACCTTAGCGCCGTTGGCTCGACTTCGTCGCATTCAAACCGAAATGGAGGTCAGAGGCCTGTGCGCGGCGGCCGGGCAGGACTACGATTGCCTGTTGGCCACGGCTGTAGCTCAGATAGGCGTGCCGACCGACTATTTTGCCGCTGTTGTTAACTCCGCAGGCGGCGGCGGCGGAGGAGGCGGCAATGTTGAGCAGCCGAATCAAGTTTCGACTGCGGAGAGGGACGAGAAATATTTAAGTTGAACTCGATCGGGATCAAGGAGAGATCGAGTGGCTGATAAGGACGTAAGGAGTGAAATATAAAACTATTAAAAGATACTACTAAAAGATCGAAAGACAAATCTTTCATTGCTTTCTACCCTTAACCTCCCTTAAGTATGGGCCTTGGAACCTATCTAAAATCCCCTTAATTTCCCTCCAAAATTGCTTTTAAATCTCCCTCTAAAATCGCCCCCAAATCCCTATGCAGAATCGCGCTCAAATCCCCTGTAGAATCGCTTTTAAATCCTCCTTTAGAATCGCCTTAAGTCCCTGTTTAGAATCGCCCTTAAGTCCTTTTGTAGAATCGCCCTTAAATCCTCCCTTAGAATCGCCTTCAAGTCTCCTGTAGAATCGCCCTCGAATCCCCTGTAGAATCGCCCAAATCCTCCTTTAGAATCGCCTTCAAATCCCTATGTAGAATCGCCCTCAAGTCCCCTGCAGAATCGCCCTTAAATCTTGTGTAGAATCGCCCTCAAATCCTTCTTTAGAATAGCCCTCAAGTCTCCTGTAGAATCGCCCTCGATTCCCCTGTAGAATCGCTTTCAAATCCTCCTTTAGAATCGCCTTTAAGTCCCTGTTTAAAATCGCCCTCAAATCCCCTGTAGAATCGCCCTTAAGTCCCCTGTAGAATCGCCTTCAAATCCCCCTTTAGAATAAGCCCTCAAGTCTCCTGTAGAATCGCCCAAATCCCCTGTAGAATCGCTTTCAAATCCTCCTTTAGAATCGCCTTTAAGTCCCTGTTTAGAATCGCCCTCAAGTATTTTTGTAGAATCGCCTTTAAATCCTCCCTTAGAATCGCCTTCAAGTCTCCTGTAGAATCGCCCTCGAATCCCCTGTAGAATCGCCCAAATCCTCCTTTAGAATAGCCATCAAGTCTCCTGTAGAATCGCCCTCGAATCCCCTGTAGAATCGCCCAAATCCCCTTTCAGATTCGTCCCCCAAACCCCCACTACTGTAGAATCTAGGAGTCCGTCTCGAGTCTAGCTTGAAGCATCACCATACCATTCACTGTTTTCAAAATCATAAAACCTTAATTAGCAATCATGCATTATGCAATATTTACTTCATTCGACTACCGGTAAAATTTATACCAGTAAATCGTTATTTTGTTCAATTTTTGTCACGTTTTGTTTTAAAAGTGTAATTTCTACCAGAAACTGTCTTACAATGATAGGCCAAACTGTTTAACATCTCTATCGATACCGTATTGTGATTTCGTATTACGCTGATGTGTGTTGTGCTACGCAGTTAAATAAAATCCAATTATAATGCGTACCTGTGTTTAGAAGTTCCCTATAATCGGCTTATGCTCAATCGAAATGCATTTTTAGTGCTTTGTGGGTATGCTTGACCTATTTTTTTGTTTTGTTCTGCGGTAAAAATTCCGGTGCTGTTATCTATAATAAATTACCCTATTCTAATAAAAACCGTGCCGATGCTACCTCTTCCACATATGCTTACTTGTGTGGCGTATTTTCATTTTAACAGAAATTGATTGGTTTTGCTCTGTATTATCGACTTTAATTTCATCGAAATCTGCAAATTACCTAAAAATCTCCAATTGCATTTCTATCATCGTCCTGACCCAGCATTTCAACTATTAAATTAGTTTTCTATTAAGAATTTCAGATTTCCCTCTCATTTACTCAATGGAAGTAGTTGAGTTGCAGATTGTAGGGTTTTGCGTACTGGAAGCCGGTTTTCGCTGCTAAATGCATTAGCAAAATAGAATTTTTTAGCACTAAACAAACCATTTTTACCATATAGGAAATTTCTATTCATGTAGAAGACACAATGTTTCACATTTCGGACTTCCAATCGGAACCATACTTAATGCAGCAAATGAAGTTGCGAAATGTCAGTGTCAGAGGACTAAACTCCTGAAATCACGAAAGCATGTAAATGTAAGAAGGTATAACAATTTCTTTTAAGAAACAACAGCTGGTAAAAATCAAGCTGGTAAAAAGTTTACAAGTCAACTTAAAACTAACAGCTTGAAATAGTTTTTATAAAACTATTTGTAAAAAAATCGATGACTACAGTTTATTTAAGTTCCTTTTTATAGGAAAAGAAATGGAACTTTATATTTGCCGTTCGTCGGACGTCGGCGTCAATTATTCATTTTATTCTCTGCTTTTAGGTCTAGCCTTTAGCTTAGGGGAGTTCTAGTTTAGTGGTTAGAGCGTCGAACTCACGAAATGAAGGACGGGGTTCGATTCCCGATTCCATCGAGTACGGAAGAATTTGTGTCCTTGAGCACCACAAGTCTGCATTGCTTCAGTTTACCCAGCTGTAAAATGGGTGCCAGCATTAGCTGGGGACGGGGTAACTGAGGGTGAGTGTGGCGACCCGCCCAGTCAGTCCTATGACTGAACAGTCGTATGGAGCCTTCAGATGCACTGCACATTAGCTGCCGCTGAGCTGTCACTGTTAGTTGCAGTGTTGCACATCTGGCCTCTGACATTGGGGCAGGTGTAATCAATTATTATTTGGCCGATTCTTTTTTTAGTTTTAGTTCCACATCAGTTGTCTCATGCTAAAATCATTTACTGATATTACATAGGCCTAATTACACAATGTTAGAAGCATCTAGTCATTCAAAATCAAAACTGGACTAGGCCTATTTAAATAGTTAAGAATGCTAGGCCTTATTTTAATGTTACATTACACTCTTCATTTCAAATTTAGTGTGTAGATAGTCAACCATGCAAATGCAGAGGATTGTCAAAGTTGGATAGAATTTTTTTTTGTATAAAATTCTAACCTGTAGGCCTTTAACTTTCATACATAGCCTATGGAATCACTCAGCCATTTCTTTTGGCAATACACACATGTAAGTTGCTATTGGCTGAGAGCAGTCATGTGACTACTATTCTGTCCAATAGTGACTTACAGTTATATGTGTGTGTTGGCATGTTGCCAATAAAAATGGCTAGGTGAATCCCTAGGTTGCACCCAAGCATGATAACTTTTGCCAACACATTTTCAGACATATCTTCCAACACTTTGCAACATTTTAGTGTTTTATAGCTTAATTAAAGTTATATAGGTATTTTTCCATAGTCATAGGGCCTAGCCATAATAGCAGTTATCTACTATAGGCATATCTGTAGCTACCATAGCCATATATTTTGCTATATTTACTAGGGCCCATAGGATCCCATAGGCCTAGTTGTAGCTATAGCTAATAGCTATGGTAGAACACTACTAGTAATTATAGAAAAGTTTAGTATATTATTTTAAAAAACTAATTTACTATCATAAATTTCGAATTAACTTCACTATAGCAATGGATTATTTAGACTTTAGATTTCGGGCAAAGTGGCTTGCTTAATAAAGATAAGATAAATAAAAGTAAGAATAAACATAAATTGTATTTATTTAGTTTAATTGCTGAAATATTTTGTCCATTTGCATTAGGACATTGTCAGTGTCTTTTTATTTAAGAAACAATTTGAACAAATATTCAGTATATATAAATAGTTGAGAGTACCAAGAGTAGTTGAATTGAGTTTTTAATTGATGGTTTAAAACTTGTACATAGTAATCAATTTTTCGATACAGTATTGGTTGGGTAAAGTGCATATCGGTTTCAAGCCAGTCCGGTCATTGACAAATCAGCTAAAAATTCTTGAGTTGATGGCTAGCCCCACTCATGTGTATGTGGCATATCTTAAATAGGCCCTAAAGTTGCCTTAATATTTTTGTAGATCCTAACCATATATATAAGCCAAAAAATTCCACTGTATTATATTATGTTAGGATTTATGCTGATATGTTGAAAAATGGCAAGTACCTTTATTATATACTAGGAAATCCGATTATATATATTGCCTTCTAGACTATGGGGCCTATGATATGAATAATGATTTTTTAATAAAACTATTAAACTTTATATATTTATAGTATTTTTGTTAAACTTAACTTATGTGCCATATAGTCATACATGCCCAACCTTAAAATTTCACCCATCCAGTGCAACTTAGTTTTATCCAGATTTGCGACTTAGTTCCTCCTAATTGCAACTTAGTTTCCCTGATTGCAACTTAATTTTCACTTTATATATGACTTTTCTTGTCTTTTTCTTTTTTCTTTTTCTCTTTTTCTCCTCTTTCCCCTCTCTCTCTTCTCCCCCTTTCTTTTCCTTTTCTCTTCCTCTCCTTTCTTTCTTCCCCCAATGTTTCCTTTTTTGCATTTTCAATTTTGCAACTATCTTGCCTGGCAGCCATTTTACCTATCCAGTTTGGATGGGTTAGATGGGTGTTGGGCATGTTTGCATGTAGTACATGCTATATACCAAAATTCAAGCATATCTGCCATATACTAGTATCAAAAATATGCATCAGAAATTTCTGGCATATATGACATGATCTTGAATGGAGGTGTTTTTACATATCTAGACCTAATCTTTGAATTATATGTAAGTCCTAAAATCATGGATAATAGGCTTATTGATATCAGTATATTTGCCATTCAGTGTTCTTATATAGTTTTAGTCTACTTGTTTATTGTTATATCTTGCAATCCAATTAAACTAATGACAAAATATTCACTTCATGTCTTCATTCTATACTTTGCATGATAAAATTTGACAGCTTTATCACTATTTTGTAACACTATTTCCAACTTGCAGCAATGGGCAAAATAGGATTGCCAAATTATGATTCTTGCAAAATTGCAACTAAAAGTACAACAGCTATACTATGCACATTGGTTATCATGTTGACACTATTAGCTTCTGGCATCAAGGCTGCACCACCAAAGAAATCTAGCCAGTCTACACCAAAGGAGGTGGCACCTCTTGAGAAATCTGTACAACCATTCTATCAGGTCACTGAGAAATTTTTAGATTTTATACAGCCAGTTGAAAAATCAATTGTCATGTCAGAGGTGGTTTCTTTACTGCTAAGTAAGTAATTTTTAATATATTGGATTAGTTTTTTATCAGTAGTGAAGTAACCCTATACTTATTACTTTGCTGCATCCAAATGTGGGAGTTATGATTAGCATCAGTCATTAAGGGTTCATTAATTAACTAATTTGAAGAGTATCTGTTTTGTGCCAGTGTATTAGTTTTTTTTTTAATTTTTAACACATTTAATTGGCTAGCCTTGTACAATTTACATAAAATTCATATCATAATATTTACTGGCTGTCGATCGACTGCTGCACATTAGACTTGAAATTTAACTCAAAATACTTAGTAATTGTAAGTGTTAACTTCAGTGGCATTTGCAGGAGTTTTAACTGGTGGTGGCTGCAACACTGGGGGATGCCAATATTTAATGTCTTGGTGGGCACCCCTGTCTCTTGGCGGACGCCCCTGTCTCTTGGCGGGCGCCCCTGTCTCTTGGCGGACACCCCTGTCTCTAGGTTAGCGCCCCTGTCTCTGGGTTGGCGCCTTTGTCTTTGGGTTGGCGCCCCTGTCTCTTGGCGGACACCCCTGTCTCTGGGTTGGCGCCCCTGTCTCTTGGCGGACACCCCTGTCTCTTGGCGGACACCCCTGTCTCTTGGCGGCGCCCGTGTCTCTTGGCGGGCGCCCGTGTCTCTTGGCGGGCGCCCCTGTCTCTTGGCGGACACCCCTGTCTCTTGGCGGGCGCCCGTGTCTCTAGGTTGGCGCCCCTGTCTCTTGGCGGACACCCCTGTCTCTAGGTTGGCGCCCCTGTCTCTTGGCGGACACCCCTGTCTCTTGGCGGGCGCCCCTGTCTCTTGGGGGGCGCCTCTGCCTCTTGGTGGGCGCCTCTGTCTCTTGGTGGGCGCCTCTGTCTCTTGGTGGGCGCCTCTGTCTCTTGGTGGGTGGCTTGTCTATTGCAAGAGAGTGAGATAAAAATGGGCCTGCCATCCCTGGCCTCCTGTGTACGCCACTGGTCAACACTTAAGCTCTTAAAGATGTTAATTCTGCTAATCAAAGACGCCAAGGCTTTCTATTTGGTTGCAGCAAGACATCTAGATAGTAATTGCTGTTTGACATTATTATCGCAACTGTTTATATGACCTATTCCGTTATGTCATATTTTTAGATGGATCCTACTTTAAAGGCAATATGAACTGGTTACAGGTAGGTAATTTTGTACCTGTTTGAATTTCTATATATTAGAGACTTTTACATCTGGCTTCTGGTTGCTAGTTTCGGTATGCTCTTAGATCTTGATAATTATGCGTATTATGGATACATGAATTTATTCTACGCACAAAGTAAGCCCCCTTCCACTGACTGGCTGACTAAATTCTGAGTAAGTTAGATAACTTTGTTTTATCACTTTAAATGTGCCTATCTAACCACCTGTGTAACTTCATTATTAAAACAAACTCGATATAGTTAGCTAATAAGTTCGGTTTCTACTGGAATTGAGTGATAAGGAAGACAAGCATGGGCAAAGTTGAAGCTGTTTAAAATGTATATTCTATGCAACTTCATGTCAAATCGACAAATAAATCTCCATGTTTGGTTTACGGAGAACAGTCCGAGCTGACTGACTAGTTAATCAATTATAACTGTTTATAAATTCATAAACTAATGGCTGCATATGCATAGATAGACTGAGAATAGGCACTGGAGATAGACAGGGAAGACATAGAGACAGATACAGGCAGACAGACAGACAGACAGACAGACAGACAGACAGACAGACAGACAGACAGACAGACAGACAGACAGACAGACAGACAGACAGACAGACAGACAGACAGACAGACAGACAGCAGACACTCAGACAGACAGACAGACAGACAGACAGACAGACAGACACACAGACAGACACACAGACAAATATAAACACAAAGATACATACTCTAAAGACAGGCATACGAGCTCGTACAATGAATGATAAGCCTCTTTGAAGTATTCGAGTTAACTGGGGTGAAAGTCGAGCACTAATTTAATTCAAAACGGATTCCTCTTCAATGCAATTAATGACTCGCTTCAATGCACAAATCGCCGAGTTTTTAAGTGAATTCAACCGCCGCACTCAATCCTGTCCTGTCGCGCAGACTTCGCGTCGCTTCGCAACTAGCATGCTTGGCTACGCCATCCTCATCTCCATTGGCATCCTGTTCATTGTCGGCTTTGTCCTGTCCGGCTGCGTGCTGTTCTGCTGTCGCTGCTGCTGCGGCAAATGCGGCGGCCGCCTGCGTCCCATGGAGGGCAAACGGGCCAAATGTCGGCGCGTTGTCTATGGCATTCTGCTCACCCTGGTCACCACTCTGATGCTGTGAGTGCCCGGCTGTATCTGTGTCTGTCTGTCTGTCTGTCTGTCTTAGTGTCTGCTGTCTGTCTGTCTGTCTGTCTGTCTGTCTGTCTGTCTGTGTGTCTGTCTTAGTATCTGCTGTCTGTCTGGCTGTCTGTTTATGCCTGTCTATCGTTCTGTCTGTCTTAGTGTCTGCTGTCTGTCTGTCTGTCTGTGTATCTGTCTGTCTGTCCGTCTGTCTGTCTGTCTGTCTGTGTGTCTGTCTGTCTGTCAGAGTGTCTGTCTGTCTGTCTGTGTGTCTGTCTGTCTGTCTATCTGTCTGTCTCTGTCTGTGTGTCTGTCTGTCTGTCTGTCTGTCTGTCTGTCTGTCTGTCTGTCTGTCTGTCTGTCTGTCCGTCTGTCTGTCTAACCATCTATCCATCTATCTGTCTGTATAACTATCTATCAGTATTTTGAGCACAGTTTCTGAATTCGCTACACTAGAAGCAAGTGGATTGAGTAGCATTGCACCAACCTCGCCCTCCATGTTATTGCGATTCTATAAGCTAATAATTTTAATGGCTGCAGTTGAACTTGCTTGGCTCGGTTCGCCAGCGCTACACAGTTGGTCTCTGTTATATTCCTGTAGGTGCAGACCATTGATTTTTAAGCAGCGCGTCTTGTCCTACTGTGCGTACCTTCCTGCCCCACCCTCTGAAGTTTTCCCTGCCTCTCTGCCTGCCCGTCTGTCTGCCTGGACCAAATTTTCCAATTCACAAGACAGTCGGGTCTTCGCTCAACCCGCTCCCAAACTCGCCGCTTGTCGATCGGGTCCGGCCTCACTGCCTCAGTCCTCGTTTCCTCCAACCCCTACACCCACTCCTGACCCCACTCTCTGCTACACACAGTATGCTCACGTTCCCACAGGCGTTGCAGAAAGACTGCATGGAAATATAGATAGATAGATAGATAGATAGATAGATAGATAGATAGATAGATAGATAGATAGATAGATGGATAGATAGATAGATAGATAGATAGATAGATAGATAGATAGATAGATAGATAGATAGATAGATAGATAGATAGATAGATAGATAGATAGATAGATAGATAGATAGATAGATAGATAGATAGATAGATAGATAGATAGATAGATAGATAGATAGATAGATAGATAGATAGATAGATAGATAGATAGGTAGATAGATAGATAGATAGATAGATAGATAGATAGATAGATAGATATATAGATAGATCCTTCTAGACATTATAAACAACGCCTTACATGAAGCATTCCGCTTCATTCAATTGCTAGCTGCACACATTTTATACTGCTTTACTGCGCTGATGTATTTCACTGTAAAATGAGCTTTAAATTAGCTAACTGGTACATCGAAAAGCACGTATTTTATATGTAGCTACAGTGAAGATCAGAGAAAAGATTGTTTTAAAATCTTATATTTTGCTACAGTGTTACAAAAATTCGTTCGAAATCTTGCACATGACTTTCGTGCCTTTCTTGGGTTGAAATTCTGTACGAGTTTGACTGAATTCTTCGATAAAATCAAAATTGCCCTCAAATTAGAATACTATTAAAGACAATTTCCTCTCAGTCATTTACAGGGCAATTTGTTTTTCTAATTTCCAGTCAAAGTAACGCTAAATCGAATTATTATCATCTATATAAATGCTACAGGTTTTTTGTTTTCGTTTCTTATTTTTCAGCTTCTTGACATTTTTTTTATGGATAGGCGTTTATATCAAAATTGATGCCACGCGTGGAACAGTAGTAGGAAAAAGAGTTTGCGAGGCCATTAGCGCCGGCTATCGAGGGGGTGCAAACGACAGAGGGGGTGCCAACTACAGAGGGGGGCGTCAACTATAGCGGGGGCGCCAGCTACTGAGAGGGTGCAAACGACGAAGGGGGCGCCAGCTACAGAGGAGGCGCCAATTACAGAGGGGGGTGCCAACTACAGGGGGGCGCCAATTACAGCGGGAGCGCCAGCTACAGAGGGGGCGCCAACTACAGATGGGGGCGCCAGCTACAGAGGGGGCGCCGTCTACAGATAGGCGCCAACTACAGATGGGGGCGCCAGCTACAGAGGGGGGCGCCGTCTACAGATGGGGCGCCGTCTACAGATAGGCGCCAACTACAGAGGGGGGCGCCAGCTACAGAGGGGGGCGCCAGCTACTGACAGGGCGCCAACTACAGGGGGTGCAAACGACGAAGGGGGCGCCAGCTACAGAGGAGGCGCCAATTACAGAGGGGGGTGCCAACTACAGGGGGGCGCCAATTACAGATGGGGGGGCCATCAACTACAGCGGGAGCGCCAGCTATACAGAGGGGGCGCCAGCTACAGAGGGGGGCGCCAGCTACAGAGGGAGCGCCAACTACAGAGGGGGGCGTCAACTATAGCGGGGGCGCCAGCTACTGAGAGGGTGCAAACGACGAAGGGGGCGCCAGCTACAGAGGAGGCGCCAATTACAGAGGGGGGTGCCAACTACAGGGGGGCGCCAATTACAGCGGGAGCGCCAGCTAAAGAGGGGGCGCCAACTACAGATGGGGGCGCCAGCTACAGAGGGGGCGCCGTCTACAGATAGGCGCCAACTACAGATGGGGGCGCCAGCTACAGAGGGGGGCGCCGTCTACAGATGGGGCGCCGTCTACAGATAGGCGCCAACTACAGAGGGGGGCGCCAGCTACAGAGGGGGCGCCAGCTACTGACAGGGCGCCAACTACAGGGGGTGCAAACGACGAAGGGGGCGCCAGCTACAGAGGAGGCGCCAATTACAGAGGGGGGTGCCAACTACAGGGGGGCGCCAATTACAGATGGGGGGGCCAACTACAGCGGGAGCGCCAGCTATACAGAGGGGGCGCCAGCTACAGAGGGGGGCGCCAGCTACAGAGGGGGCGCCAACTACAGGGGGGGCGCCAATTACAGCGGGAGCGCCAGCTACAGAGGGGGGCGCCAACTACAGATGGGGGGGGCCAATTACAGCGGGAGCGCCAGCTACAGAGGAGGCGCCAACTACAGAGGGGGATGCCAACTACAGGGGGGCGCCAATTACAGCGGGAGCGCCAGCTACAGAGGGGGCGCCAACTACAGATGGGGGGGCCAACTACAGCGGGAGCGCCAGCTATACAGAGGGGGCGCCAGCTACAGAGGGGGGCGCCAACTACAGGGGGGCGCCAATTACAGCGGGAGCGCCAGCTACAGAGGGGGGCGTTAACTACAGCGGGAGCGCCAGCTATACAGAGGGGGCGCCAGCTACAGAGGGGGGCGCCAACTACAGGGGGGCGCCAATTACAGCGGGAGCGCCAGCTACAGAGGGGGGCGCCAAATACAGCGGGAGCGCCAGCTATACAGAGGGGACGCCAACTACAGATGGGGGCGCCAGCTATAGTGGGGGCGCCGTCTACAGATAGGCGCCAACTACAGAGGGGGGCGCCAGCTACAGAGGGGGGCGCCAGCTACAGAGGGGGGCGCCAGCTACAGAGGGGGGCGCAAGCTACAGAGGGGGGCGCCGTCTTCAGATGGGGCGCCAACTACAGCGGGAGCGCCAGCTACAGAGGGGGTACATCGCTAAGCTTGCTGACAACTCAATTCATAAAATATTCAGAAATGACCAGCTTTTTTGCCCCGAAGCGCGATAGCTGAAACCGATAGATTGCTGTCATTAGTTGTTAGCTTTTTTAAGCCTAGTTTAAGCCTGGTTTTTAGCTTTGTAATTGCAGCTGCAGCTTCCAAACATTATGCAAACTAATGCTGGCAGTGTAACACTGAACACTGCCTGTAGCCCTTGATGCCCTTTTTACAACCATATAGGCGCATACACCCTAATTTATAGTTGCAACCCGAACCAAAGTGTAAGGCTAGCTTAAAATTTTATGGTTTGCAGTTTTACTTCTCTTACTTTGTAACTATCTGCTATTTCTAATGTTTCTACCAGTCTGCTGATCAGCTGTTCCGAAATTTTGTCTTATGCTGCATTGCTAATTAATTGAGCTATCAGGACTTTCAGAAATTGAACGAGTAGATTACATTGTGAAAGCGAATTTGTCTCCCATACTCCCATGTCCCGTCTACCCTCTCCCATCTCCCCCTCTACCCTCTCCTGTCTCATGTGTACCCTCTCCCGTCTCATGTCTACCCTATCCCGTCTCATGTCTACCCTCTCCCGTCTCATGTCTACCCTCTCCCGTCTCATGTCTACCTTCTATCGTCTCATGTCTACCCTATCCAGTCTCATATCTACCCTCTCCTGTCTCATGTCTACCCACTCCCGTCTCATGTCTACCCTCTCCCGTCTCATGTCTACCCTATCCCGTCTCATGTCCACCCTATCCCGTCTCATGTCCACCCTATCCCGTCTCATGTCTACCCTATCCCGTCTCCTGTATACTCTCTCCAATCTCCTGTCTACTCTCCCCCTCTACTTTCTCCTATATCCCCTCTACTCTCTCTTGTCTATCTTCTACTCTCCCATCTCCCGTCTACTCTGTCGCATCTCCCCTCTACTCTCTTAAGTCTTCCGTCTACTCTCTCCTTTCCTCAACTCTCCCTCTTACCGTCTTCGCAACAAGTAATTTTTTCATGATTGTAGGAAAAAACAATTATAAAATGCTTTTATACTACTGCTGACTTGAGTAGATAATACGCATATCTAAGTTCCTTGTTTAATATCTTTTCAAAATAGTTCAATTTTTTGCAATAAATAATGAACATAGCAGCGCATATTAGTTACAGCCAGCGTTTTGTATCCCATTTTGTTTCAATTTGTTTGATCTTACACCTGAAACAAATCTGTTATAGCTCTGATATGATCTACAATTAGTTGCATAATTAAGATTCGATTTCATCTTTGCTTACTTGTCTAAATAGATAGATTTATATTTATATAAATTGTCGTTTTGTGCGAATGTTTCGCATAATATATGTACAGAATCTAACCAGTTAAATATCAATTGCAGTTCTTGCTAGGCTAATCTGGTGCAACGAAAGCTAATAGTTTGTATGTTGTGTGTCTGTGTGTGCGCCTGTTTGCCATGAAACAGAAATTTCTGTGGCAGGCAGTTCCCACGGTCCTGCAAAGCATTTAATAATTTTGTTAGTTTTTGTCTGGAGATTTTTTATACTTAATCCGCTATTCTTAACTCCTTTCTTTGTTTTCAAATATTATCCAAATCTCATAAGACTTTCCCTTATCCATATCCCAGTTATGATTCATCCCCATATCTCGGTTATGATTCTTCCCCATATCCCAGTTATGATTCTTCCCCCATTTCCAGTTATGATTCTTCCCCATATCCCAGTTATGATTCTTCCCCATATCCCAGTTATGATTCTTCCCCATATCTCAGTTACGATTCTTCCCCATATCTCAGTTATGATTCTTCCCCATATCTCAGTTACGATTCTTCCCCATATCTCAGTTATGATTCTTCCCCATATATCAGTTATGATTCTTCCCCATATCCCAGTTATGATTCTTCCCCATATTCCAGTTACGATTCTTCCCCATATCTCAGTTATGATTCTTCCCCATATTCCAGTTATGATTCTTCCCCATATCTCAGTTATGATTCTTCCCCATATCTCAGTTATGATTCTTCCCCATATCCCAGTTATTATTCTTCCCCATATTCCAGTTACGATTCTTCCCCATATCTCAGTTATGATTCTTCCCCATATTCCAGTTATGATTCTTCCCCATATCCCAGTTGATTCTTCTCCCATTTCCAGTTATGATTCTTCCCCATATTCCAGTTATGATTCTTCCCCATATCCCAGTTATGATTCTTCCCCATTTCCAGTTATGATTCTTCCCCATATTCCAGTTATGATTCTTCCCCATATCCCAGTTATGATTCTTCCCCCATTTCCAGTTATTATTCTTCCCCATATTCCAGTTATGATTCTTCCCCATATCCCAGTTATGATTCTTCCCCCATTTCCAGTTATGATTCTTCCCCATATCCCAGTTATGATTCTTCCCCATATCCCAGTTATGATTCTTCCCCATATCTCAGTTACGATTCTTCCCCATATCTCAGTTATGATTCTTCCCCATATCTCAGTTACGATTCTTCCCCATATCTCAGTTATGATTCTTCCCCATATCTCAGTTATGATTCTTCCCCATATCCCAGTTATGATTCTTCCCCATATTCCAGTTACGATTCTTCCCCATATCTCAGTTATGATTCTTCCCCATATTCCAGTTATGATTCTTCCCCATATCCCAGTTGATTCTTCCCCCATTTCCAGTTATGATTCTTCCCCATATTCCAGTTATGATTCTTCCCCATATCCCAGTTATGATTCTTCCCCCATTTCCAGTTATGATTCTTCCCCATATTCCAGTTATGATTCTTCCCCATATCCCAGTTATGATTCTTCCCCCATTTCCAGTTATGATTCTTCCCCATATTCCAGTTATGATTCTTCCCCATATCCCAGTTATGATTCTTCCCCCATTTCCAGTTATGATTCTTCCCCATATTCCAGTTATGATTCTTCCCCATATCTCAGTTACGATTCTTCCCCATATCTCAGTTATGATTCTTCCCCATATCTCAGTTATGATTATTCCCCATATCCCAGTTATGATTCTTCCCTATATTTTATTCCCATACCCCACCAACAAACACGCGCAGGTGTGGTCTGGTCCTGGCCTTCATCTCCAACCAGCTGGCCCACAACGCCCTTGACAATGCCCGCTCCGACTCAGCGCCTCGCCGTTTCGCCCAAGGCCTGTCTGGCGCGGCCGCCGAGCTTGACGCGGTGCCTCAGCGAGCTCGCAACGCCAGCGCCAAGGTTGTCGGTGCTACTCTGTCGAAACTGAATCCGACCGTGCAAGCGTCAGTGTCGGCTATGAAAGTGGCTTTGCTAGATAAATCCGATTTGAATAATCAGTTAGGCAAGGCTAAGTCGGCATTAGCCAGTTTAACTAAAGCTAGGACATTGTCCAAGCGATTGAACCAGTCAACCTGGTCCGAAGTAGCCAGCAGTTGGTCTCAGTTGAATAACACTTTAGCTAGTCTGAGGGACGCTTTGAAATCCATTAGCGACTGTCCCGCTGCGGCTGAGGCCGACTGTCGATGGCTTCAATCCAAGCTTGACTGGCTGCGGGTGAGCGAGCCCGCTCCTAGTAGGGACAGCAAGTGCAATTTAACTCTGCCGGCCGAGTTGACCAACTCAAATTGGGACAGTTTGGAGAGCTTGTTGAATAATCAACCAGCTGGTCTGGTGCAGACTGCTATGGATGCTTTGGACAGGTAAAATTTTTTATTAATTCTGCTTTTGGTTTCTGCTTTTGTTGTTGCCGCATGGTACTTGCACTTGATCCGGGATTATAATTAACATACACGAGAATCGCTTATTAAATTTACCTGAGAATCGTCCCTGAACCCACCTCGGAATCGGCACTAAGAATTCGACCCTTTAACCTACCTGAGAATCGCCCCTGAACCATCCAGAGAATCGCCCCTAAACCCATCCTGAGAATCGCCCCTGATCCCATCCTGAGAATCGCCCCTGAACCCATCCTGAGAATCGCTCCTGATCCCATCCCGAGAATCGCTCCTGAACCCATCCTGAGAATCGCTCCTGAACCCATCCTGAGAATCGCCCCTGAGCCAACCTCGGAATCGGCACTAAGAATTCGACCCTTTAACCATCCAGAGAATCGCTACTGAACCATCCAGAGAATCGCCCCTGAACCCATCCTGAGAATCGCCCCTGATCCCATCCCGAGAATCGCTCCTGAACCCATCCTGAGAATCGCTCCTGAACCCATCCTGAGAATCGCTCCTGATCCCATCCCGAGAATCGCTCCTGAACCCATCCTGAGAATCGCTCCTGAACCCATCCTGAGAATCGCCCCTGAGCCAACCTCGGAATCGGCACTAAGAATTCGACCCTTTAACCATCCTGAGAATCGCCCCTGAACCATCCAGAGAATCGCCCCTGAACCCATCCTGAGAATCGCCCCTGATCCCATCCTGAGAATCGCTCCTGATCCCATCCCGAGAATCGCTCCTGAACCCATCCTGAGAATCGCCCCTGATCCCATCCTGAGAATCGCTCCTGATCCCATCCTGAGAATCGCCCCTGAACCATCCAGAGAATCGCCCCTGAACCCATCCTGAGAATCGCCCCTGATCCCATCCTGAGAATCGCTCCTGATCCCATCCCGAGAATCGCTCCTGAACCCATCCTGAGAATCGCCCCTGATCCCATCCTGAGAATCGCTCCTGAACCCATCCTGAGAATCGCCCCTGATCCCATCCTGAGAATCGCTCCTGATCCCATCCTGAGAATCGCTCCTGATCCCATCCTGAGAATCGCCCCTGAACCATCCAGAGAATCGCCCCTGAACCCATCCTGAGAATCGCCCCTGATCCCATCCCGAGAATCGCTCCTGAACCCATCCTGAGAATCGCTCCTGAACCCATCCTGAGAATCGCCCCTGAACCAACCTCGGAATCGGCACTAAGAATTCGACCCTTTAACCATCCAGAGAATCGCCCCTGAACCCATCCCGAGAATCGCTCCTGAACCCATCCAGAGAATCGCCCCTGAACCCATCCTGAGAATCGCCCCTGAACCCATCCAGAGAATCGCCTCTGATCCCATCCACAGAATCGTCCCTGAAGCATCCAGAGAATCGCTCCTGAACCCACCCTGAGAATCGCCCCTGAGCCAACCTCGGAATCGGCACTAAGAATTCGACCCTTTAACCATCCAGAGAATCGCCCCTGAACCCATCCTGAGAATCGCCCCTGAACCCATCCTGAGAATCGCCCCTGAACCCATCCTGAGAATCGCCACTGAACCATCCTGAGAATCGCCCCTGATCCCATCCTGAGAATTGCCCCTGAACCCATCCTGTGAATCGCCTCTGAACCCATCTTGAGAATTGCCTCTGAACCCATCATGAGAATCGCCCCTGATCCCATCCTGATAACCCTACCTTAAATATGCCTTCGAGTCAAAGTAAGTTTGCTTTTTATAAACACCTTTGCCCCAGCCTGATAATTTTTACCTTAAACTGCGCTGAAATTCCAAGTACGAGAAGTTTCACTTAAGTTTCTTGTAGTTTAAAGTTCAGCTTCACAAAGAAACTTTTTACACTTTAATTTTACTGGCTTTCATATTCAAGCTACTGAAAGTAGAAATATTAGGTTTTTAAACTCCTATTTCTATTTGCAGAGATTTAAAAGCGGCCAAATCCGATTTGAACAGCAGCGCCAATCTCAGCCAAATCTGGTCGGCCGCCGAAAGCGTCGCCGCTAACGCCAGCGCCTACCTGCGTCAGGTGGCCAATTCCGTTAACGCCATGATTATTAATCCAACTAATAACGCAGAGCAGTCTGTAGCGGCCGTGTTAACAGCTTTTGATCTTTACCGCTACTACCTGTGCATAGGGCTGGCCTGTCTGGCCTTGCTAATTGTGGCATTTTATTATCTTGGTCTGGCTTTCGGATTCTGCGGCGAGCCGCCTTACGAAGATTCGCGCTGCTGTAATAAAGGCGTTGGAGCTAATCTACTGCTCACTGGCACCGGATTTGCTTTCATATTCGGCTGGCTAATTATGATCTTCGTGATGGCCTTCTTTGTCTCCGGCGCCGTGATGGGTAACAAGCTTTCTTGGGAATTCTTTTCCCACTGGGTAATCGATTTCCAATTTGGATTTATTCTCTAATTAAGATTTCCTATTGAGATTTCCCCATTGGAATTTACCCATTGGATTTAGCCTTTGGGATTTCCCATTTGGATTTCCCCATTGGGATTTCCCCATTGGGATTTCCCCATTGGGATTTCCCCATTGCGATTTCCCCATTGCGATTTCCCCATTGGGATTTCCCCATTGGGATTTCCCCATTGAGATTTCCCATTTGAATTTCCCCATTAGGATTGACCCATTGGGATTCCCATTGGAATTTACCCATTGTATTTCTCCATTGGGATTTCCCATTTGGAATTCCCCATTCGGTATTTCCCATTTGGATTTCCCAATTTGGAATTACCCATTGGATTTTTTAATCGCGATATTTCATCAGGATTTTTCCATCGGGATTTTCCCATCGAGATTTCCCTCATTAGGATCACTCAATGGGATTCCCTCATTGGGATTCCCCTATTGGGACTTCCTCCATGGAAATTTCTTCCCCAATTGGTTTTTTATTAGGATTTTCCCATCGGGATGTATCGCCTGGGAATATTTAAAAAATTAAAAGCTTTTTCGAATTTTTCATTCATGTTTTGTTTGTTTTTCTTGGCATAACTATTGTATAAAACTCGCATTATTCTCAATCGATACTCGAACTCCGCCCAGACACAGAAGTCTGCCGTCATCTCACCGGCCGTGCCGGCGCTCCCGGCTACGCAGCCATGGACTCCGCTGCCGAGGAACTTCTCTCTGGTAGCAGCGGCAGCCTCTCCCGCTACACCGGCCGCCGACTGTTCAGCGGCCTCTTCGGCGACTGCGCCGACGCCGCCGCCGCTGGCAAGCCGGCCAGCTTCGCCTCCGTGTTGAACCTGTCCGAGCTTGTCCAGCCAACCTATCTGAAGCGCCGGTCAGGCCAATTAATCGACAAGGTGGCGTCCGAATTGCAAGCGAAATGGCCGCAGATTGCTAATAACTCGTTTGCCGATCCAAACTCGCTGCTGAAGAGGCTGGCGCCGCTGCGGGCCGCCGTGGACCAGGCTGGCGGTCCTGCCGGCCTCGCCGCTGCCACCTGCGCCGCCGCCCTCACGCAAGGCCCGCTCAGCTACGGGTTGGATGCGGAACGGCTTGTGGACTCGGTGAAACAGGTATTTGAGCTTGAGTCCCACGCCTAAAGAATCCCAAATCCCACAACTAAGTATCCCGAATCACACCTTACGAATCGCGAATCGTACCTAAAGAATCCCGAATCCCACAACCAAGAATCCCGAGTCCCACGCCTAAAGAATTCTGAATCCCACAACTAAGAATCCCGAATCCCACCTAAAGAATCCCGAATCCGAGAATCCGATTTTTCCAAGAAACACCCTCCGATATTCCAAGAATGGCAAATAATTTCATCCAATAGCACAAATGGCGGGATCTTCTTATTCAAATTGAAAGAATCCACTACGGTCCACAAATTCCCCAATTATTCCCAAAATTCCCTGCGCAGATGTCGAAGACCCTCGCCGCTGACGCCGCCAGCAGCCCGGCAGTTAACAGCCGGTGGTCCAGTCTGGCCGACAGCCTTCCAGCCGACATCCACGCGGCTGTCGCTTCCATTGCCGACAAGAGAAACGCCTCCAGCGGCCTGTCAGACGCTCTGGCCAACGCGAACAAATCGGGCAGAAACGTCACCTACCAGCTGAAAGATGCCGCCGCCAGAGCCATCAATGACAGCGCCGTGCTCAACGCCAGCCTGTTAGTTGCTAGGCAGAATCTCAAGGCCGGTGTGGACTCGCTAATCCGCGGCGCACTGGCCGACGTTTTGAACACCGCGGCAGATTGCGCCGCTCTTGGCGCCAATCTTCGCCAAGCTGTACGAGCGCCGTGCGTCCAGCTGCTGCAGCCGCTGAATGGCTATTGGGCCGGGCTGGGCCTCTGCCTGCTGTGCCTGCTGCTGGCCCTGCCGCTGGCCTGCAAGCTGGCCAACTTGTATAGGAAGACCAGCAAATACCAGAGGGACTACCAGGAGCCGTGAGTGCCCTCTGTGGCTCTGTCTGTGTCTGTCTGTGTGTCTGTCTGTCTGTCTGTCTGTCTGTGTCTGTCTGTGTGTCTGTGTGTCTGTGTGTCTGTCTGTGTCTGTCTGTGTGTCTGTCTGTCTGTCTGTCTGTCTGTCTGTCTGTCTGTCTGTCTGTCTGTCTGTGTCTGTCTGTGTGTCTGTGTGTCTGTCTGTCTGTGTCTGTCTGTCTGTCTGTCTGTCTGCCCGCCCATGTCTATCTCTGTCCTCTGTTTGCCTGAGTGTCTGTTTCTTCCCTAATGTCTGTCTGTCTGTGTCTGTCTGTGTGTCTGTGTGTCTGTCTGTCTGTGTCTGTCTGTCTGTCTGTCTGTCTGCCCGCCCATGTCTATCTCTGTCCTCTGTTTGCCTGAGTGTCTGTTTCTTCCCTAATGTCTGTCTGTCTGCCTACCTATTTGTACAAATCGCATTGCATTACTAATAAGAATGTCACGCATTTTAATTGATTATGAATTATGATTATTTCTGTTTATTTTATTTATTAGTGATTTTTTCAACTAACTTCCTTCTATTCGGCAATGGATAACCAGCTAGCATAAGGCCAGTAACTTACGCTCGGAACTATTTTACTTGTGCATTTTTTCATATAAAATCGTTTGAACCATTATTCTCCCAGAGATTACATGGCTTATCAGGGATTTTATCCCAGCGATACAGTCCCGCTGGATAGGTAAGAGTGGTGGAACTGGCTTTGAGTGGACAGTTGCGCCCGCATGCTGCTGCTAAGGCTATGAAATCCTGTTGGTCTGAGGGCACGCTGCTGTTGTCTGCCTTTCTTAGAATCGTTACTGGTGTGTGTTTCATAATCAGAATAATTATTTCCTTATTTTCATTTCCTACTACTTTCCTTACTATTGTTAGTATAGTAGTATAACGATGCTGATGAACGTACTTTGTACTTTACTATTAAAATTATTGGTTTCTAACTGTATAGTTTAGTATGCATGTTCGCTTTTAACACTACTAAATTTCATATAGTAGTAGATAACGCTATTCTTTGTTGTCTTTAGCTTGCTTTATTTGCTTTCCGTTTTCAAAATTGTTAGCTTCTTTGCATGAACTTTTCGTTGTCTGTTTTTGGTATCTTAATTTTCTTTTAGTTACTAATTGCTACAATTTTAAGCTTTTTTGCGACAAAATGCTTATCGCTCTACTGTCAGTAGGCTCCGAGTAAAATCGTTTCTTTTTGCTCCGATTCGCGCTATTCCAGCCAAGGCAAGCCGAAGAGACGAAAGACGTCTGGCTCAAGAGGTATATCGGTTTATTGTTTGTACTTGTGTTTGTGTCTATTGTAGCTGTTGTGGTGCTGCCTTCTCGGTTGTGTTGTGCTGGCATGCTCTTAGCCTACTACTTAGACAACTGTACTTTTCTGAGTTTATTAGCATTCTAATATGCACGTGTTAAATTTGTAGTCTACTTATTTTTACTTGTTAATCTATTCATTAAATTATTCATTCTTTGATGTTGATTGTTTCACGATTTTAATTTAAGTCATCGTGGCTTTGTGGCAAAGGCAAAGGGACACAGACAGGCTGACAGACAGACAGACAGACAGACAGACAGACAGACAGACAGACAGACAGACAGACACACAGACAGACACACAGACAGACAGACAGACACACAGACAGACAGACAGACAGACAGACACACACACAGACAGACAGACAGACAGACAGACAGACAGACAGACAGACAGACAGACAGACAGACAGACAGACAGACAGACAGACAGACAGACAGATAGACAGACAGACAGACAGACAGACAGACAGACAGACAGACAGACAGACAGACAGACAGACAGACAGATAGACAGACAGACAGACAGACAGACAGACAGACAGACAGACAGACAGACATACAGACAGACAGACAGACACACGGACAGACAGACAGACAGACAGACAGACAGACAGACAGACAGACAGACAGACAGACAGACAGACAGACAGACAGACATACAGACAGACAGACAGACAGACACACAGACAGACAGACAGACAGACAGACAGACACACAGACAGACAGACAGACAGACAAACAGACCGGCAGACAGACAGGCAGACAGACATACACAGGTGTCTATCTAATTGGAAAGATAACATTCCTACAACATGCTTGCACCTGAAGTGCACTGTGTGGTAATGCTTTCATACTTTAAGCTTCGACTATTTAACTAGCAGATTAACCCGCTTTATGTTGTGCTGTGTTTTGACTACCGCAATCTAGTCTAAATAGTTTAAATAGCTTTGAATATTTAATCTCAATCCAGTAATTCTGTTAACTACTCTGCACAGTTTCTATTGCTATTAAAATCAATCATTTAATATCTATTGAAAACCTTGAACTTTCGCAGACAAGTCTCGCAACAGTCAGCAGCATAGCGGCATCCCAGGAGCTTCTTCGTCTGCCGCTGCTGCCGGGGTCTCCAACCGTCAGTCTCAGCGCTACAGCCAGCTGCCATCGTACGCTCAAGAAGCCTACGATTATTGAATGTCAGGAATGATTCTGTATGAGATGTCAGGAATGATTCTCTATGGGATGTCAGGAATGATTCTCTATGGGATGTCAGGAATGATTCTCAATAAAGTGTCAGGAATGATTCCCAATGGGTTGTCAGGAATGATTCTCAATGGGGTTTCAGGAATGATTCTCTATGTGGTGTCAGGAATGATTCTCTATGGGTTGTCAGGAATGATTCTCTATGGGATGTCAGGAATGATTCTCTATGGGATGTCAGGAATGATTCTCAATAAAGTGTCAGGAATGATTCCCAATGGGTTGTCAGGAATGATTCTCAATGGGGTGTCAGGAATGATTCTCTATGTGGTGTCAGGAATGATTCTCTATGGGGTGTCAGGAATGATTCTTAATGGTTGTCAGGAATGATTCTGTATGGGATATCAGGAATGATTCTCTATGGGATGTCAGGAATGATTCTTAATTGTTGTCAGGAATGATTCTGTATGGGATATCAGGAATGATTCTCTATGGGGTGTCAGGAATGATCCTCTATGGGGTGTCAGAAATGATTCTCTATGGGGTGTCAGGAATGATTCTCTATGGGGTGTCAGAAATGATTCTTAATGGTTGTCAGGAATGATTCTGTATGGGCGTCAGGAATGATTCTCAATAAAGTGTCAGGAATGATTCCCAATGGGTTGTCAGGAATGATTCTCAATGGGCTGTCAGCAATGATTCTCAATGCGTTGTCAGGAAGATTCTCAATGGGGTGTCAGGAAGATTCTCAATGGGGTGTCAGGAATGATTCTCAATGGGGTGTCTGTGTCAGGAATGATTCTCTATAGGGTGTCGGGAATGATTATTTATTGGGTGTCAAGAATGATTCTCTATAGGGTGTCAGGAATGATTATTTATTGGGAATGATTCTCAATCTAGTTTCAGAAATGATGATTCTCTATGAAGTGTCAGACTGTGATGACGGATTTATTGGGCTTCAAGAATAATACTTTATAAATATCACCCTATAGCACTTTAATTAAACATATTTTTCCTTAAATATATACTCAACGGAGAAATGTCCATGCAGATGAAAAATCACCTTTTTATGTTCAGCAGTGACGCTAGGGTCATCCTAAGACCCAGTAATAACAGTATTTGGCGTTGTAATCGAACAAACTACGAGTGTTTTCTTAGAAAGCATTCAGTAATGTTTATTTTCAATTGTGTTTTTAATGTCGAATTTTTCACCTGTAAATTGCAAAGCGCGAACCTTTTTGCTTTCCATTATTTTTCTTTATGTTACCCCATTCATTATTTACTCTAAAAGTTCATTTTTGGTTCTTAAAACTATTTTTGATGCCGCACAGATTTGCACTACTATCAGTAAGATGATAAACATTTTTGCTTTGCTTTTTATGCTTTAATCAGCTTATCTCTCTATGCTTTAATATTTTCTAAATCGGCCTCCTAATTACTGATCTGAATGTCAGAAGTAGGAATGATTGTCATAAACTGTTACTCACATTACTAAATACCAATGCAGTCTATGATTCTGTGGCATCTTTTATTAAATTTGAATTCGCGCCAACGTCCGTGGAAAAAATTGGTTTATTTAAACTATAATATTTTTTCTCAATATATCCACTGTAAATTGTTTCGCTTGTTTTTTTTCAAATGCATATAATTAAAATTAGAATGCAATTGCTTGGGTACATCTGAATTTCTCAATCACTGATGATATAGAAACGCTGTTTAATTACTTTATTCACTCAAAGATAACTAAATACTCATTAGATTAAAACGTAATTTTTTAAATTCATTTACTTTCAAGCAATTATTACTTCTGCTGATTGACACCTGTACTAATCTCTTGTAAATTTCCCAGAATCACATCTGCCCGCTTTTGTCGCTTTCCCGCGCGTCCTAGTCAAAGCTCTATGTAGCTATTTTATTTGATGATTGTTTTCAAACTGTCGCTTACGATTTTTGCGCCTTTTGCTTGCTGAATGTCGTCAGTGACTAAAAGGATAAAATATTAAATCGCGAGCACCTACTCAATATAATTATAGTAAATTTTATGCTCTGCGGCTGCAATCATAGCTGGCTTTTTGTTGCACTGTTTTACCGACTTATTAAATATTTGGATTCTAAAATGCCTGGCTTTGTTAAATTTGCTTAACTAATTGGTTATCTCCGAATCAAGTAAATTGGCGTAGAACAAGTAAATAAATATTAATATATTAGATACTTTTACAACCTGTACAGGCAGAAATAATAAGGCATTTTTGTGTTTACAGTGTATGCTTCTTTAATAATTTCATATACGTACGATCAAGATTTGACTTCTACATGAGTGGGAAAAGGAGATCGATCGAGCGATGAGTATATAGTATGTAGCTAGATGAGAGGATAGACGTCTAGATAAGAAACGACAATCAGTAGCGAGCTGTCCGTCTTAAACTTATTTTCGCTGCACTTAAATTCAAGAAAAGGTAAACAAAAACAAGGATGAATACATCAAAAACATTTTAAAGTGAGAAAATGACCGCGAGGACGAGATGGGAGCACATATCATGTTGATACTGTTTTACTTTGATTTCTTAAAATCCAAGCGAAGGTTTTAAACACCCTCAAGCGAAACTTTGTGCATGAAGTCCATACATGTTTGTAAAAATTGCATTATTACTGTAATATATATATAATTGCAAAATTATTTTTCGATCAAATCTCCATCTCAATCAGTGACGTCAGTGAATTTTTCCTAGGAAATTAGCCTCTAGAGAAATTACACGATCTTAAGTGCTGTTATATTACAGTTATTCCTTGGAAGAAGCTGAACAGCTTCTAATGTAGTTGTCACTAGCTAGCTGAGGCCCGCTTTTCAGACGTGTTTTGTACGTAGCTTGGTACATGAACTTATATTTTTTAATTACAGAAAAAATAACCATATTAACTAGAAAATAAATTGCGTGCAAATTCATAAAAGTAGTGTTTGTAGCAGAATATGCTGATTTAAAGTTTAAAGTTTTGTTTTAAATACGTAAACAACTTCGACTTGACCAAGTTTATAAGGTCACGCAGGCCGGCATGTGTCACTGCTCCTTACTTCCCATTGCTGTTTTCTACATTCAATAATTTTTGTATGACAAGCCACGTAGCATAATTTAGGTGGAAATTGCGCCTTGAGAATGCCTTCCCTTTCTGGTAAGCAAGATCCAGTAAAGGCTCCTCCTGAGTCTTCAGATGCGATGAAAAATCTTCATACTTATGTGGAGAAAAAAATTCGTAATCTCGAGAAGAAAAAGGTACAAAATACAACTGTCTGCTTTTCTTTTTTGCAATGTTGTTAATATATATTCACAGACCAAATTTTTCATTATTTTTATTTTTTCAAACTCAAAGTCAAAGTTAATTTAGGCCTAATAATTTCATTAAATTTTTAATTCCATGTCATTTGACTTTGACATTCATATAGCCTACAATACAGTGTAATCTATGCCCTCTTTTAAGGCTAACTCTATATTATATTATTATTACTCTTAATTTGGCTTTTCTGAACAAAAGTTGAGATAGTAATATATATGTATATACTAACTTAGTGATGGATCAAAATTCAATTTCATTTTTGATATTCCAAATTTCAAACCTAATTTTAAATCAAACAAAATAATTTCAATTTTAATTTCAAATTTTAAAACTATTTATTAAAAATCATTTTGAAATGTTCTTATGTTTTAACAATTATGCATTCATGAACATGTTTTTGTTATACACATACATGCCCAACCTAAAAATTTCACCTATCCAGTGCGACTTAGTTTTGTCCAGATTTGCAACTTACCTATACGCCACCACTGAAAGACCAGGGGGGGGGGGTAGCACGCTTTGCGTGCTTGTGCTTATTGAAAAATGGAAGTACCTCATTTCCTTTCTCTTTTCTTATCTTCATTCTCTTTCCTGATTGATTTATCATTCACTTATTCACTTATGCAGTACTAAACTACACTGTAGCCTGTACCCTGTAGGCTATACTCCCTACATACTGTACTGTATGTCTGGCAAACTAACTTGTATATATACACTCATATGTATACCTATATATATATATATATAGGTGTACATTCTTTGAGTCATTATATACTTCACTTAAAGATAGACCTGCACCTGACTATGTATTGAATCTTGTACATGAATGGGATGAAAATGGTCATGAAGACTATTCCATCAACTAGTGTCCCCTTTCTGCAGCTGAAGAGCGAAAGCCATTGCTCTTTACACAATGGAAACTTGGTCATGTAACTCCTGGAGAAGTTAATGATTGTTGTGGTGCGCATTGGATATTAGAAAAAAAATTACCAGCAATCTTAAGTGCAGCCTGGGGGATCAGGTGATGGTGCAGCTGCAGCACATTCAAGGGAACTAAAAGCACCACCATCCCAATGTTCAGCAAGCTCACACAGAGAGGGACTGTTAATGGCAGTGCAAAATCCAGAGGTTGTTGCTTTTAACAGAGATCTATCTATGCAGAATGCAAAAAAATTGAAATTCATAGTGCAGATGCAATGACATTATTCTTCTCGAGTAATGTCAGCTAAGAAGCTGTTTTTGAAATAAAGAAGAAACTAGAAGTCTTGAGACAGAATTTGTACAACGGCGCATTGCTTATGCTAAATCTATTGCTATAGAATCTTGCCTATCAACTGATGCTGGTACTAAAGCGCGGATCCAACCACGACACAGCCATTCATTTGGACTCAGATTTGGAGACTAAGACTGATGGCCAAAGAAGTGAGAGTCCTCCAAGAAAAAGATATATTTTTAGTTTATCAAAAGGGATTTTGATGAAGTTCAGTCTCATGAAGAGATTTTGATAAAGTTCAGTTTTAGTGAGAGATTTTTATAGAGTTCATTTTTACAGAGAGGATTTCAATGGATTTGGCACATTAAATGAGTCATAGAAGAGAAAGTATAGAGAAGAGTGAACAAAAAAGGAGAGATGATAGAAAAGAGAGTAGATATGAAAGAGGACAGATTAGAGATGACAGATGGAGAGAAGAGTGGAGTAAGGTAGGAATGAAGAGGGAGAGAGAAGAGAAGAGGAGAGTGGAGATGAGAGGGGAGTTATGAGATAGCAGAGAAGAGACAGGAGAGATGAGAGAAGAAAGGAGAGATAAAAGCATACAGCTGAAATAAAAGAGAGGAGAGAGATGAAAGATCAGAGATGATAGAGTTAAGAGAGAAAGTAGTGAGGAGAAAGAGAGGGTAAATGTAAGAGTGCAGAGAAGACAGATAAAAGATGCGATGAGAAAAGATATGATTGAGAAAATAAGAGAGAGAAAAGATTAGAGATTAGAGAAGAGAAAAGACAAAGGGGAGAAGATAGAATCAAGATGGTAGAAAGGAAGCAAGAAAGATGGGAAATAAGAAAGGAGAGGGTATAGGAGATATGATAAATGAGAGCAGAGAGGAGAGAGAAAAGAGAAAAGAGAAAAGAGAAGAGAGAGGGTATAGAAGAGACGATAGATAAGTGAGTAGAGATGAGATAGGAGAGAGGAGAGAAGAGGGGAGAAATAAGAGAGAAGAGAAGAGATAGGAGGCAGGAGAGGGTACAGACAAAACACGAGGGAGAAAAGATAAATAAAGAGGGAGAGTAATAATAGAGAGAGTAATGGCGAGAATGCAAGGAGGAGACATGAGAGTCTAAGTCTGGACAATGGAAGTCAGTTTTTGCAAACAGGGAAAACAAAATATGGTATTTGAAAAGCTCTACAGAGGATTTTAAGACGATTTAGAATATGGGATTCAAGACTACTTAGTTTCTCTCAATTGCGACTTAGTTCCTCTCGATTGCACTTAGTTCCTCTCGATTGCAACTTAGTTCCTCTCAATTGCACTTAGTTCCTCCCGATTGCAACTTAGTTCCTCCTGATTGCGACTTAGTTCCTCCCGATTGCGACTTAGTTCCTCCTGATTGCAACTTAGTTCCTCCTGATTGCGACTTAGTTCTTCCTGATTGTGACTTAGTTTTTCCCGATTGCGACTTAGTTCCTCCTGATTGCGACTTAGTTCCTCCCAATTGTGACTTAGTTTCTCCTGATTGGAACTTAGTTCTTCCTGATTGCGACTTAGTTTCTCCCGATTGCGACTTAGTTCCTCTCAATTGTGACTTAGTTCCTCTTAATTGCAACTTATTTCCTCCCGATTGCGACTTAGTTCCTCCTGATTGCGACTTAGTTCTTCCTGATTGTGACTTAGTTCTTCCTGATTACGACTTAGTTTCTCCCAATTGCAACTTCGTTCCTCCCGATTGCGACTTACTTCCTCTCGATTGCGACTTAGTTCTTCCTGATTGCGACTTAGTTTCTCCCGATTGCTACTTAGTTCCTCCCGATTGTGATTTAGTTCCTCCTGATTGCGACTTAGTTCCTCCCAATTGCGACTTAGTTCCTCCTGATTGCAACTTAGTTTCTCCCGATTGCGACTTAGTTCTTCCTGATTACGACTTAGTTTCTCCCGATTGCAACTTTGTTCCTCCCGATTGCGACTTAGTTCCTCCCGATTGCGACTTAGTTCTTCCTGATTGCGACTTAGTTTCTCCCGATTGCTACTTAGTTCCTCCCAATTGTGACTTAGTTCCTCCCAATTGCGACTTAGTTCCTCCTGATTTCAACTTAGTTCTTCCTGATTGCAACTTAGTTTCTCCCGATTGCGACTTAGTTCCTCCCGATTGCGACTTAGTTCCTCTCAATTGCACCTTAGTTCCTCTCGATTGCGACTTAGTTTCTTCCAATTGCGACTTAGTTCCTCCTGATTGCGACTTTGCGACTTTCCTGATTGCAAATCAGTTCTTCCTGATTGCGACTTAGTGCCTCCCAATTGTGTCTTATTTTTTACTTTGTATTTGACTTTTCTTACCTTTTTCTCTTTTCTTTTCTTTTTCTTTTTTTCTCCTCTTTCCCCCTCTCTCTTCTCCCTCCTTTCTTTTCCCTTTCTCTTCCTTTCCTTTCTTTCTTCTCCCAATTTTTTGGTTTTTGCGTTTTCAATTTTGCGACTTACCTTGGCCAGCGGCCATTTCACCTGTCCAGTTCAGACAGGTTGGATGGGTGTTGGGCATGTATGGTTATACAAGTAAGAAAATCTGTAGAAAGTAGAGGTTGGATAGGATTGAAATCTTTGGGCGGGATCAGGATTGGGAATAATTTTTTTCTCAGGATCAGGATTGGGATTGGGATTTCGGGAATCAGGATCAGGTCTTTTAGTGTATTGTCCATGTAAAGTTAAACAAAATTGAGAAAAGATTGTCAAGATCAAGAAGTAAAACAACAAAATTGATATGAAGTTTTGTAACCAACAAAGTAAATAATGTAACGAGTACAAGTTAAAGCAAAATACCTTCAAGTAATCACTAATTCTATAAATTATTAATCGAAAGACCTGTTCCCAAATCTCAAGTTTTTTAGGGTTGGGATTCTGGTCCCACGGGAATTCAATTTTCCCCAGGATCCCGAGATTTTGGGATTGGGATCAAGATCCCATCCGACCTCTAGTAGAAAGTGAAAGGAAGCGCAGTTCAAAGACTCAGTAGGGAGGCAAGAATTGCCTCTTTTGCAAAAAAGATTGTGCAAGGCATGCACATTGCTCCAGGTCTTGTGCTGCACCCACCTCAACCTCTATAAAAGCCTATTGGCTTTTTACGCGACCAAGTCAGACGGCACTTTTTTGAATTCTGCAACTGATCCTTGATGAATTCCTTTACCACTGGGGTTATTTGACACAGTTGTGAGCAGTGGCATTTCACTCAATCATTGTGGAGCTTTGCATTTTCTGCAAGCAGCGTTTTATATTTAGCTTGAACAAGTGCTAGTTTTCAGTTCAAATTGCTGAATTTTCAGTTCTGCTACCTCAATCTTGCCAATAATTATGGCTTGCAGCCTCTTGCCTGAAAACTTTTGCTTTCAGTTCTGGCAACACCAACATCACTCTCAACCCCATGTACAACTGGTTGCGATCCCGATTCAGTTGTTTCTTAATCTTTCAGGGGTGGCTGCTGCTGAGGCTCTGGAATTTCCTTGTAAAGTTGAAGGCTTGGGTACACTTTGCAAATTCAAATTTCAGATGCAAAGACTAGGCTAGATGCATTTTCTAAGCTGATCTTCTTGGAAAAAGAAATGAAGGCAAATGGAAATGTGCCATTCTGTGCAGCCACAATTTTATGGATGAAATGTACTCATGTCTAGGACTCCGACATAATATATCTACCAGGCTATCTGACCAGGACATGCTGCATAGAAAAGCTCAGACTGAACTTAATTTTAATTGAAAGCAAAGAATAAAAGTCACTCTTAGAATATCTCATATCAACTTAAGGCTCTGGAATGGAGCCCGAAGTTCAGCTCTGGACCAAACCGACTGCAATCGATAACTTGTTGGCCCAGACGACTAGAATCGCCGAGACATCCCATCCGGGTCCATCTCTTGCCAAAACTTCCAACACTCCCGGCAGCTCGGATGTGTAACTCAAAGTCTCTCCAGGAGTCACCTTCGTAGCTGCCGAGAACCTCCTTGACACGAATGTTTTGAATATAATAATCGGCTTGATTTAGTTGATATGGACCCACCGAAACCTCTAACAAATTTACTGTGTGAATTCGGGAGAACCCTGAGCTGTTTGGATCCAGCAGGTTGACAGCAATCCATGCCCTTGTGTTAGCAGGGGGGCACGCTTCAGATCACAGTTGAAGTGCAGCTGCTCAATTTCGTCCAGTTCGTTGGACAAGAGCACTCGGCGCATGAAATTCTGCCCAAATTCGAACAATGATAGCCCTGTCCATGACGGTGGCAATTGTTTAAATGATTCAAAACCTGGATGCGCCCAGTTGTACTTTGCCATCAAGGTCTCGATAACAACGTCTAATCGGCTGGGCTCACTAAAGCCGGCTGACGGCAGCCACTGATATGGTTTGTGCCTCTCGTTAACTCATTTGTCCTGCTTAATGGCAGCAAAGCAGCACTCAATGACATAGCGGAACATAGTGGCACAGTGGATGTCTCGGCAATTCTAGTCGTCTGGGCCGACAAGTTATCGATTGCAGTCAGTTTGGTCCGGAGCTGAACTTCGGGCTCCATTCCAGAGCCTTAAGTTGACATGAGATCCCCATTTTATCCCCTTTATCCCCTGGGACCCCAAGGAAGGGAGCCGGATGGGATGTCCTGGCGATTCTAGTCGTCTGGGCCGACAAGTTATCGATTGCAGTTGGTTTGGTCCAGAGCTGAACTTCGGGCTCCATTCCAGAGCCTTAAGTTGACATAAGATCCCCATTTTATCCCCTTTTATCCCCTGGGACCCCAAGGAAGGGAGCTGGATGGGATGTCTCGGCGATTCTAGTCGTCTGGGCCGACAAGTTATCGATTGCAGTCAGTTTGGTCCGGAGCTGAACTTCGGGCTCTATTCCAGAGCCTTAAGTTGACATGAGATCCCCATTTTATCCCCTGGGATCCCAAGGAAAGGAGCCGGATGGGATGTCTCGGCGATTCTAGTCAACTGGGCCGACAAGTTATCGATTGCAGTCGGTTTGGTCCAGAGCTGAACTTCGGGCTCCATTCTGGTGCTTAAGTTGACATCCCCTTTTCAAGATATTTGAGACTTAAGATTAAGCCCAATTAGAATCTAGTAGGCCTATTTAGATTATTCTATCTATTATATTTAAGCAATATTAATATTATTACTTTTTAAATGCCACAGTCTAGAAGGTGGAAAATTCTGGCATATTTTTGCCTTTGCTAACAATCTTGGTGTACACTTGGCATATAAAATCAGGTTTAACATAAAGTGAAGATAGTCAGTGTATAAAAAAGAGCCAAGTTCAGGCCTAATATAAATTGTATAATTAAACATTAACTGAGAAATGTTTTTTTAAATTAGAAACAAAATAGAAAATATTAATGCAACTTATAAAAAACAACAAAACTAAAACAAAGAATATCAGTTTTAAGCAGAAAACATTTGGTTGAGATTGAGATCTTGTCCAACCCCTAGTATCTAAACTAGCTTTATTGCAGGTATACTTCTAATTGGTATTATTAGGCCTAGTTTAAAATGTTTTTGCTACTTTTCACTTTTAATTAAATTATAAATATATTCTATTTATAGTTCCAACAATATGTTTTAATGAAAAGCTTTTTGGTATTGATTTGGATTATTGTTTTTTGGTTAAGTTATATGCCTAGGTAAATATTTTTGAATGATATGAATCTTAAAGGGTCAATATAGAATGAAATACATAGTAAATAACTTTAAAATGCTTTTGATAGGCTATGTTGCCTTTTTAATGGGGATTATTGAACAAAACTGAATCATAAACCATAGGACAAGATACAAGTATATTACAATTTATCCTTTAGGTATCTTTTTAGGTATATTATAAATAGAAAAAAAGAATATCTTTGTAAAATTTTCATTACTTTTTGATTTTCTGCTTTTTTGTGCATATTATTAGTAAGCATTCAACTTTTTTACAAGATAAGTTATTTTCCTTCCCATTCCTTTAATATTTTTATTATTTGGTTTGAACTATTGCCTCATGAAATTATGCAACATAGAATCCAAAATTTAACCTTTGTTACAGTAAGCATAATACATTTTTATGCGGGTTAGACACAAAGGTAGATAAGAAGAATATGTTCTCAGTATTGCATAGTCAAAAAACTTATTTTTAATAAATTATTGAGAAATAAAAATTTGCATTTGACATATTGTAAATCCTAAATGTACATCCTAAATCCTGTTGTAAATCCTAAATCCTAAATCCTAAATTAAATCTAAAAAATTGGCACTAATTAAATGTAAAAGAATTGCTTTTATCATGAAATAACTTTGGTCTTGACCTTACAAGGCTGTCTTGTTATTCACTTATGGAATAATTTAGTTATGTACTCCTACTCCCATCCACTGCTTTAGAAACGCCTAGATGAGTACCAGAAGCTGAAGTCGAAGGGCGATCAACTCAGTCCGCAACAAGAGGAAGCCCTGGCCACCATGGGCTCTGTAGTTGGCAATCTAGAATTCGCTCGAGACGTTCTAACTCAAATCAGTTCTAGTCTGACTGAGCAGGAGAAGCTGGTGAAGAAAACTGAGAAACGGCAGCGGTTTGAACGGGAGAAGCGCGAAGTTGATATGCTGCGCAGCCTGCTCTCCATGCAGTCGCTGCTAGAAGAGATGGGCGGCGAGCAGACCAAGGAGCTGTTCACTGGGGAGTCGCCTGTGACAGGATTGGCGCTGAGCAAGGCTCAGGTATGCGTGTTACCATACATGCGGAACCCCACTCTTTGATTTACACCGGCCGTGTGACCTATGTAGGAAAACTTAACGTAATTTTGGGTAAATGGCAGGAGTAACTATTAAGGATAAATGCCTCGTCATCTAATTAGTACTTATTTGTACTTTTGATTTGCATCCAGGCTTTTAATTTGGTATGCTGAGATTGGAAACCACATGCCCAAATTACACTGCGATTCTGGCGTTTAAGTCAACTTCAAGTCTGACCCCCTCCCTGAGCACAGATGCCTACGCTGACTTTCTCATTCTTAGGGGGGGGGGGTGGTGGTTGGCCCTCGAGCGCTAATGGCTGTGTAAGTGGAACTGAAATTTCAACAGCTTATACAAATTAGTAATTAGAATAAACCAATTCGTTTTACAAACAGTTGGACTCAATCGACGAAGTCTATCAAGCGATCACGCCGCGTAGAGAGCAGGAAGATGAGGCAGGCGCCGATGCCAGCTGGAGCGCACGGTTGCAGGCCTGCGCTGAGAATTGCGCCAGCCTGCTGGAGGCCAAGGACCGGCCGCTCTGTCAGGGTGTCAGCTATAAGGAGGCCCGCGAACTGCTGGACAAGTGAGTGATTTGTTAATTGTTCAAGTTGCACGTTGGCTCACATCAGTAGGTCATTTTAACTATCGGTTGAGTAGTCAAGCTACCCTCTCCAGACACGGATAGACAAGTCAAGCTACCCTCTCCAGACATGGATAGACAAGTCAAGCTACCCTCTCCAGACACGGATGGACAAGTCAAACTACCCTCTCCAGACACGGATGGACTAGTCAGGCTACCCTCTCCAGACACAGATAGACAAGTCAAGCTACCCTCTCCAGACACGGATAGACAAGTCAAGCTACCCTCTCCAGACACTGCCTGCATAGTCTAGCTACCTTCTCCAGGCAGGGATAGACAAGTCAAGCTACCCCCCGGACAGTTCGGTGGACAAGTTAAACTACCCTCCCCGGACAGTTTGGTGGACAAGTTAAACTACCCTCCCCTGTCCACCCCGCGCCCGCAGGCTGGCAGCTCTGCCTTATTTCACTGCCAACGCTGTCCCGAAAGTTGGCTTCGACAGCGCCGACTCTGCAGGTATCGAGGACGGCCTCCTTCAGCCGGAGGAGGAACAACAGGCTCCGGTTGATTCGGCCGAATCTGCTCCTCAGGCTGAAGAATCCGCCATGGCGCCGCCGGAGTCTCAACAGTTGGCGGCGCCGCCACCCCCGCCTCCGGTCACCGACAATGGCCATCTGGAACATCGCCTGCCCATGGTGCTGCAGCAGCCGTCAACTGTCAGCGCTGTGGCTGAAGCTGCTGCAGCCTACAGTCAGCCTGCAGCCGTTGCTCCAGTTGATTCCGCGCCAGCCCCCGAATCGTTAAACAGTCTGCGCCAGATGGTGAAAGGCCAGTTCGAGTTTATTCAAGACTCCGAGCTGACGGCGCATGGCGGCTCTGCGCCCCCGGTCGCTTCTGTGGAGTTCTCCGCTGCCTCCAATGAACAGGGCGGCAGCGGCGCTTGGGCGGACGACCTGCCTGACAGTGAACAGGTAAGTGGTTTAACGGGGCAGCTAATCCCTTCCCAGATATTCAGGGGGCAGCTAATCCCTTCCCAGATATTCAGGGGGCAGCTAATCCCTTCCCAGATATTCAGGGGATTAGCTAATCCCTTCCCAGATATTCAGGGGGCAGCTAATCCCTTCCCAGATATTCAGGGGGCAGCTAATCCTTTCCCAGATATTCAGGGGGCAGCTAATCCTTTCCCAGATATTCAGGGGATTAGCTAATCCCTTCCCAGAAATTCAGGGGCAGCTAATCCCTTCCCAGATATTCAGGGGGCAGCTAATCCCTTCCCAAATATTCAGGGGGCAGCTAATCCTTTCCCAGATATTCAGGGGGCAGCTAATCCTTTCCCAGATATTCAGGGGGCAGCTAATCCTTTCCCAAATATTCAGGGGATTAGCTAATCCCTTCCCAGATATTCAGGGGCAGCTAATCCCTTCCCAAATATTCAGGGGATTAGCTAATCCCTTCCCAGATATTCAGGGGATTAGCTAATCCCTTCCCAGATATTCAGGGGGCAGCTAATCCCTTCCCAAATATTCAGGGGATTAGCTAATCCCTTCCCAGATATTCAGGGGATTAGCTAATCCCTTCCCAGATAATCAGGGGGCAGCTAATCCCTTCCCAGATATTCAGGGGCAGCTAATCCCTTCCCAGATATTCAGGGGCAGCTAATCATATTTTATCTTGGTAATCCATTTAAAAACATGTCATTTTCCCATCACCCTAAATTTATTTTTCACAGCCTGTCCAGTCCTGGGCTGACTCATCATGGAGCGGCTCTGTGCAGCAGCAGCAGCAGCAGCCTCCTTCGGCTGCTCCCGGCTCCGAAGACGTATTCGCTTCGGCCACTCAGTCGGAGTTTCTGCGTGCCGATCAGCAGCAGCAGATGATGCAGCAGCATCCTCAGCAGTTCATGCACGGTCAGCAGCAGCCGCAGCAGGCCGGCTTCGAGAATGGATCTGGCGGCTACGGTGGCAGAGGGCGCGGACGCGGAGGTCCCGGAGGCGGCGGCGGTGGCCGCGGAGGTCCTGGAGGCGGCGGCGGGTATCGCGGAGGTGGAGGCCGAGATGGAGGAGGCGGCGGCTACCGTGGCAGCGGCGGTGGAGGCAATCGCGGTTATCGCGGCGGTGGCGGCGGCGAGTTTCGCGGCGGCGGCGGCGGCGGTGGCGGAGGCTTCAACGACTACCGCGGCAGTCGCGGAGGCGGCGGCGGTAGCGGATTCGGGGGCGGATATGGCGGCGGAAACCGCGGCGGAGGCGGAGGTCGCGGCGGCGGCGGGTTCAATCGGCCGCAGCAGCAGCAGCGTGGCGGTGGAGTCTACAACCGCGGAGGCGGACCTCAGCACTGAAGCGACAGACACTGCGCGCGCAAAGCTGCCTTTTTTGTAGTTAAAAAGAGCCGCCAGTTTAAGTTAAATGATAAAAATAATTTTGAATCCTCAGCAGGAACGAGCGCAATGAAAGAACCTCCCCATTAAGTGTGCAAGTTTTCTGTCGTCTGTGTTGAAACAGCAAGCAAAAAAATTATTAAATGTGTATTTATTATAAAGCTGTCAGTTGGTTTGTCGGCTCCCACCACCGAACTGTCTGTCTGCGTTTTGATGCCTTTTTTTGAGAGTCCGCGAGTGTTTTATTATTATTATTAAGCAGGTAAACTAAGATTAATAGAAGTTGGAGTTTAGAGGAGTGGCTAAACAGAATGTCCGCTTAAAGTACGTATGATGCCATATACATTCAGCCCAGTATGTGCATTGCTGTGCCTTTCTTGATTCTGTTTTCAATCCGAGCAGTCGAAGGGTAGAAGCCTAATTATTATTAATACAATAATTTCTATAATTTTATATTGTCCGTGTTTTAATAAGTTTTTTCTGCTGCTTTTTCCAATAGTTGTTAGGTTAAACCTACTGACTACTTATTAATAGTAGTGTATAAATAACAGCTAACTAATGGTTTGGGGTATTTACTATCGCTATATACTACTAGCATCAGTTCGATTGGTTTCTGTTGTAAAAATACGTACGGCTGCATTTTGTTACGTCATCAAATTTTCTACTCCCCCCGTCTGTCCCGCCACACTTCGCCCTCTCTCTATGTCTCTATTTTCCATCCTGTGCTACTTATAGTAATCAGTGTATTGACGCGGGTTAAATAGCAAGTCTCTATTAAAAAACAGAAGTCGTAGGTTTTGGAATAGCAAATATATTTATTGGGCAAATATAATTAATTGTCAACTCGAATAGAGAGAAGGCTTGAAATGCAAGACAGTTCGGCTATTAATGTGTGAAAACAGCATCTCTTATCAATTGCAATACGGATAGTTGTGACTCTGCCTTTCTTATGTGCAGTGCATTGGTGCTACAGCAGTGACAGTTGATCTGCCTGGGGCATTGTTGTTGCTGCTTCTAGAGTTGGACTCTTGCTGGTCTGCAGCAGCAACGCCTGCTGCTCTCGCCTGTCGCCAGGGTCTTCTTGTCTTGCAAGCGCTGCAGCCGAGAGCAAGGCCCGACAGTAAGCCGATGAAAGCCAGCAAAGACAGAGCGATGACTAAGGCCAGGTTTTCTCCAGATATTGTCATCATGGTCTGTCAGCTTTGCAGCAGTTTGTCTTCTCAAATCTGTGCGGATTTTATAAACGGTATAGAAACGGGTAGAGGATGGATTATAATAATTGACTACACCGGAACCAATAATGCCAGATGTGCAACCGACAGCTCAGTCGCAGCTATTGTCATTCTTTACTTCGCAGATATTCGAGAACTGAAGCAATGCAGAGAATTAAGTGTCTTGCTCAAGGACATAAATTGTTCCGTGTGGAATCGGGAATCGAACCCCCGACCTATAAGTCCTGAGTCCGGCGCTCTAAACCAACTAGGCTACAGCGCCCTTTTTAAAAACGGTAAATATACCGGTAAAGTACAAATTTCTAGCTAAAACTCAATTGAATAAGATGAAGATTTCGCTAGAATACGCAATGTGTGCTGATAATAATAATGGGGAGCTACCATGCCTGCTGCTAGTTGCTAAGGCAGACGGCAGGAAGTTTACTGCGCTGCACAATGGCCGCGGCCGCTTGTCAATACGCTTCTCTCAAAAAGCTGCAAAGTTCCATGGGTTCAAGCCTAGCGAGTTGAATGAACACTATTGAATAGACTGCAAAGGTAGAGGAGTCCTACCCCGCGCCAGTCTGCATAGATGTAATAAAATTATTCTTTTAGCCTTTGTAAATTGTAATATAAAAGCACGTGATGCAACAATGGCTTTAACAATCTCTCTTGATTGCTACATGAACGTGTGGGATTTAGCTTGCATTTTAATATACTTCGAGTGTGTCATAAGTAATGTCACTGATGTGAAAACAGACGAACTTGCAATCGCAGATGAACAAAACTGTACCACTTAACAACATAGAGTCCCCCAATATCAATCACCCTCTGGCAGTGCTCATACAGCTTGTCCACCTCAGCCTGCAGGTGTTTTTCCTCCAACTGCCATAACCAGTGCAACGCAGCCTGTTTGACCTCTTCATGGTTTGCGAAACTCTTCTTGGAAAAGTCAGCCTTCAGCCATTTGAACAGGAATCTCTTGCAAAAGTTGAAGTCTGGGCTGTAGGGACTGTCAGAGCATATTCACTTGCCGTGCAGGCGGAAAATTCGAAACAGCCTTCAGGTGTGCAGCCGTTCGGTGTCCATCTGCCACAGAACCTCGTCCAGGTGACATGGATTTGACCGGAGATTGCACCAGAGGTCCCCAGTGTGCCGGAAAAAGTCGATAAAGTACTGGCCATCGACCTTGGTGTTCGGTGCAGTTGTGCAGATGGAGACTCGTTTGTTTGGCGTGAAGGCTACCAGCAGCATGGTCTTGTCCGAGATGGACTTCCTAGTCACCATCGGCCTGAAGTCCCCAGCTCCCAGCCAGCAGCGATTGTCTGCCTTGCTGCCCTTGCCATCCAGGTGGAGCCAGCTTTCATCCTCAGCAACCAGGCAGTTTAGGATGTCATTCAAGCCACGGCTGCTAAACACCTTGCGGATCTGCTTGGTGCAGGCGTCTTGTCAAGACTCAAGATTCATGATGATTTTTGTTTGCTGCATAGATGATTTTTCATTGCGTTGCACTTGCTAAATCTGCTTGGCGTATTCTTGCGATAGCTTGGGCCATAAACAACCTATGCACGTCTCAAATGCACTGCTATTGCTTCACTAAGTATACTTTGCAGCTACACTACCCACAAGTCCATGTGCCTACATATTTTAGACAGAGGCCTGCAGTGACATTATTTATGACACACCCGAAGTACAGGTCGGTATACATCGTATGGAATGATGATGATAATGCGAATTCTGTTGTGTACGAGCTAGAGCGTGTATGGGATTGCGTGCCAGCGTGCAGTGTACTGGTGCGCTTGTACAAGAATGTGCTCAGAGTCAGGGGAATGGGCGGAATTAATTGCCTCAGCGCTGGTTGGGGACGATGCCGCCGAAGGCGTTGCACCAGGCTACTTGCATGTAATTAAGGTACATGTACATCAGATGTTCATTGTGTAAATTATGCTCTTTGGCTGCGAATACCGAAGATTAGATGCTAAAATTATTCTAATATTAAAGGCGGCATTGCATTTGGCTGGATATGCTTTAACATAACATCTATACTTACCTGTCCGGTAATCCGCTCAGTTGCAAGGAGTGCTGCTCAAAGGGGCAGAGAAGTCATGAGTAGGGAATGAGCTGAGTAGCTTCATTTTAAAGTCCCCACCCCACCTTCCCCAGGTCAGCATGATGCCGCTATTGGACAGACCCAAAAGAGCAACTGAGAATCAATATTTAGTGCTCAAGAAGATTTAATCATAACTAAAGAAGCTATATTACTAATAGTAATCAAACGAAAAAAACAATTTTATTAATATATTTACTTTCAAAACATTGAAATATTACGGAGAAAATAAATTGAAACGAATAGATCAATTTTATAGTGTGCTTGGGGAAGTATTGTTTGTTTTAATTGATTAGCAAACACCGGATAAAATTATAACTAGGCGGTACTGGAAAAATGCGAACCATTTTATGGCTCAGCTTCGAATAGCTAAATTTAATCATAATCATGAAGCTATAAGGTTCGCAGTAAGAAATCGAATATAAAAACACTAAGCAAAAACATTAAATTTATTGGTTTATATTTCTGCGCAACTCCGAATTATATTGCAAAACTGGTTTTTAAATGAAAAATGAACTGACGTTATGCGAAAACTTCGATCAGATTTACAAAAAAATTAATTCGAAACAATTAAAAATTAAATGGTTTCAGTTTGGGGCGCTGAATGGTCTGTGAATCTGCTCAAACTAACTTTACTGGATATAATCTGAATCTACCTGATGGAATCTGGATCTACCTGACCCGAATCTGCCTAATCTGAATCTACCTGATGGAATCTGGATCTACCTGACCCGAATCTGCCTAATCTGAATCTACCTGATGGAATCTGGATCTACCTGACCCGAATCTGCCTAATCTGAATCTACCTGATGGAATCTGGATCTACCTGACCCGAATCTGCCTAATCTGAATCTACCTGATGGAATCTGGATCTACCTGACCCGAATCTGCCTAATCTGAATCTACCTGATGGAATCTGGATCTACCTGACCCGAATCTGCCTAATCTGAATCTACCTGATGGAATCTGGATCTACCTGACCTGAATCTACCTAATCTGAATCTACCTGACCTAAATCTACCTGATGGAATCTGGATCTACCTGACCCGAATCTACCTGACCTGAATCTACCTGATGGAATCTGGATCTACCTGACCCGAATCTACCTGATGGAATCTGAATCTACCTGACCTGAATCTACCTGACCTAAATCTACCTGTGGAATCTGACCTGAATCTACCTGACATGAATCTACCTGATGGAATCTGATCTGAATCTACCTGACCTGAATCTACCTGACCTGAATCTACCTGACCTAAATCTACCTGTGGAATCTGACCTGAATCTACCTGACCTGAATCTACCTGATGGAATCTGAATCTACCTGACCTGAATCTACCTGACCTGAATCTACCTGACCTAAATCTACCTGTGGAATCTGACCTGAATCTACCTGACATGAATCTACCTGATGGAATCTGATCTGAATCTACCTGACCTGAATCTACCTGACCTGAATCTACCTGACCTAGATCTACCTGTGGAATCTGACATGAATCTACCTGATGGAATCTGATCTGAATCTACCTGACCTGAATCTACCTGACCTGAATCTACCTGACCTGAATCTACCTGACCTGAATCTACCTGATGGAATCTGATCTGAATCTACCTGATGAAATCTGATCTGAATCTACCTGATGGAATCTGACCTGAATCTACCTGATGGAATCCGATCTGAATCTACCTGACCTGAATCTACCTGATGGAATCTGATCTGAATCTACCTGATGGAATCTGACCTGAATCTACCTGATGGAATCTGATCTGAATCTACCTGATGGAATCTGATCTGAATCTACCTGATGGAATCTGATCTGAATCTACCTGATGGAATCTGACCTGAATCTACCTGATGGAATCTGACCTGAATCTACCTGATGGAATCTGACCTGAATCTACCTGATGGAATCTGATCTGAATCTACCTGATGGAATCCGATCTGAATCTACCTGACCTGAATCTACCTGACCTGAATCTACCTGCTGGAATCTGAATCTACCTGCCAAAAACCTGGCCCTAGTGACGCTTCGTCACTTCAACAGTGTAAAATTACATCAGCCCGAGCACCTCTCCAGTTTCGCAGTCCAGATCCACATCGTAGAAGCATGGCCTGGTTGGCAGTCCCGGCATCAGGGAGATCGAACCAAGGACGGCGAAAACGAAACCGGCACCGGCCGAGAGGCGCAGGTCGCTGACGCAGACGGTGAAGCCGGTTGGCCTGCCAGCTAGGCTGGGGTTGTCGCTGAGGCTGAAGTTGGTCTTGGCCATGCACACCGGCAGGTCTGGGGTGACGCGTTTTCATGTGCGAGCGTTTGCGATTAGGTGTGCTAGTGGGGTCCACAGCTTAAACCCAAACTGCTGATCTAATTATTAGGTCTCTATACCTGAGGATCTAATCCAATTTAGATCCCTACCTGAGGATCTAATCCAACTTAGATTCCTACCTGAGGATCTAATCCAATTTAGATTCCTACCTGAGAATCTAATCCAACTTAGATTCCTACCTGAGGATCTAATCCAACTTAGATTCCTACCTGAGGATCTAATCCAATTTAGATTCCTACCTGAGGATCTAATCCAACTTAGATTCCTACCTGAGGATCTAATCCAATTTAGATTCCTACCTGAGGATCTAATCCAATTTAGATTCCTACCTGAGGATCTAATCCAACTTAGATTCCTACCTGAGGATCTAATCCAATTTAGGACCCCACCTGAGGATCTAATCCAATTTAGATCCCTACCTGAGAATCTAATCTAATTTAGGACCCCACCTGAGGATCTAATCTAATTTAGGTTCCCACCTGAGGATCTAATCTAATTTAGGACCCCACCTGAGGATCTAATCTAATTAAGATCCCTATCTGAGGATCTAATCCAACTTAGATTCCTACCTGAGGATCTAATCCAACTTAGATTCCTACCTGAGGATCTAATCCAATTTAGATTCCTACCTGAGGATCTAATCCAATTTAGATTCCTACCTGAGGATCTAATCCAATTTAGATTCCTACCTGAGGATCTAATCCAACTTAGATTCCTACCTGAGGATCTAATCCAATTTAGATTCCTACCTGAGGATCTAATCTAATTTAGATTCCTACTGAGGATCTGATCCAATTTAGATTCCTACCTGAGGATCTAATCCAATTTAGATTCCTACCTGAGGATCTAATCCAATTTAGATTCCTACCTGAGGATCTAATCCAACTTAGATTCCTACCTGAGGATCTAATCCAATTTAGGACCCCACCTGAGAATCTAATCCAATTTAGGACCCCACCTGAGGATCTAATTCAATTTAGGACCCCACCTGAGGATCTTATCTAATTTAGGACCCCACCTGAGGATCTTATCTAATTTAGGACCCCACCTGAGGATCTTATCTAATTTAGGACCCCACCTGAGGATCTAATCTAATTTAGGAGCCCACCTGAGGATCTAATCTAATTTAGGACCCCACCTGAGGATCTTATCTAAATTAGGACCCCACCTGAGGATCTAATCTAATTTAGGTTCCTACCTGAGGTCTGAGGATGATCTAATCTAATTTAGGTTCCTACCTGAGGCCTTAGGATGATCTAATCTAATTAAAGAGCCCAACTAATCTGAAAACCGAGAATCTGACTATATTTCACCACTACAACCATTCCAGTTCTAAATCACTCAGCACAAACGAGAGATCGGTACTCACTGGCATAGCCCAGCTCAGTCAGGCGATCCAATTGCTGCCTAGCTGAATCTGTCAGCTGCACACCATCCGCACCGTACACCCGCTTAGCGATGGCGGTCATTTTAGCTTCCAGACCATCGTCAAGCGAGTACAGGTAGCCCAGCTGGCTACCGCCTGGCAGAGCCATCAGCGCTCTGGCTAGAGCGTCAGCTCCGCGACCGCCTTCGGCCCAGTGATTGCAGATCACCGCGTCAGCGGCTCCGCAAGCTTTGGCGGCGTTGACAACCGCTTCCAGCTCGGCTGGGGTGTCAGTGCCGAACTTGTTGACGGCTACCACTACTGGCAGGTTGAAGGATCTGTGAAGGTGGTGAGCGTCAGCTGCAGTTTGTCTTTGCCACCCTTCAGTAGAATCCCGCTACCCTCCAGTTGCTTCCAGTACCCTCCAGTTGCTTCCACTACCCTCCAGTTGCTTCCACTACCCTCCAGTTGCTTCCAGTACCCTCCAGTTGCTTCCAGTACCCTCCAGTTGCTACCGCTACCCTCCAGTTGCTTCCACTACCCTCCAGTTGCTTCCAGTACCCTCCAGTTGGTTCCAGTACCCTCCAGTTGGTTCCAGTACCCTCCAGTTGCTTCCACTACCCTCCAGTTGCTTCCACTTCCCTCCAGTTGCTTCCACTACCCTCCAGTTGCTTCCACTACCCTCCAGTTGCTTCCACTACCCTCCAGTTGCTTCCACTACCCTCCAGTTGCTTCCACTACCCTCCAGTTGCTTCCACTACCCTCCAGTTGGTCCTGCTACCCTCCAATCAGACCAGAACCCTTCAATGAGACCAGCAACCCTCCAATGAGACCCGCAATCCTCCAATGAGACACACAACCCTCCAATGAGACCCGCAACCCTCCAATGAGACCAGCAACCCTCCAATGAGACACACAACCCTCCAATGAGACCCGCTACCCTCCAATGAGACCAGCGACCCTCTAATGAGACCAGCGACCCTCCAATGAGACACACAACCCTCCAATGAGACACACAACCCTCGAATGAGACACACAACCCTCCAATGAGACCCGCTACCCTCCAATGAGACCAGCGACCCTCCAATGAGACACACAACCCTCCAATGAGACCCGCTACCCTCCAATGAGACCAGCGACCCTCCAATGAGACACACAACCCTCCAATGAGACCCGCTACCCTCCAATGAGACCAGCGACCCTCCAATGAGACACACAACCCTCCAATGAGACCCGCTACCCTCCAATGAGACCAGCGACCCTCCAATGAGACACACAACCCTCCAATGAGACACAACCCTTCAATGAGACCCGCTACCCTCCAATGAGACCAGCAACCCTCCAATGAGACACACAACCCTCCAATGAGACACACAACCCTCCAATGAGACACACAACCCTCCAATGAGACCCGCAATCCTCCAATGAGACCCGCTACCCTCCAATGAGACCAGCAACCCTCCAATGAGACAAGCAACCCTCCAATGAGACACACAACCCTCCAATGAGACACACAACCCTCCAATGAGACACACAACCCTCCAATGAGACACACAACCCTCCAATGAGACACACAACCCTCCAATGAGACACACAACCCTCCAATGAGACACACAACCCTCCAATGAGACACACAACCCTCCAATGAGACACACAACCCTCCAATGAGACACACAACCCTCCAATGAGACATACAACCCTCCAATGAGACACACAACCCTCCAATGAGACACACAACCCTCCAATGAGACACGCAACCCTCCAATGAGACCAGCAACCCTCAATGAGACCAGCAACCCCCAATGAGACACACAACCCTCCAATGAGACCGCAATCCTCCAATGAAACCCGCAACCCTTCAATGAGACCAGCAACCCTCCAATGAGACCGCAACCCTTCAATGAGACCCGCTACCCTCCAATAAGACCAGCAACCCTCCAATGAGACACACAAGCCTCCAATGAGACCGGAAACCCTCCAATGAGACCCGCTACCCTCCAATGAGACCAGCAACCCTCCAATGAACACACAACCCTCCAATGAGACACACAACCCTCAATGAGACACACAACCCTCCAATGAGACACGCAACCCTCCAATGAGACCAGCAACCCTCTAATGAGACCAGCAACCCTCCAATGAGACCGCAACCCTCCAATGAGACCAGCAACCCTCCAATGAGACACACAACCCTCCAATGAGACCGCAACCCTCCAATGAGACCAGCAACCCTCTAATGAGACCAGCAACCCTCCAATGAGAGACACAACCCTTCAAGGAGACACACAACCCTCCAATGAGACCGGCAACCCTCCAATGAGACCAGCAACCCTCTAATGAGACCAGCAACCCTCCAATGAGACACACAACCCTCCAATGAGACACGCAACCCTCCAATGAGACACGCAACCCTCCAATGAGACCAGCAACCCTCTAATGAAACCAGCAACCCTCCAATGAGACCAGCAACCCTCTAATGAGACCGCAATCCTCCAATGAGACCAGCAACCCTCCAATGAGACCAGCAACCCTCCAATGAGACACACAACCCTCGAATGAGACACACAACCCTCCAATGAGACCCGCTACCCTCCAATGAGACCAGCGACCCTCCAATGAGACACACAACCCTCCAATGAGACACACAACCCTTCAATGAGACCAGCAACCCTCCAATGAGACCGCAACCCTCAATGAGACCAGCAACCCTCCAATGAGACCGCAACCCTCAATGAGACCCGCAACCCTCCAATGAGACCAGCAACCCTCCAATGAGACCAGCAACCCTCCAATGAGACACACAACCCTCCAATGAGACACACAACCCTCCAATGAGACACACAACCCTCCAATGAGACACACAACCCTCCAATGAGACCAGCAACCCTCCAATGAGACCAGCAACCCTCCAATGAGACACACAACCCTCCAATGAGACACACAACCCTCCAATGAGACACACAACCCTCCAATGAGACACACAACCCTCCAATGAGACACGCAACCCTCCAATGAGACCAGCAACCCTCAATGAGACCAGCAACCCTCCAATGAGACACGCAACCCTCCAATGAGACCAGCAACCCTCCAATGAGACACACAACCCTCCAATGAGACACGCAACCCTCCAATGAGACCAGCAACCCTCTAATGAGACCAGCAACCCTCCAATGAGACCCGCAACCCTCCAATGAGACCAGCAACCCTCTAATGAGACCAGCAACCCTCCAATGAGACACACAACCCTCCAATGAGACCACAACCCTCTAATGAGACCAGCAACCCTCCAATGAGACCAGCAACCCTCCAATGAGACACACAACCCTCCAATGAGACCAGCAACCCTCCAATGAGACCAGCAACCCTCCAATGAGACACACAACCCTCCAATGAGACCCGCTACCCTCCAATGAGACCAGCGACCCTCCAATGAGACACACAACCCTCCAATGAGACCCGCTACCCTCCAATGAGACCAGCGACCCTCCAATGAGACACACAACCCTCCAATGAGACGCTACCCTCCAATGAGACCGCGACCCTCCAATGAGACCACAACCCTCCAATGAGACACACAACCCTCCAATGAGACCACAACCCTCCAATGAGACACAACCCTCCAATGAGACACACAACCCTCCAATGAGACACACAACCCTCCAATGAGACACACAACCCTCCAATGAGACACACAACCCTCCAATGAGACACACAACCCTCCAATGAGACACACAACCCTCCAATGAGACACACAACCCTCCAATGAGACACACAACCCTCCAATGAGACACACAACCCTCCAATGAGACACACAACCCTCCAATGAGACACACAACCCTCCAATGAGACACACAACCCTCCAATGAGACCAGCAACCCTCCAATGAGACCGCAACCCTCCAATGAGACCAGCAACCCTCCAATGAGACCCGCAACCCTCCAATGAGACCCGCAACCCTCCAATGAGACCAGCAACCCTCCAATGAGACCAGCAACCCTCCAATGAGACCAGCAACCCTCCAATGAGACACAACCCTCCAATGAGACCACAACCCTCCAATGAGACCAGCAACCCTCCAATGAGACCACAACCCTCCAATGAGACCACACCCTCCAATGAGACACACAACCCTCCAATGAGACACACAACCCTCCAATGAGACCACAACCCTCCAATGAGACACACAACCCTCCAATGAGACACGCAACCCTCCAATGAGACACACAACCCTCCAATGAGACACACAACCCTCCAATGAGACACGCAACCCTCCAATGAGACCAGCAACCCTCCAATGAGACACACAACCCTCCAATGAGACCCGCAACCCTCCAATGAGACACACAACCCTCCAATGAGACCCGCAACCCTCCAATGAGACCAGCAACCCTCCAATGAGACACACAACCCTCCAATGAGACCGCAACCCTCCAATGAGACACACAACCCTCCAATGAGACCAGCAACCCTCCAATGAGACCAGCAACCCTCAATGAGACCAGCAACCCTCCAATGAGACCACAACCCTCCAATGAGACAGCAACCCTCCAATGAGACAGCAACCCTCCAATGAGACCACAACCCTCTAATGAGACAGCAACCCTCCAATGAGACACGCAACCCTCCAATGAGACCGCAACCCTCCAATGAGACCAGCAACCCTCCAATGAGACCAGCAACCCTCTAATGAGACCGCAACCCTCCAATGAGACCAGCAACCCTCCAATGAGACCAGCAACCCTCCAATGAGACCAGCAACCCTCCAATGAGACACACAACCCTCCAATGAGACACACAACCCTCGAATGAGACCACAACCCTCCAATGAGACCACTACCCTCCAATGAGACCACGACCCTCGAATGAGACACACAACCCTCCAATGAGACCGCAACCCTCCAATGAGACCAGCAACCCTCCAATGAGACACACAACCCTCCAATGAGACCAGCAACCCTCCAATGAGACCAGCAACCCTCCAATGAGACACACAACCCTCCAATGAGACCACAACCCTCCAATGAGACACACAACCCTCCAATGAGACACACAACCCTCCAATGAGACCACAACCCTCCAATGAGACCACGACCCTCCAATGAGACACACAACCCTCCAATGAGACACACAACCCTCCAATGAGACACACAACCCTCCAATGAGACACACAACCCTCCAATGAGACACGCAACCCTCCAATGAGACCAGCAACCCTCTAATGAGACACAGCAACCCTCCAATGAGACCGCAACCCTCCAATGAGACCAGCAACCCTCCAATGAGACACACAACCCTCCAATGAGACACGCAACCCTCCAATGAGACCAGCAACCCTCTAATGAGACCAGCAACCCTCCAATGAGACCCGCTACCCTCCAATGAGACCAGCAACCCTCTAATGAGACCAGCAACCCTCCAATGAGACACACAACCCTTCAAGGAGACACACAACCCTCCAATGAGACCAGCAACCCTCCAATGAGACCAGCAACCCTCCAATGAGACACACAACCCTCCAATGAGACACACAACCCTCCAATGAGACACACAACCCTCCAATGAGACACACAACCCTCGAATGAGACACACAACCCTCCAATGAGACCCGCTACCCTCCAATGAGACCAGCGACCCTCCAATGAGACACACAACCCTCCAATGAGACCCGCTACCCTCCAATGAGACCAGCGACCCTCCAATGAGACACACAACCCTCCAATGAGACCCGCTACCCTCCAATGAGACCAGCGACCCTCCAATGAGACACACAACCCTCCAATGAGACCCGCTACCCTCCAATGAGACCAGCGACCCTCCAATGAGACACACAACCCTCCAATGAGACACAACCCTCCAATGAGACCGCTACCCTCCAATGAGACCACAACCCTCCAATGAGACACAACCCTCCAATGAGACACACAACCCTCCAATGAGACACACAACCCTCCAATGAGACACACAACCCTCCAATGAGACACACAACCCTCCAATGAGACACACAACCCTCCAATGAGACACACAACCCTCCAATGAGACACACAACCCTCCAATGAGACACACAACCCTCCAATGAGACACACAACCCTCCAATGAGACACACAACCCTCCAATGAGACACACAACCCTCCAATGAGACACACAACCCTCCAATGAGACCAGCAACCCTCAATGAGACCAGCAACCCTCCAATGAGACACACAACCCTCCAATGAGACCCGCAACCCTCCAATGAGACCCGCAACCCTTCAATGAGACCAGCAACCCTCCAATGAGACCCGCAACCCTCAATGAGACCCGCAACCCTCCAATGAGACCAGCAACCCTCCAATGAGACCAGCAACCCTCCAATGAGACCAGCAACCCTCCAATGAGACCACAACCCTCCAATGAGACACACAAGCCTCCAATGAGACCAAACCCTCCAATGAGACCGCTACCCTCCAATGAGACCAGCGACCCTCCAATGAACACACAACCCTCCAATGAGACACACAACCCTCCAATGAGACACACAACCCTCCAATGAGACACACAACCCTCCAATGAGACACGCAACCCTCCAATGAGACCAGCAACCCTCGAATGAGACACACAACCCTCCAATGAGACCGCTACCCTCCAATGAGACCAGCAACCCTCCAATGAGACACACAACCCTCCAATGAGACCGCAACCCTCCAATGAGACACACAACCCTCCAATGAGACCCGCAACCCTCCAATGAGACAGCAACCCTCCAATGAGACCAGCAACCCTCCAATGAGACCAGCAACCCTCAATGAGACACACAACCCTCCAATGAGACACACAACCCTCCAATGAGACCAGCAACCCTCCAATGAGACCAGCAACCCTCCAATGAGACCAGCAACCCTCCAATGAGACACGCAACCCTCCAATGAGACACGCAACCCTCCAATGAGACCGCAACCCTCCAATGAGACCAGCAACCCTCCAATGAGACCAGCAACCCTCCTAATGAGACCGCAACCCTCCAATGAGACCAGCAACCCTCCAATGAGACCAGCAACCCTCCAATGAGACCACAACCCTCGAATGAGACACACAACCCTCCAATGAGACCACACAACCCTCCAATGAGACCAGCGACCCTCCAATGAGACACACAACCCTCCAATGAGACACACAACCCTCCAATGAGACACACAACCCTCCAATGAGACCCGCTACCCTCCAATGAGACCAGCGACCCTCCAATGAGACACACAACCCTCCAATGAGACCCGCTACCCTCCAATGAGACCAGCGACCCTCCAATGAGACACACAACCCTCCAATGAGACCCGCTACCCTCCAATGAGACCAGCGACCCTCCAATGAGACACACAACCCTCCAATGAGACCCGCTACCCTCCAATGAGACCAGCGACCCTCTAATGAGACACACAACCCTCCAATGAGACACAACCCTTCAATGAGACCCGCTACCCTCCAATGAGACCAGCAACCCTCCAATGAGACACACAACCCTCCAATGAAACCCGCAACCCTTCAATGAGACCAGCAACCCTCCAATGAGACCCGCAATCCTCCAATGAGACACACAACCCTCCAATGAGACCCGCAACCCTCCAATGAGACCAGCAACCCTCCAATGAGACCCGCAATCCTCCAATGAGACCGCTACCCTCCAATGAGACCAGCAACCCTCCAATGAGACAAGCAACCCTCCAATGAGACACACAACCCTCCAATGAGACACACAACCCTCCAATGAGACACACAACCCTCCAATGAGACACACAACCCTCCAATGAGACACACAACCCTCCAATGAGACACACAACCCTCCAATGAGACACACAACCCTCCAATGAGACACACAACCCTCCAATGAGACACACAACCCTCCAATGAGACACACAACCCTCCAATGAGACACACAACCCTCCAATGAGACACACAACCCTCCAATGAGACACACAACCCTCCAATGAGACACACAACCCTCCAATGAGACACACAACCCTCCAATGAGACACACAACCCTCCAATGAGACACACAACCCTCCAATGAGACAAAAACCCCTCCAATGAGACACACAACCCTCCAATGAGACACACAACCCTCCAATGAGACGCACAACCCTCCAATGAGACACACAACCCTCCAATGAGACACACAACCCTCCAATGAGACACACAACCCTCCAATGAGACCAGCAACCCTCCAATGAGACACACAACCCTCCAATGAGACCAGCAACCCTCCAATGAGACACACAACCCTCCAATGAGACCCGCTATCCTCCAATGAGAGCTAACCTAACAATAGCCACGTGCTGAGCCAGATTCTCGCAGCCCTTCACGACCAGGTCCACCGATTCGCGCCGATATTCGTCGGGCAGGGGAGCGCCGCCGCCAAGAATCTTTGGCCCGCCGCCGTGATATTTCAAGGCCCGAACTGTGGCCACCAGAACGACGCTGTGCGGTTGAAGCCCCGAACTGCGGCACTTGATGTGCATTCCCTTCTCAAAGCCCATATCGGAGCCGAAACCGGATTCCGTCACGGCAAAACCAGAAGGGCCAACCAATTTCATAGCGACCTGGTCGGCTACAACGCTGGAATTACCGTGCGCTATGTTGGCAAACGGGCCGCAATGGACAAGGCAGGGCCCGCCAGCCAGTGTCTGCATCAGATTCGGCTTCAAGCAGTCTTTAAGCAGGACGCACAGAGCACCTGTGACTCCCAGATCGTCAGCTGTAAGAGCCGCGCCAGATTTTGACAGGCCAAATACCATGCGGCCTAGGCGCTGCTTGAGATCGGCTAGGCTAGTGCTCAGAGCCAGCACTGCCATGATCTCGCTGGCTACTGAGATGTCGAATTTGCAGCGCCTGGTCATGCTTTTCTCGTTCGGCCCCTGGCCAATAGTGATGTCGCGTAGGAACCGATCGCTGGTGTCAATCACCCGCTGCCAGGTGATGGTGGCCGGGTCAATGTCCAGCCGGGAGAATGCTCGCGCCTGGCAGGGGATGGGGAGGCGGCACACTTGTACATGTACACTCTTCTGTACTGTAGCTGTACATTGTACACACTTGTACATGTACACTCTTCTGTACTGTAGATGTACATTGTACACACTTGTACATGTACACTCTTCTGTACTGTAGATGTACATTGTACACACTTGTACATGTACACTCTTCTGTACTGTAGATGTACATTGTACACACTTGTACATGTACACTCTTCTGTACTGTAGCTGTACATTGTACACACTTGTACATGTACACTCCTCTGTACTGTAGATGTACATTGTACACACTTGTACATGTACACTCTTCTGTACTGTAGCTGTACATTGTACACACTTGTACATGTACAATCTTCTGTACTGTAGCTGTACATTGTACACACGTGTACATTTACACTCTTCTGTACTGTAGCTGTACATTGTACACACTTGTACATGCACACTTTTCTGTACTTTAGCTGTACATTGTACACACTTGTACATGTACACTCTTCTGTACTGTAGCTGTACATTGTACACACTTGTACATGTACACTCTTCTGTACTGTAGCTGTACAATGCACACACTTGTACATGTACACTCTTCTGTACTGTAGCTGTACATTGTACACACTTGTACACTATAGTGTACCGATATTTGTACAACTAGCCACAAAAAATTGCACTCAATCCCACGATATTACTAACCTCTTCGGCAGTGAGTTCAGACGGCATTTTCTTATCGATGCCCAGCTTCTGCAGCCGGCGCTGTTGCACCTCGGTAAACGGTTTATCCTTGGGCGCCAGGCGCCTGTACAGGGCCTCATCGGACTGAGTAGACTCGTGAAACAGTCTGGTGTCTATGGCCGACGCCATCAAATTGTTAGCAGCCGTCACGGCGTGAATATCGCCAGTCAGGTGAAGATTGAATTCGTCCATCGGGATTACCTGGGAGTAGCCGCCGCCGGCAGCGCCACCTGTGTCGGAATAAGCCAAACTTGTATAAGCGCGCGCGCCATGTACACGCAAAGCGCTAATTATAGTGACATAATACAAAACACACCTTTAACGCCAAACGTTGGCCCCTGAGACGGCTGCCGAATGCAGGCGCACGAGTCGACGCCAATCTCAGTGAAGGCCTGCACCAGGCCCAGCGTTGTTGTGCTCTTGCCTTCGCCAAGCGGAGTCGGCGTGATGCCAGTGACGAATGTCAGCTTGCCGTCCGGGGCTGACGACAGGCGATCCAGGATTCTGAAATTGTAAAATTGTACCGTTGTTAAATCATGGCGTTATCTGACACCTATGTCATGGCGCTATCTGACACCTATGTCATGGCGCTATCTGACACCTATGTCATGGCACTATCTGACACCTATGTCATGGCACTATCTGACACCCATATGTCATGGCGCTATCTGACACCTATGTCATGGCACTATCTGACACCCATATGTCATGGCGCTATCTGACACCTATGTCATGGCACTATCTGACACCCATATGTCATGGCGCTATCTGACACCTATGTCATGGCACTATCTGACACCCCTATGTCATAGCGCTATCTGACACCTATGTCATGGCTCTATCTGACACCTATGTCATGGTGCTATCTGACACCTATGTTATGGCGCTATCTGACACCTATATGTCATGGCTCTATCCTAACTGACACATTATGGCGCTATCTGACACCCATATGTCATGGCTCTATCCTAACTGACACATTATGGCGCTATCTGACACCCCTATGTCATGGCGCTATCTGACACCCCTATGTCATTGCGCTATCTGACACCCCTATGTCATAGCGCTATCTGACACCCCTATGTCATAGCGCTATCTGACACCCATATGTCATGGCGCTATCTGACACCCCTATGTCATAGCGCTATCTGACACCTATATGTCATAGCGCTATCTGACAACCCTATGTCATAGCGCTATCTGACACCTATATGTCATGGCGCTATCTGACACCCCTATGTCATGGCGCTATCTGACACCCATATGTCATGGGTCTATCCTAACTGACACATTATGGCGCTATCTGACACCCATATGTCATGGCTCTATCCTAACTGACACATTACGGCGCTATCTGACAAACCAATTTGGATTTCGACCCCTTTAAAATCACTCATCACTCACTTCAAAGAAATCTTGGCCTTATGATGGCCGTACTGTTCCAGCTCACTTGGCAGCACGCCAATCTCCCCAGCTAGCTGATCCACTCGTTTAAGCGTGGCCGATCGACTTATGTCGATATCGGATGGTACTGGCACTTTAGGCACGGGCGGAATGCCGCTCAGCTTCCAGGTCTGCGGCGGAAATATAAATACAGAATATTTAATTCACGGCCATAGGTAGAAATTTGACAAACCTGGGAAATCGTTGAATCTGACTGAAAACTTAATTAGCAACTTCCATACACTAAAATGGTTTGTCGGTATGTAGGCAGATAGGTAGACCTAAAAATCTATTATTAAGTTAGTTACTGACCTAAAAATCAATTAGTAAGCTACTGACCTAAAAATCAGTTAGTAAGCTACTGATCTAAAAATCAATTAGTAAGCTACTGACCTAAAAATCAATTAGTAAGCTACTGATCTAAAAATCAATTAGTAAGCTACTGACCTAAAAATCAATTAGAAAGCTACTGATCTAAAAATCAATTAGAAAGCTACTGATCTAAAAATCAATTAGTAAGCTACTGACCTAAAAATCAATTAGAAAGCTACTGATCTAAAAATCAATTAGAAAGCTACTGATCTAAAAATCAATTAGTAAGCTACTGACCTAAAAATCAATTTGTAAGCTACTGACCTAAAAATCAATTAGTAAGCTACTGACCTAAAAATCAATTAGTAAGCTACTGACCTAAAAGACTTCCAAACCTGACTGTCTACAAATTAAATCAATGAAAAAGCAGAAAAATCTACGAGTATAAAAAGTCTATTTCAACCGACTTTCGAAACACCAACCTGACCAGCAAGCGATTTATCCCTTTCAGCCAGAGCAGCTTCCATCGTGTTGCGCAATAGCATAGCAACGGTCATGGGCCCAACACCGCCGGGAACTGGCGTGATCGCTCCGGCCACTGACTTTGCTTCGCTGAAATCAACGTCGCCAACCAGGCGATAGCCGCTGGCCCTGCTGCTGTCAGGCAGACTGTTGATGCCGCAGTCGATGACAATGGCACCAGGCTTGATCCAATCCGATTTCACGTATTGGGCTCGGCCGATGGCCACCACTAGCAGGTCGGCTTGACGGCATACCTGGGGATCAGGTAAGGGGATTGGGATAGTGCTGGTCATTGGTTCGACTCCAACTGTTGGAAGCAGATAAGAAAGGAGAAATGTTTGTAAACGAAGACTAATGAAGTAGGAAGGTTTATGAAGACACTATGAAGACTAATGAAGTAGGAAGGTTTATGAAGACGCTATGAAGACTAATGAAGTAGGAAGGTTTATGAAGACGCTATGAAGACTGATAAAGTAGGAAGGTTTATGAAGACGCTATGAAGACTAATGAAGTAGGAAGGTTTATGAAGACACTATGAAAACTATGAATAAAGGTTTATGAAGACATTATGAAGACTGATAAAGTAGGAAGGTTTATGAAGACGCTATGAAGACTGATAAAGTAGGAAGGTTTATGAAGACGCTATGAAGACTAATGAAGTAGGAAGGTTTATGAAGACACTATGAAGACTAATGAAGTAGGAAGGTTTATGAAGACACTATGAAGACTAATGAAGTAGGAAGGTTTATGAAGACGCTATGAAGACTAATGAAGTAGGAAGGTTTATGAAGACGCTATGAAGACTAATGAAGTAGGAAGGTTTATGAAGACACTATGAAGACTAATGAAGTAGGAAGGTTTATGAAGACACTATGAAAACTATGAATAAAGGTTTATGAAGACACTATGAAGACTATGAATAAAGGTTTATGAAGACACTATGAAGACTATGAATAAAGGTTTATGAAGACACTATGAAGACTATGAATAAAGGTTTATGAAGACACTATGAAGACTATGAATAAAGGTTTATGAAGACACTATGAAGGCTATGAATAATGGTTTATGAAGACACTATGAAGACTATGAATAAAGGTTTATGAACACTATGAAGACTATGAATAAAGGTTTATGAAGACACTATGAAGACTAATGAAGTAGAAAGGTTTATGAAGACACTATGAAGACTATGAATAAAGGTTTATGAAGACACTATGAATATGATAAGTAAGGTCTATAAAAGCGTTGTAAAGTCATTTAACGTGCCGCTTTAAAGTTTCATCATTTTCATTGAAAGCTATTAATTAGAAAAGCCAATTCAGAATCAACAATATATTATGCATGGTTAATTATTTCATTTCTTATGCAGAACTTTTGCCTGTTTAACTAGGGCAAAATTGAAGACTCGAAGTCAAAAGCAGCCGAAAAAAGTGGAAACACAGGAAAACAAGCTAGCTAGCATAGTTGATTCTTAAACTTCTATACAACTCTGCTCCAGGCCGCCATATCTTAATCTCAAGAGACAAACTCTGATCTAGCGTGCAAGATACCGATAGCTAGGTCAGGCTTAGTATTACACAATACTCGTGTCTAAGCATATCTTCAAGCAAGTCGGAGAGTCAAACAGAAATTATTTTATCTCAAAGTACTCAAACTGGAAACTTCTAGCTAGCTTGGCTGGATTTTTTGAGCAGGCCAATAAAACTGTGAATGACCAGAGTCTAGAGAGAGCTAAGAGCAGTGCATGAAGACTCTCAACATAACTATATTGTCTGACCGAATAAACTGCATCCCGAATAAGTTAATAAGTGCCACCTCAACGGGGAAACACAACAACAACAAGTTACGCCCCAGAGTCAGCAGTGGGCGTCACAGGGTGCGCCTCAGAGCGCGGGAGCGAAGGAAGGCCGGGCCATTGGCTTGGTCGGGGGCGCCAGCGTCGGCCAGCAGGCAGTCCCGGTACCGCCGCGTACGCGCCTGCCCTCGCCGAAGGGGCGCTGGAAGCGTTAGCAGCAGCGTCCCCTGCGCCGGCTCGGGGCAGTACGTCTCGGCGCGGATAAGGTGGCCTCTGCCAGCTGGAGCCGACGGCATCGAAGCAGGTCGCCGGGGCGGGCAAGGCGGGCTCGGGCGTACAGCGCCGCGTTGGAGAAGTGCTCGCCACCGCCGATCTTGGAGGCGGCGCGCAGCAGGCCGGCGTGGGCCGCATCGATTTGCCGCTCAAGCGTCTCAGTCAGCGTCCATGTCTCGGCGTTGTAAAGCAGGACGGTCTCGATCACCGCCTGGAACAGCGCCGAACGCTGGCGGTCTGGCAGGGCCGCAGAGTGTAGGACGGTCCTCACAGAGTTCAAGGCCGCCCAGGCGAGTCCGCGGCGTCGCCTGCCCATCGGCGCCTCGGCAGATGTCGGCTTGGATGTCGGATGGCGTGGTGAGCACGACGGTCTTCTGCGTGTTGACCACCAGGCTGACGCTCCAGCAACGCCAACCAGCCGGTCCAGCTGACGTTGGGCGCCTTTGACAGTTGATGACAGCAGGGCGAGGCCGCCGGCGTAGCCTAAGATGCTGAGGCGGCGCTCTGGTTGGCGGCGACCCACACGGCGCTGCAGGAGGAAGCCGTCCTCGGCCGTGGGCAAAGCAGTCTGCAGCACCCAGTCCAGCACCAGTACAAACAGGAATGGCGCCAGCGTGTCCCCCTGGAGTGCTCCGGATGACGTATCGAAGGTGTCCGAGAGGCAGTCTGGGGTCACCACCGCAGCTCTGGTGTTCTGGTACAGCGCCATCGTGGCATTGACCAGTTGCTGCGGTACGTTGTACGCTGTGAACATCAGCGGAAGCGCGCTTCTGGCGATCGAGTCGAAGGCCTTTTTGAAGTCAACGAAGACCACGATCAGGTCGACTGGCGCGTGCGGGCCTCCTCGATGACTCGCCGAAGGGCCAGTACCTGCGTGACGGTGCCTCGCCTTGGCCGAAACCCGTTCTATGGATCTAGCACGGGCTGCAGCCGGGCGAGCAGAAGCCGGTTGAAAAGCTTCGCGGTGATGGACAGTAGTCAGATACCTTGGTGCTCCTCCAGTTTGGTGGTGCCTGGCTCGGGGAAAGCCAACTCATAATCCCTGGATGGGCGGGCACTTTCGGCGACATCGTCCCACACACCAGCGGTGAGGCAATTCTGCTCACAGTCCTCACAGGGTGTACAGCGGTCCTTTGACTTACTAATCAGTCTGGCAGGTATCCCCTAAACTCTCTGGGCCTTGGTTGATGGCTCTCACGGCTGAGTCGCACGACAGCTCAACAGGCCAATCTTCGCGCACACACAGGAAAAGACAACTGAGAAGTGGAGGACAGAATGGCTATACAATCAAGACTCAAACACTCACCTGAGCCAGATCCTTAGTTCTCGAATGGCACAGCGTCACAGTGGCGTGATGCCAAGTTAACAGTTCGGCCATGGGTGAGCCAACAATTTTTGAACGGCCAACAACTACAGCCGAGACGCCGGCAAGAGAGGCCAGTCCGGCTCCTCTGCAATCATAATTGTAAATCACTAATTAGTCAGTGAAGGTTTATGAAGACACCATGAGGACTATGAATGGAAGGTTTATGAAGGCACTAGGAGGATTATGAAGGGAAGGTTTATGAAGGCACTAGGAGGATTATGAAGGAAAGGTTTATGAAGACAATATGAGGACTGTGAAGGAAAGGTTTATGAAGGCACTAGGAGGATTATGAAGGGAAGGTTTATGAAGGCACTAAGAGGACTATGAAGGGAAGGTTTATGAAGACAACATGAGGACTATGAAGGGAAGGCTTATGAAGATAACATGAGGACTATGAAGGGAAGGCTTATGAAGACAACATGAGGACTATGAAGGGAAGGCTTATGAAGGCACTAGGAGGATTATGAAGGGAAGGTTTATGAAGGCACTAGAAATTATGAAGGGAAGGTTTATGAAGGCACTAGGAGGATTATGAAGGGAAGGTTTATGAAGCCACTAAGAGGACTATGAAGGGAAGGTTTATGAAGGCACTAGGAGGATTATGAAGGGAAGGTTTATGAAGGCACTAGGAGGATTATGAAGGGAAGGTTTATGAAGGTACTAGGAGGATTATGAAGGGAAGGTTTATGAAGGCAACATGAGGACTATGAAGGGAAGGCTTATGAAGACACCATGAGGACTATGAAGGGAAGGCTTATGAAGACACCATGAGGACTATGAAGGGAAGGCTTATGAAGACACCATGAGGACTATGAAGGGAAGGCTTATGAAGACACCATGAGGACTATGAAGGGAAGGCTTATGAAGACAACATGAGGACTATGAAGGGAAGGCTTATGAAGACACCATGAGGACTATGAAGGGAAGGCTTATGAAGATAACATGAGGACTATGAAGGGAAGGCTTATGAAGACAACATGAGGACTATGAAGGGAAGGCTTATGAAGGCACTAGGAGGATTATGAAGGGAAGGTTTATGAAGGCACTAGAAATTATGAAGGGAAGGTTTATGAAGGCACTAGGAGGATTATGAAGGGAAGGTTTATGAAGGTACTAGGAGGATTATGAAGGGAAGGTTTATGAAGGCACTAGGAGGATTATGAAGGGAAGGTTTATGAAGGCACTAGGAGGATTATGAAGGGAAGGTTTATGAAGGCACTAGAAGGATTATGAAGGGAAGGTTTATAAAGACAGATTAATGAGGTACACTATTATTAATTACTCCTGAAAGAATATGACTACCTGGGAGACTGAATGAGTTCAAGGCATCCCCTAGGTGTGCAGGGCACAAAGCAGTCCAGGTTGCCCCTGGCCAATCTGCCAGCGTTGACAACGCCCAGGCCATCAACGTCCTTCTCTCGAGCGATGGCATTGGTAACCAGATCGCTGTCAATAGCAGTGTTGCAGTCCAATGGCAGCTGGACAATAATCCCATGGACATTGGGATCTTCGTTTAACTGATTGACAATAGTTAACAGAGCGGATTCGCTAATATCGGTGCCAAGTTTCACGTGTTTAGCGGTGATGCCAACTTCAGTGGCTGATTTCAGTTTCTGACCAATGTACACGTTGGAGTCTTGACGATCGCCAACCTTCACATTGTTGATGAAATAATTAGATTAGAATAATTATAAGTTCAATATTGGTGATAAGAACTTGTCTTGTATTCAATTTATCGAAGTAACAAGCGTAGGTCAACGGCAAGAGTAACTATGGCGTTTTTTTAAATAATCAATGCCTCGTCAGCTAATTAGAAACAGGATCCTAGGTCCTAGGATCTGTGGATTAAGATCCAATTCTATTTCTAATCAAATGGGATAAACATATAAATATGATCTAATGGCTTGCTCATTTTTCATTAATTTGAAGTGAACAATCCATTAAGGCTTATAGTGATGCTTATGCAAGTAGTAAATCTTAAATAAGATTCTAATTGTAATTCTGTAACCTTCTAAAGGATTGCAATGAATTTTTGGAACTTTATTTATCTAACTAAACTTTAAAAAATTCTAAATCCTAAGAAATGTGTCTAGGAATGCACAACATATTGTAGCTATTCGAAATTTAGTTCTTTATAATAAATTAAGAATTTGATAAAATTAAATAAAAAAGAATACAATTACAAAGCAAACTAACCAACCTGAACAATTGCTAATCCTGGAGTAAAGTTGGGCACAGTTTGTCTGACTTCATCAATTTTAGTCTTGATAGCAGATTTTACATCACTAAAAAGAAATTTTATATTGATTAGATAATTGCTAACTCATAATCACAAACAAAAAAGAATAAATACTAATTAGAATCATCATTATCATATTAAAAAAGGACAAAGGACAGCTATAGATAGAAAATATAAAACTAAAAATGATAGATTTTTATAACTAGAAACTTAAAAAGAAACAAATCTAGGATTTTCCCAAAGAGGGTGAATTGACCCCTTTGACCTCTTTTCCTAAATTTGTCACTGAGTAATTGTTTGTTTTCCATTGGCTTTAACTTTTATAGAATAGTTAATTCTTAATTTAGAAAGGTAGCAATTTTTAGATATATTAGTTATTCTTTGGCTTTATAGCATCTCTACCTATAAAAATGAAAACTCCGTATAAGTGTCTATGGCCAATTTTGTTGCTATGGACTCCTAAACTGCTTAACCAAATTATACCAAATTTTACACCCACCCTAAACTTACTACAGAGAGTGTCTTAGGCTATATTAAAATTTCCTAGACTCAGGTCTTCTTACCTAAAAGTGCAAAAACTGCTCAAAATGCACAATTATTTCACTAAATCCTCCATAGCGCCGCTTGAAGACGATCTACCAATCCTCTTCAAATTTGACACACTCAATCTTCAACTATTTTGACACAATCATGTAAAATTTTGAGTCTCAAAGTTAATCTTTTTTTGGCTGTTTTTGTCAGCAAGACAGCCACCCCAACCTCCACCTGCCTGCCTCTCCCAATCTGGGCCCAGATGTGCAAAAGGGGTTTCAAAATTGACAAACTTTCAGCTGTCATAAGCTTGTTCCATGTAAAGCAATTCACTTCAAACTTGACACAATTCTTCATTGACTCATTTGCTGTCTAAATGTAAAGTTTTAACTCTGTAACTCATTCAGAACAGAAACTGTAAGCATGTGAAGTTTGTCTGCTTTTTTTGTTGTTAGAAAAATTTGAAAAATTCTAACAACTGTCCTCTTTTTTGGCAAACTCTACAGAAGTTTAACAGTGGATGGCAATTGGCAAATCAAGGCAATCCAGCATGGTTTATAAAAGAAAAAGATTTATGAAAAGGCGATGCAATGCAATACAAGTCATACCATGGAAATTTTACTATTAAGTTTTATCTAAAGGTAAATTTAAAATTGGCCTCCTAAGAAATACATATTTCCTTGGTTGTTAGACTGATACAGACTGTAGTGGAGCCAAAGATACAGATATGCAACTTCCTCTCAAGGCTGCAAATTGGCCAGAAAAATGACGTGATTGGCCACAAAGCATGAGAAAAATCATGAGTTACTTATTACGTTCCACAAACTGGCTTTTGAAGCAGGGGTCAGCAGACTTACCTCAAATGCCAGATAAAGAATCCAGCTCATGTGTGGGCCAGATGAGAGTGGTAAGGAGAAGGAATAGACAATTAGAAAAGAGGAGCAGCGAGAGGGATAAAAGAAAAGATAGAAGGTAAAAAGAGAAACAAATGATGAGGGGTGAGGATGAGGAGAGTGAGGTGGGAGAAGAGAGGAGAGAAGAAGGAAGGAGAAGAGGGAGAGAGAGAGGGGCGAGAGAAGCAAGAGGAAAGTAGAGATAAGGAGAGAGGAGTAGGAGAGAGGAGAGAGGAGAAAGTAGAGATTAGAGAGTGAAGATGAGTGAACAGAAAGAAGAGAGAAGAGATAAGACAGGATTGAGAGAGGAAAGCAGAGAAGAGAGAGCATACTTGCGCAACCTCCGAAACTCGGTCGGCCATGCGACTTAGTTTTAACAAAAATGCGACGTAGTTTTTGGCCAAAAATGCGACTTACATGTAAAAAAAACCCTAAAGCAAAATTAACGCAACTTTGGGTAAACGGCAGGAGTAACTATGATCGTCTTATTAAGCCAAAATGCCTCGTCAGCTACTTAGTACTACTCCTTGGTTATTTTTTTGGGTGGGCATTTTTGCGACTTCCTTGGTTGGCGGCCAAATTGGTCGGCCGGATCGGCCGACTTGGCCGACTGTTGCGCATGTATGGGAGAGAGGAAAGAAGAGAATGGAGAGACAGTAGAGTAAAGGGAAGAGAGAAAAGATAAGGTTGTAGAGATGAGAGAGATGAAATGAGAAATGAGAAATGAGAGATGAAGAAGAGAGAGGAGAGTAGAAAGAATACAGGAAGAGAGTATATAGAAGAGAGAAGAGAGGAGAGGAGAAAGGAAAGAGAGGAGTCAAAGTCAAAGATGTGAAATAAAAGAGTATAGATGAAAGAGATGAGAGAATGTATAAGAGAGTAAAGTTGACAGAAGAGAGGGGAGATGAGAGAACAGAGACAAGAGTAAACAGACAAGAGATGGGAGAGTAAAGAGAACAGAGGAGAAAGAGATTATGGAGACAAGATGAGAGAGGGGGAGAAGAGAAATATGTGAGAGCAGAGAAGAGAGACAAAAGGGAGAAAGAAGTGGAGTAAGGAGAAAAAGGGGAGAGAATTGATAAACAGGGAAGAGAGAGAGGGGAGAGGAAAGAGAAGAATTAAAGAAGGGAGAAAGTAGAGAGAAGAGAGATGGGAAAGTGGAGAGTAGAGATAAGAGGGAGAGAGAGAGAGGGGGAGAGAAGAGAAGAAAGAGGAGAGGAGAGGAGAGAAGAGTGAAGAAAGAGGAGAGAGGAAGGAACAGGGAAGATGAGATGAGAGAGATGAGAGAGACAAGAAAAAAGAGAAATGTGAAGAAATAAAAGAGCAGAGATAAAAGAGAAAGAGAGAAAGGAGATATAAGAGAGCAAAGACAAGAGAGAAGAGAGGGGAGAAGACGAGAGAAGAGGGAAGTGAGGAAAGAAGAGAGAAGAGAAGAGATAGCAGGAGAGACAAAAGACAAGAGAGAATAGAGGAAACAGAAGAGAAGATGGAAGTTTCATTGTTTCAAAGGATCCAAGAGACGTGATGGAGGCAGAGGGAGAGGTCAGAGTTTTCCAATGCATGTTTTAAACAAACATTGCTTGATATTCTATGCAGCACCCCAGCCAATGAGATCAATGCTTGCTACAAATCTTAATTTTACACAATTTTATTCAATTCTATGTTTACCTCAATCTCTATCCTATATACTAAAAAGTCCTAACTATTAACAAGTTTTTGTTTGTGTATGACTTTAGATTTTAGAACATAGGCAAAAAATAGTTTCTAAGCATTAGAATTCCCAGAGTTCAAAATCTATAGGTTTCAACATCTTATCTCTACATATAAAAATGAAAACTCTGTCTGTCTGTGTGTGGACAATTTTGATAGCTATGGACTCCCAAACCGCTCAACCAAATGACACCAAACTTTACACCCACCCTAAACTTACTACGGAGAATGTCTTAGGCTACCTTTTAACTTCCTAGACTCAAGTCTTCCTACCTAAAAGTACAAAAAACTGCTCAAAATGCGCGATTTTTTCACTAAATCCTCCATAGCGCCGCTCCACTTCTACCGATTCTCTTCAAATTTGACACAGACAATCTTCAACTATTTTGGCACAATTGTATAAAATTTCAAATCTCAAAGTTAATCCTGAAAGCCGCTGTGCACTTTTAAAGTTAGGCTGTTTTTCTCAGCGTAGCAACCACCCCAACCTCCGCCCGCCTGCCTCTCTTTCCCGATACCGATCTGGGCCCAGATGTGTAAAAGGGTTTCAAAATTGACTAACTTTCAGCTCCCATAAGTTTGCTCCACGTAAAGGGATTGACTTCAAACTTGACACAATTCTTCATTGACTCATTCTCTATCTAAATGTAAAGTTTCAACTCTAACTCAACCGAAAAAGAAACTGTAAGCATGTGAAGTTTGTCTGCTTTTTCTGTTGTTTGCCCTGATTGCAGCGCATGGGCATTTTGGCGGACGGCGTCCGGCGCGGATCTAATACAGCGCGGCGCGGCGCGTACGGCGAGCAGCGATTAGTACGGCGCGGCGCGGTACTAATTAGATGCCGAGGCATTTACGCTTGATAAGACAGTCATAGTTACTCCTGCCGTTTACCCAAAACTGCGTTAATTTTGCTTTAGGGTTTCTTTCACAGGTAAGTCATTTCACAGCGTGGCGCAGGTTGTGTAGGCGTCTGGCGTACTTAAGCCATGCGCTGCAATAGGGTTGTTTGCCGCTCATCCAACTCATTCCCCCAGACGAATGATCAGGCGATAGGGCTCAATGTACATAGCGAATGTACAGTGTTTTGGAATAACTTTTTTTATAGCCTTCTCGCACCCGAGAGTGGAGAGGCTACGTTTAGCCATAACAGTTTAATTAGTGAGAAATTCTAATCACTGCCCTCCCCTCCTCTGTATTGGCAAACTCTGCAGCAGTTTAACAGTGGATGGCAATTGGCAAATCGAGGGAATCCAGCAAAAAAGCGAAAGCGAAAAGCGGTTTGTAAAAGCGAAAGATTTATGAAAAGGCGATGCGATGCAATGCACAATGCAATAAAACCCTACTAAATTAGGCACACCCATGGAAATTTTAGGTTTCTTTTAAAAGTAGTGTGTAAATTTTAAATGGCCTCCTAAGAAATGCGTATTTCCTTGGTTGTTAGACTGATGCAGACTGCAGTGGAGCTGAAAATATAAAAATTCCTTTCAGGGCTGCAAATTGGCAAGAAAGATGACGTGATCAAAGCATGAGAACAACGATGAGAGTAGTACGTCCCACAAACTGGCTTTCGAAGCAGGGATCGGCAGACTTTTACTTCAAAAGCCAGATAAAGAATCCAGATTATGTGCGGGCCAGATGAGAGTGGAAAGGAGAAGGAATAGACTATTAGAAGAGAGGAGAGGCGAGAGGGGGGATAAAGAAAACATGGAAGATAAGAGGAGAGACAAGTGGTGAGGAGAGAGCAGAGAAGAAGGGAGGAAGAAGCGAGAGGAGGGGAGAAAGGAGGGAGAGGAAAGAGTAAATGTGAGAAGAGGGGAGAGATGAGACAGAGGATCGATGAGAGGAGAGTAGAGAAGAGTGAGAAGAGAGTAGAGATGAGAGAGCAGAAAGAAGATGACAGAGGGTCAAGAGGAGAGGAGAGATTAGAGAGGAGAGAGTAGAAAGGATAGAGAAGAGAGGAGATAAGAGGGGGAGAGAGGAGTGAGAAGAAAAGAGATAGAGATAAGAGAGGGGTGTAAGAAGAGGGAGAAAGGAGAGATGAGATTGTAGAGATGAGACAGATTAAAGGAGAGATGAGAGAGTAAAGATGAGAGATGAAAAAGGTGAGAGGAAAGTGCAGAGAGACGAGATAGAGATAAGAGAGGGGTGTAAGAAGAGGGGAGAAAGGAGAGATGAGATTGTAGAGATGAGACAGATTAAATGAGAGATGAGAGAGTAAAGATGAGAGATAAAAAAGGTGAGAGGAAAGTGCAGAGAGACGAGAGAAAATAATAGAGGAGAGAGAGTATAGAAGAAAGAAGAGAAAAGAAGAGAGGAGTAAGGAAAGAGAGGAGTCAGAAGAGGTGAAGAGAAGAGTACAGAGGAGATAAGTGAGAGAACGTATAAGAGAGTAAAGATGACAGATGAGAGAGCAGAGATGAGGGTGAACAGACGAGAGATGGGAGAGTAGAGAGAACAGAGGAGAGATAAGAGAGAAGAGATTACAGAGACTAGAGGAGAGAGGAGAGACAGGGAGAGAGAAGAGGAATTAGGAGAATGAAGAGGGAAGAGAGGAGAAGATAGATGGGAGAGGAGAGATAAGAGAGAGAGAGAGAGGGAGAAAGAGAGAGAGAGAGGGAGAAAGAGAGAGAGAGAAATAGAGAGAGAGAGAGAGAGAGAGAGAGAGAGAGAGAGAGAGAGAGAGAGAGAGAGAGAGAGAGAGAGAGAGAGAGAGAGAGAGAGAGAGCGCAGAGCAAAGAGAAACGAGAAGAGATAATTGAGAAAAGATAAAAGAAGAGAAAGGAGAGATGAAAGAGCAGACGAGAGAGAAGAGAGGTGAGGGAAGAGACAAGAGAGAAGAGAAATGATTGAAGAGACGAGCGACGAGGGAGAGAGAAGAGATAAAACAAGAAAAGAGATAAAAGGAAAGAGAGAGAGGAAAGAGGTGAGGGAAGAGACGAGAGAAAAGGGGAGAGAGGAGAGAGGAAAGAGTAGAGAGGAGAGATGAGAGAGTAGAAGAGAGAGTTAAGAGATGAGAGAGTAGAGGAGAGAGTTAAGATATGAGAGAAAAGAATAGAGAGGAGAAGGAAGAGACGAGAGAAGAGGGGAGAGAGGAGAGAGGAGAGGAGAAAGAAAACGAAAAAGTAGAGAGGGGAGAGGAGAGGAGAGAGAAAAGAAGAGGGAAGAGATGAGATAAGAGATATGAAAGAGAAGAAAGATGAGGGAGGATACGAAAGAAGATGGAGAGAGGAGAGAGGAGAGGAGAGGAGAGAAAACGAAAAGTAGAAAGGAGAGAGAAGAGGAGAGAGAAAAGAATAAGGAAGAGATGAGGGAAGATACGAGAGAAGAGAGGAGAGAAGAGAGAGGAGAGACGAGGGACGAGAGAGAAGAAAGGAAACAGAAGAGACGATAGAAATTTTAAAGGATCCAATGGACATAGGGAGAGTCAGGGAGAGGCCAGAGTTTGCCAATACATGTTTTAAAGTCAGACAGACATTGCCTGACATTCTGTGCAGTACCCCAGCCAACAATATCAATGTTTGCCTCAAATCCTTACACCAATATGTCCATTTTATGTCTACCTCTATCCTACTAACTATTAACAAGTTTTTGTTTGTGTATGGCCTTAGATTTCAGAATTTCTGGGGATTCTCAGTTCCAGGGATTGGAATTCCCTGGGTTCAAAATCTGCGGGTATCAACAGCTTGTTGTTTATAAGAAAAAAAACTAGCACATTACTAGGTAGGACTGTAATTAATATAGATTAGGCCTATAGGGCTTATATTATTGCCTAAAAATTCGAATGAAATTTCACAATTAGGCTAGACTAGGCCTATAGGCTCTATTGGCATTCAAGAATCAAGAATTGATTGCTAAACTCCAGTTATAATTAGTACAATTTTAAGTTTAGCAAATGATTCTTAAAAATTAAAAATTGCTACCTACCTACTAATCCTATAGCAAATAATAAAAATAAAATTCTGTCCTATTGACCTATTCCTATCTAACCCTTATACCAGGAACCAGGGCCTATAGGGCCTATAGGGCCTATATATGCGGCATATGCCTAGGCCTATTTTTACATTGGACATGAACCTATCTTAATCCTGATATCTTGACATCTTAAAATAAAATCCTGACAAACAGGCTAAGGCATGTAGCCTGGATTCAAGCCAATCAAGGATTTATATCAGCCAGGGGGGGGGGCAGAGACATGAGACATCAATCTATTTCTTTAATGCATGCATAACGTAGAAATAAAAACTGAAAAGCAAAATAAAAAAGCTGTAAAAAATTTTGGGGGACATTTCCCCAGTGTCCCCCCGCCTTGGGTACATCCCTGCTGACAAAAATTATTAATAAGTGTCATAAGATACTAAAATAAGAGTATTAGGTATTTAGGCTATGCTATAGTATATTACTACTACAAATAGCTTACGCAGAAATATCCTTTCCTGAAATCAGCTTTGCCATGTTGACTTTTGTAGTGTAGCCGAAAAAAGCTTTTGATTGATGAAGAACTTTATTTTGTAAAGAAAAGTAAAGAAACTTAAATTTCAAGCTGAAGCACTTACGAAGACCTATCGCGATCATTGGTGGTGTTTGTCGCAAAAGCGAAGCGCGTGAGAGGCACCATGATAAGATAAAACCGAGATTATGACGATAACAATACTTCATAGAAAATAATAAAAATTAAAAATATGAGTGATTTCATTATTACTGATAAAAAATTGATAAAACGTGAGGTGTGCAAGGTTGCTTTTGTTTAAATAGGTTACTGATGGGTGATAGTTACAATTCGCACGTTTCAAATTTATTGTTTCAAAAAAGAGAGCCAAAACCAGAATACAACCTCAGAAATTCCCCACCCCAAATGGCAAGTAGACTTTAGAGCTCTCCTTTCAAAGTGAAAAAAACGTGGACATGGCATTGAAAATCCCTAGCTGTTGCTTGAATCCTAAATTCCAGGAACTAGATATGGGAAACATATGTCCCCGTAACCAATATATTATCTGTAAATGTGCAGCTTTGTCTAAAACCTCCGTAACTTCCCGTACATGTACGTAGCCATATCCGTTCCAAGGACTATTGTTAAGAGTTGTTTAGTAGTCCTTGATCCGTAGCAATGGCGGAAGTCTACCATTAAATGCTATCCCAAATTTGGGATTGTGAATTTCGAAAGGACCAGCATAAACAGTAATACATGAAGGTTGCATATTGGGGGTTGTGCATGAAGCTTGACTGGAAAAATTCCGTGTAAAAATGACGCGAACTCGGCCGGGTCTTTTACGAGTTTTTAGTCGAGTTACCGCCTAGTCTATAAATTATCTACATCCATAAGATGCAAATAAAAACGCATGTGTTTCACTAGCTAATTACAGTTAACTGTTTAGTATGTATTATGACGTAGTGTAGTATGTGATTTTGAAATAGGGGGGGTTTATTGCATTACGGCGCCTGATACACGTGGTAAACTGTGACACATTGTGCTCAAAATTTTTCTCAGCTAGCTTCTTCTTTACCGTAACCGTCTTGGCTGGGGGCGCACCTAGATGCAGTCATGCACGAGCTTCCTCCACCACTGCATCACTGTTCTCGATCCTTTACAAATGCCTCCTAAACATTTCTGCAAACCTGCAGGCATTTGTCGTTTTCTCTTTCCATGAAATCCTTGTGACATTCTTCTGTAACATTTCATGTTCAAAGTAAAATATTTGCTCAGCTTCAGCTTTGCTTCTGCGCAGCTAAAATACAGTATATAGTAAAATGATGAAGGTTACATGTACATGGATTACAAGTAAATGTTTTTGTAAAGAGGTACATGTAATTATGAGTCGAGCAAGTTTTATGCAGATATAATTAGTAGGAGCTTCTGAATTAGTGACGAAGGCATGACAGTTAATTAAATCCGTTTTTTAGTGTTTGGTAAGTAAGTTTAAATCATTTTCTGCTTTTAAAGTGCCGCTTTTATGCCGTTTCGTTCGCCATTTTGTTGCTTTGAATAACTTCCAATGTCTTCTAGAAGCAATCGAACTGTTTCCTTGGCACAGCCCCAGAAAATTGTCAAACCTGAGCCGCCGTGACCGTAGTTGTGATAGATCTGCAAGTTTGAGAGTTTTATAGCTTATTAACCCTCGAATAAATGATTGCTGGGGTTGAGAAGCTACTCAACTCGAACTGAATCAGGTTGAGAAACTACTCAACTCGAACGGAATCAGGTTGAGAAGCTATACTCAACTCGAACGGAATCAGGTTGAGAAACTACTCAACTCGAACTGAATAAGGTTGAGAAGCTACTCAACTCGAACTGAATCAGGTTGAGAAACTACTCAACTCGAACGGAATCAGGTTGAGAAGCTATACTCAACTCGAACGGAATCAGGTTGAGAAACTACTCAACTCGAACGGAATCAGGTTGAGAAACTACTCAACTCGAACTGAATCAGGTTGAGAAGCTATACTCAACTCGAACTGAATCAGGTTGAGAAGCTATACTCAACTCGAACTGAATCAGGTTGAGAAGCTACTCAACTCGAACGGAATCAGGTTGAGAAGCTATACTCAACTCGAACTGAATCAGGTTGAGAAGCTATAATCAACTCGAACTGAATCAGGTTGAGAAACTACTCAACTCGAACGGAATCAGGTTGAGAAACTACTCAACTAGAACTGAATCAGGTTGAGAAGCTATACTCAACTCGAACTGAATCAGGTTGAGAAACTACTCAACTCGAAGGGAATCAGGTTGAGAAACTACTCAACTCGAACGGAATCAGGTTGAGAAGCTATACTCAACTCGAACTGAATCAGGTTGAGAAACTACTCAACTCGAACGGAATCAGGTTGAGAAGCTATACTCAACTCGAACTGAATCAGGTTGAGAAGCTACTCAACTCGAACTGAATCAGGTTGAGAAGCTATACTCAACTCGAACTGAATCAGGTTGAGAAGCTACTCAACTCGAACTGAATCAGGTTGAGAAGCTACTCAACTCGAACTGAATCAGGTTGAGAAGCTATACTCAACTCGAACTGAATCAGGTTGAGAAGCTACTCAACTCGAACTGAATCAGGTTGAGAAGCTATACTCAACTCGAACTGAATCAGGTTGAGAAGCTATACTCAACTCGAACTGAATCAGGTTGAGAAGCTACTCAACTCGAACTGAATCAGGTTGAGAAGCTATACTCAACTCGAACTGAATCAGGTTGAGAAGCTATACTCAACTCGAACTGAATCAGGTTGAGAAGCTACTCAACTCGAACTGAATCAGGTTGAGAAGCTATACTCAACTCGAACTGAATCAGGTTGAGAAACTACTCAACTCGAACGGAATCAGGTTGAGAAGCTATACTCAACTCGAACTGAATCAGGTTGAGAAGCTACTCAACTCGAACTGAATCAGGTTGAGAAGCTATACTCAACTCGAACTGAATCAGGTTGAGAAGCTATACTCAACTCGAACTGAATCAGGTTGAGAAACTACTCAACTCGAACTGAATCAGGTTGAGAAACTACTCAACTCGAACTGAATCAGGTTGAGAAGCTATACTCAACTCGAACTGAATCAGGTTGAGAAGCTATACTCAACTCGAACTGAATCAGGTTGAGAAACTACTCAACTCGAACGGAATCAGGTTGAGAAGCTATACTCAACTCGAACTGTATGAATCGTAAGTCAGATAAAAGGCTACTAAATTCGAACTCACAGTACAGTCGGGTCGAATTTCCCTCTCCAAGCGAACCTGCTCACGACCAGGCCGCAGACCGACAGCGTCCTGCACAATGGGAGCTGAGGCAAGTGACGGCCACAGAGATGTTACTCGTGCAGGATGTCCGCTTTGTCAACTGCTGACACCTCCGTGCTCCAGTTGCCTTTCTGTGAGGTGCCGCCGAGTACCACAGTGTCCGAACTGCATGGTCGGTGAGGCAAATTTTAATCTAGCATAAATGTAATTTCAGTATCATGAACAGACTCTATTAACTTGACTATTGTGATCTTTATTTTGAGCAATGTAACTTTTAATTGAGTATCGTGACCTTCATTTAAGCACATTAATCTTCAGTTGACCCAGGGACTACTTAAACTAGTCCTTAAGTTTAAGTAGTCCCTGAGTTGACCATACTGTCTTTCGTTTGAGCATCTAGACTTTGACTTGAGAATCAAACCCTAGATGCATCATTAGTGCATTTACCGATCAATACCGATCAATTTTTTATTACATTCTTTGTTGGCTCGCCACGGGGGCGCTGATAGAAGAAGAGTCATGTAAAAAAGAAAAGAAGCACTATGTATACATAAAAGAAAAGTCCTGTCGAAGTTAAAAGATTCATTTGGGAATTGCTACGATGTCAAGGCTTGGAGGGAATCGTTATAGTGCTGTGATTCTTAAAGAAGGAATCACTAAAATGTCAAGGCTTAGGGGAGAAGAATTGCTGAGATTTCAAGGCTTTAGGTTGGGTTAAAGTTAGGTTTAGGTCAGGTTTGGATTGATGGTTAGATTTTAGCGGGTTTCAAGGTTAACAGGGGATTTTTCAGATTTCAAGGTTTATGGGGGCATCGCTGACATTTCAAGGCTTACAGGGGGAATAGCTGAAATGTCAAGGCTAAAGTCAGAAGCTGCATGTAGTTTATTGAAAACTTTTTAATACATTATTTGTTGCTTCCTCAGGGGAGGGATCGCTGATAGAAAAAGCGTAATGTAAAAATTAAAAGAAGCTTCATGTCGAAGTTAAGAGATTCATTTGGGAATCCCTACGATGTCAAGGCTTGCAGGGAATCGCTATAATGCTGTAGTGCTATAATGACTCTTGGAGTGAATTACTGAAATGTCAGTGCTTTAGGGTTAGGGTTAGGGTTAGGGTTAGAGTTAGGCTAGGGTTAGTGTTAGGTGGACATATTTTTTTAGATTTCATATGGGGGGCATCGCTGAGATGTCAGGGGGGAAGTTGATATGTTAAAGCTTGTGGGAGGGGGGGTGGAATTACTGACGTGTCAAGGCTTACAAGAAACGGCTGAGGTATATTGCAAAGAGATGCTACATGTAGTTTATTACAAAACTT
>NIVC01000286.1:80000-116773 GCA_002269645.1 Macrostomum lignano | reverse complement strand
TTCGAGTTGAGTATAGCTTCTCAACCTGATTCAGTTCGAGTTGAGTATAGCTTCTCAACCTGATTCAGTTCGAGTTGAGTAGTTTCTCAACCTGATTCCGTTCGAGTTGAGTAGTTTCTCAACCTGATTCCGTTCGAGTTGAGTATAGCTTCTCAACCTGATTCCGTTCGAGTTGAGTAGTTTCTCAACCTGATTCAGTTCGAGTTGAGTAGCTTCTCAACCTTATTCAGTTCGAGTTGAGTAGTTTCTCAACCTGATTCCGTTCGAGTTGAGTATAGCTTCTCAACCTGATTCCGTTCGAGTTGAGTAGTTTCTCAACCTGATTCAGTTCGAGTTGAGTAGCTTCTCAACCCCAGCAATCATTTATTCGAGGGTTAATAAGCCTATAAAACTCTCAAACTTGCAGATCTATCACAACTACGGTCACGGCGGCTCAGGTTTGACAATTTTCTGGGGCTGTGCCAAGGAAACAGTTCGATTGCTTCTAGAAGACATTGGAAGTTATTCAAAGCAACAAAATGGCGAACGAAACGGCATAAAAGCGGCACTTTAAAAGCAGAAAATGATTTAAACTTACTTACCAAACACTAAAAAACGGATTTAATTAACTGTCATGCCTTCGTCACTAATTCAGAAGCTCCTACTAATTATATCTGCATAAAACTTGCTCGACTCATAATTACATGTACCTCTTTACAAAAACATTTACTTGTAATCCATGTACATGTAACCTTCATCATTTTACTATATACTGTATTTTAGCTGCGCAGAAGCAAAGCTGAAGCTGAGCAAATATTTTACTTTGAACATGAAATGTTACAGAAGAATGTCACAAGGATTCATGGAAAGAGAAAACGACAAATGCCTGCAGGTTTGCAGAAATGTTTAGGAGGCATTTGTAAAGGATCGAGAACAGTGATGCAGTGGTGAGGAAGCTCGTGCATGACTGCATCTAGGTGCGCCCCAGCCAAGACGGTTACGGTAAAGAAGAAGCTAGCTGAGAAAAATTTGAGCACAATGTGTCACAGTTTACCACGTGTATCAGGCGCCGTAATGCAATAAACCCCCCCTATTTCAAAATCACATACTACACTACGTCATAATACATACTAAACAGTTAACTGTAATTAGCTAGTGAAACACATGCGTTTTATTTGCATCTTCATGGATGTAGATAATTTATAGACTAGGCGGTAACTCGACTAAAAACTCGTAAAAGACCCCGGCCGAGTTCGCGTCATTTTTACACGGAATTTTTCCAGTCAAGCTTCATGCACAACCCCCAATATGCAACCTTCATGTATTACTGTTTATGCTGGTCCTTTCGAAATTCACAATCCCAAATTTGGGATAGCATTTAATGGTAGACTTCCGCCATTGCTACGGATCAAGGACTACTAAACAACTCTTAACAATAGTCCTTGGAACGGATATGGCTACGTACATGTACGGGAAGTTACGGAGGTTTTAGACAAAGCTGCACATTTACAGATAATATATTGGTTACGGGGACATATGTTTCCCATATCTAGTTCCTGGAATTTAGGATTCAAGCAACAGCTAGGGATTTTCAATGCCATGTCCACGTTTTTTTCACTTTGAAAGGAGAGCTCTAAAGTCTACTTGCCATTTGGGGTGGGGAATTTCTGAGGTTGTATTCTGGTTTTGGCTCTCTTTTTGAAACAATAAATTTGAAACGTGCGAATTGTAACTATCACCCATCAGTAACCTATTTAAACAAAAGCAACCTTGCACACCTCACGTTTTATCAATTTTTTATCAGTAATAATGAAATCACTCATATTTTTAATTTTTATTATTTTCTATGAAGTATTGTTATCGTCATAATCTCGGTTTTATCTTATCATGGTGCCTCTCACGCGCTTCGCTTTTGCGACAACACACACCAATGATCGCGATAGGTCTTCGTAAGTGCTTCAGCTTGAAATTTAAGTTTCTTTACTTTTCTTTACAAAATAAAGTTCTTCATCAATCAAAAGCTTTTTTCGGCTACACTACAAAAGTCAACATGGCAAAGCTGATTTCAGGAAAGGATATTTCTGCGTAAGCTATTTGTAGTAGTAATATACTATAGCATAGCCTAAATACCTAATACTCTTATTTTAGTATCTTATGACACTTATTAATAATTTTTGTCAGCAGGGATGTACCCAAGGCGGGGGGACACTGGGGAAATGTCCCCCAAAATTTTTTACAGCTTTTTTATTTTGCTTTTCAGTTTTTATTTCTACGTTATGCATGCATTAAAGAAATAGATTGATGTCTCATGTCTCTGCCCCCCCCCTGGCTGATATAAATCCTTGATTGGCTTGAATCCAGGCTACATGCCTTAGCCTGTTTGTCAGGATTTTATTTTAAGATGTCAAGATATCAGGATTAAGATAGGTTCATGTCCAATGTAAAAATAGGCCTAGGCATATGCCGCATATATAGGCCCTATAGGCCCTATAGGCCCTGGTTCCTGGTATAAGGGTTAGATAGGAATAGGTCATAGGACAGAATTTTATTTTTATTATTTGCTATAGGATTAGTAGGTAGGTAGCAATTTTTAATTTTTAAGAATCATTTGCTAAACTTAAAATTGTACTAATTATAACTGGAGTTTAGCAATCAATTCTTGATTCTTGAATGCCAATAGAGCCTATAGGCCTAGTCTAGCCTAATTGTGAATTTCATTCGAATTTTTAGGCAATAATATAAGCCCTATAGGCCTAATCTATATTAATTACAGTCCTACCTAGTAATGTGCTAGTTTTTTTTTCTTATAAACAACAAGCTGTTGATACCCGCGGATTTTGAACCCAGGGAATTCCAATCCCTGGAACTGAGAATCCCCAGAAATTCTGAAATCTAAGGCCATACACAAACAAAAACTTGTTAATAGTTAGTAGGATAGAGGTAGACATAAAATGGACATATTGGTGTAAGGATTTGAGGCAAACATTGATATTGTTGGCTGGGGTACTGCACAGAATGTCAGGCAATGTCTGTCTGACTTTAAAACATGTATTGGCAAACTCTGGCCTCTCCCTGACTCTCCCTATGTCCATTGGATCCTTTAAAATTTCTATCGTCTCTTCTGTTTCCTTTCTTCTCTCTCGTCCCTCGTCTCTCCTCTCTCCTCTCTCTTCTCTCCTCTCTTCTCTCGTATCTTCCCTCATCTCTTCCTTATTCTTTTCTCTCTCCTCTCCTCTCTCCTTTCTACTTTTCGTTTTCTCTCCTCTCCTCTCCTCTCTCCTCTCTCCCATCTTCTTTCGTATCCTCCCTCATCTTTCTTCTCTTTCATATCTCTTATCTCATCTCTTCCCTCTTCTTTTCTCTCTCCTCTCCTCTCCCTCTCTACTTTTTCGTTTTCTTTCTCCTCTCCTCTCTCCTCTCTCCCCTCTTCTCTCGTCTCTTCCTTCTCCTCTCTCTTCTTTTCTCTCATATCTTAACTCTCTCCTCTACTCTCTCATCTCTTAACTCTCTCTTCTACTCTCTCATCTCTCCTCTCTACTCTTTCCTCTCTCCTCTCTCCCCTTTTCTCTCGTCTCTTCCCTCACCTCTTTCCTCTCTCTCTTTCCTTTTATCTCTTTTCTTGTTTTATCTCTTCTCTCTCCCCTCGTCGCTCGTCTCTTCAATCATTTCTCTTCTCTCTTGTCTCTTCCCTCACCTCTCTTCTCTCTCGTCTGCTCTTTCATCTCTCCTTTCTCTTCTTTTATCTTTTCTCAATTATCTCTTCTCGTTTCTCTTTGCTCTGCGCTCTCTTCTCTCTCTCTCTCTCTCTCTCTCTCTCTCTCTCTCTCTCTCTCTCTCTCTCTCTCTCTCTATTTCTCTCTCTCTCTTCTCCCCTTCTCTCTCTCTTTCTCCCTCTCTCTCTCTCTCTTATCTCTCCTCTCCCATCTATCTTCTCCTCTCTTCCCTCTTCATTCTCCTAATTCCTCTTCTCTCTCCCTGTCTCTCCTCTCTCCTCTAGTCTCTGTAATCTCTTCTCTCTTATCTCTCCTCTGTTCTCTCTACTCTCCCATCTCTCGTCTGTTCACCCTCATCTCTGCTCTCTCATCTGTCATCTTTACTCTCTTATACGTTCTCTCACTTATCTCCTCTGTACTCTTCTCTTCACCTCTTCTGACTCCTCTCTTTCCTTACTCCTCTCTTCTTTTCTCTTCTTTCTTCTATACTCTCTCTCCTCTATTATTTTCTCTCGTCTCTCTGCACTTTCCTCTCACCTTTTTATCTCTCATCTTTACTCTCTCATCTCTCCTTTAATCTGTCTCATCTCTACAATCTCATCTCTCCTTTCTCCCCTCTTCTTACACCCCTCTCTTATCTCTATCTCGTCTCTCTGCACTTTCCTCTCACCTTTTTCATCTCTCATCTTTACTCTCTCATCTCTCCTTTAATCTGTCTCATCTCTACAATCTCATCTCTCCTTTCTCCCCTCTTCTTACACCCCTCTCTTATCTCTATCTCTTTTCTTCTCACTCCTCTCTCCCCCTCTTATCTCCTCTCTTCTCTATCCTTTCTACTCTCTCCTCTCTAATCTCTCCTCTCCTCTTGACCCTCTGTCATCTTCTTTCTGCTCTCTCATCTCTACTCTCTTCTCACTCTTCTCTACTCTCCTCTCATCGATCCTCTGTCTCATCTCTCCCCTCTCTCACATTTACTCTTTCCTCTCCCTCCTTTCTCCCCTCCTCTCGCTTCTTCCTCCCTTCTTCTCTGCTCTCTCCTCACCACTTGTCTCTCCTCTTATCTTCCATGTTTTCTTTATCCCCCCTCTCGCCTCTCCTCTCTTCTAATAGTCTATTCCTTCTCCTTTCCACTCTCATCTGGCCCGCACATAATCTGGATTCTTTATCTGGCTTTTGAAGTAAAAGTCTGCCGATCCCTGCTTCGAAAGCCAGTTTGTGGACGTACTACTCTCATCGTTGTTCTCATGCTTTGATCACGTCATCTTTCTTGCCAATTTGCAGCCCTGAAAGGAATTTTTATATTTTCAGCTCCACTGCAGTCTGCATCAGTCTAACAACCAAGGAAATACGCATTTCTTAGGAGGCCATTTAAAATTTACACACTACTTTTAAAAGAAACCTAAAATTTCCATGGGTGTGCCTAATTTAGTAGGGTTTTATTGCATTGTGCATTGCATCGCATCGCCTTTTCATAAATCTTTCGCTTTTACAAACCGCTTTTCGCTTTCGCTTTTTTGCTGGATTCCCTCGATTTGCCAATTGCCATCCACTGTTAAACTGCTGCAGAGTTTGCCAATACAGAGGAGGGGAGGGCAGTGATTAGAATTTCTCACTAATTAAACTGTTATGGCTAAACGTAGCCTCTCCACTCTCGGGGTGCGAGAAGGCTATAAAAAAGTTATTCCAAAACACTGTACATTCGCTATGTACATTGAGCCCTATCGCCTGATCATTCGTCTGGGGGAATGAGTTGGATGAGCGGCAAACAACAGAAAAAGCAGACAAACTTCACATGCTTACAGTTTCTTTTTCGGTTGAGTTAGAGTTGAAACTTTACATTTAGATAGAGAATGAGTCAATGAAGAATTGTGTCAAGTTTGAAGTCAATCCCTTTACGTGGAGCAAACTTATGGGAGCTGAAAGTTAGTCAATTTTGAAACCCTTTTACACATCTGGGCCCAGATCGGTATCGGGAAAGAGAGGCAGGCGGGCGGAGGTTGGGGTGGTTGCTACGCTGAGAAAAACAGCCTAACTTTAAAAGTGCACAGCGGCTTTCAGGATTAACTTTGAGATTTGAAATTTTATACAATTGTGCCAAAATAGTTGAAGATTGTCTGTGTCAAATTTGAAGAGAATCGGTAGAAGTGGAGCGGCGCTATGGAGGATTTAGTGAAAAAATCGCGCATTTTGAGCAGTTTTTTGTACTTTTAGGTAGGAAGACTTGAGTCTAGGAAGTTAAAAGGTAGCCTAAGACATTCTCCGTAGTAAGTTTAGGGTGGGTGTAAAGTTTGGTGTCATTTGGTTGAGCGGTTTGGGAGTCCATAGCTATCAAAATTGTCCACACACAGACAGACAGAGTTTTCATTTTTATATGTAGAGATAAGATGTTGAAACCTATAGATTTTGAACGCTGGGAATTCTAATGCTTAGAAACTATTTTTTGCCTATGTTCTAAAATCTAAAGTCATACACAAACAAAAACTTGTTAATAGTTAGGACTTTTTAGTATATAGGATAGAGATTGAGGTAAACATAGAATTGAATAAAATTGTGTAAAATTAAGATTTGTAGCAAGCATTGATCTCATTGGCTGGGGTGCTGCATAGAATATCAAGCAATGTTTGTTTAAAACATGCATTGGAAAACTCTGACCTCTCCCTCTGCCTCCATCACGTCTCTTGGATCCTTTGAAACAATGAAACTTCCATCTTCTCTTCTGTTTCCTCTATTCTCTCTTGTCTTTTGTCTCTCCTGCTATCTCTTCTCTTCTCTCTTCTTTCCTCACTTCCCTCTTCTCTCGTCTTCTCCCCTCTCTTCTCTCTTGTCTTTGCTCTCTTATATCTCCTTTCTCTCTTTCTCTTTTATCTCTGCTCTTTTATTTCTTCACATTTCTCTTTTTTCTTGTCTCTCTCATCTCTCTCATCTCATCTTCCCTGTTCCTTCCTCTCTCCTCTTTCTTCACTCTTCTCTCCTCTCCTCTCCTCTTTCTTCTCTTCTCTCCCCTCTCTCTCTCTCCCCTCTTATCTCTACTCTCCACTTTCCCATCTCTCTTCTCTCTACTTTCTCCCTTCTTTAATTCTTCTCTTTCCTCCCCTCTCTCTCTTCCCTGTTTATCAATTCTCTCCCCTTTTTCTCCTTACTCCACTTCTTTCTCCCTTTTGTCTCTCTTCTCTGCTCTCACATATTTCTCTTCTCCCCCTCTCTCATCTTGTCTCCATAATCTCTTTCTCCTCTGTTCTCTTTACTCTCCCATCTCTTGTCTGTTTACTCTTGTCTCTGTTCTCTCATCTCCCCTCTCTTCTGTCAACTTTACTCTCTTATACATTCTCTCATCTCTTTCATCTATACTCTTTTATTTCACATCTTTGACTTTGACTCCTCTCTTTCCTTTCTCCTCTCCTCTCTTCTCTCTTCTATATACTCTCTTCCTGTATTCTTTCTACTCTCCTCTCTCTTCTTCATCTCTCATTTCTCATTTCTCATTTCATCTCTCTCATCTCTACAACCTTATCTTTTCTCTCTTCCCTTTACTCTACTGTCTCTCCATTCTCTTCTTTCCTCTCTCCCATACATGCGCAACAGTCGGCCAAGTCGGCCGATCCGGCCGACCAATTTGGCCGCCAACCAAGGAAGTCGCAAAAATGCCCACCCAAAAAAATAACCAAGGAGTAGTACTAAGTAGCTGACGAGGCATTTTGGCTTAATAAGACGATCATAGTTACTCCTGCCGTTTACCCAAAGTTGCGTTAATTTTGCTTTAGGGTTTTTTTTACATGTAAGTCGCATTTTTGGCCAAAAACTACGTCGCATTTTTGTTAAAACTAAGTCGCATGGCCGACCGAGTTTCGGAGGTTGCGCAAGTATGCTCTCTCCTCTCTGCTTTCCTCTCTCAATCCTGTCTTATCTCTTCTCTCTTCTTTCTGTTCACTCATCTTCACTCTCTAATCTCTACTTTCTCCTCTCTCCTCTCTCCTACTCCTCTCTCCTTATCTCTACTTTCCTCTTGCTTCTCTCGCCCCTCTCTCTCTCCCTCTTCTCCTTCCTTCTTCTCTCCTCTCTTCTCCCACCTCACTCTCCTCATCCTCACCCCTCATCATTTGTTTCTCTTTTTACCTTCTATCTTTTCTTTTATCCCTCTCGCTGCTCCTCTTTTCTAATAGTCTATTCCTTCTCCTTACCACTCTCATCTGGCCCACACATGAGCTGGATTCTTTATCTGGCATTTGAGGTAAGTCTGCTGACCCCTGCTTCAAAAGCCAGTTTGTGGAACGTAATAAGTAACTCATGATTTTTCTCATGCTTTGTGGCCAATCACGTCATTTTTCTGGCCAATTTGCAGCCTTGAGAGGAAGTTGCATATCTGTATCTTTGGCTCCACTACAGTCTGTATCAGTCTAACAACCAAGGAAATATGTATTTCTTAGGAGGCCAATTTTAAATTTACCTTTAGATAAAACTTAATAGTAAAATTTCCATGGTATGACTTGTATTGCATTGCATCGCCTTTTCATAAATCTTTTTCTTTTATAAACCATGCTGGATTGCCTTGATTTGCCAATTGCCATCCACTGTTAAACTTCTGTAGAGTTTGCCAAAAAAGAGGACAGTTGTTAGAATTTTTCAAATTTTTCTAACAACAAAAAAAGCAGACAAACTTCACATGCTTACAGTTTCTGTTCTGAATGAGTTACAGAGTTAAAACTTTACATTTAGACAGCAAATGAGTCAATGAAGAATTGTGTCAAGTTTGAAGTGAATTGCTTTACATGGAACAAGCTTATGACAGCTGAAAGTTTGTCAATTTTGAAACCCCTTTTGCACATCTGGGCCCAGATTGGGAGAGGCAGGCAGGTGGAGGTTGGGGTGGCTGTCTTGCTGACAAAAACAGCCAAAAAAAGATTAACTTTGAGACTCAAAATTTTACATGATTGTGTCAAAATAGTTGAAGATTGAGTGTGTCAAATTTGAAGAGGATTGGTAGATCGTCTTCAAGCGGCGCTATGGAGGATTTAGTGAAATAATTGTGCATTTTGAGCAGTTTTTGCACTTTTAGGTAAGAAGACCTGAGTCTAGGAAATTTTAATATAGCCTAAGACACTCTCTGTAGTAAGTTTAGGGTGGGTGTAAAATTTGGTATAATTTGGTTAAGCAGTTTAGGAGTCCATAGCAACAAAATTGGCCATAGACACTTATACAGAGTTTTCATTTTTATAGGTAGAGATGCTATAAAGCCAAAGAATAACTAATATATCTAAAAATTGCTACCTTTCTAAATTAAGAATTAACTATTCTATAAAAGTTAAAGCCAATGGAAAACAAACAATTACTCAGTGACAAATTTAGGAAAAGAGGTCAAAGGGGTCAATTCACCCTCTTTGGGAAAATCCTAGATTTGTTTCTTTTTAAGTTTCTAGTTATAAAAATCTATCATTTTTAGTTTTATATTTTCTATCTATAGCTGTCTTTTGTCCTTTTTTAATATGATAATGATGATTCTAATTAGTATTTATTCTTTTTTGTTTGTGATTATGAGTTAGCAATTATCTAATCAATATAAAATTTCTTTTTAGTGATGTAAAATCTGCTATCAAGACTAAAATTGATGAAGTCAGACAAACTGTGCCCAACTTTACTCCAGGATTAGCAATTGTTCAGGTTGGTTAGTTTGCTTTGTAATTGTATTCTTTTTTATTTAATTTTATCAAATTCTTAATTTATTATAAAGAACTAAATTTCGAATAGCTACAATATGTTGTGCATTCCTAGACACATTTCTTAGGATTTAGAATTTTTTAAAGTTTAGTTAGATAAATAAAGTTCCAAAAATTCATTGCAATCCTTTAGAAGGTTACAGAATTACAATTAGAATCTTATTTAAGATTTACTACTTGCATAAGCATCACTATAAGCCTTAATGGATTGTTCACTTCAAATTAATGAAAAATGAGCAAGCCATTAGATCATATTTATATGTTTATCCCATTTGATTAGAAATAGAATTGGATCTTAATCCACAGATCCTAGGACCTAGGATCCTGTTTCTAATTAGCTGACGAGGCATTGATTATTTAAAAAAACGCCATAGTTACTCTTGCCGTTGACCTACGCTTGTTACTTCGATAAATTGAATACAAGACAAGTTCTTATCACCAATATTGAACTTATAATTATTCTAATCTAATTATTTCATCAACAATGTGAAGGTTGGCGATCGTCAAGACTCCAACGTGTACATTGGTCAGAAACTGAAATCAGCCACTGAAGTTGGCATCACCGCTAAACACGTGAAACTTGGCACCGATATTAGCGAATCCGCTCTGTTAACTATTGTCAATCAGTTAAACGAAGATCCCAATGTCCATGGGATTATTGTCCAGCTGCCATTGGACTGCAACACTGCTATTGACAGCGATCTGGTTACCAATGCCATCGCTCGAGAGAAGGACGTTGATGGCCTGGGCGTTGTCAACGCTGGCAGATTGGCCAGGGGCAACCTGGACTGCTTTGTGCCCTGCACACCTAGGGGATGCCTTGAACTCATTCAGTCTCCCAGGTAGTCATATTCTTTCAGGAGTAATTAATAATAGTGTACCTCATTAATCTGTCTTTATAAACCTTCCCTTCATAATCCTTCTAGTGCCTTCATAAACCTTCCCTTCATAATCCTCCTAGTGCCTTCATAAACCTTCCCTTCATAATCCTCCTAGTACCTTCATAAACCTTCCCTTCATAATCCTCCTAGTACCTTCATAAACCTTCCCTTCATAATCCTCCTAGTGCCTTCATAAACCTTCCCTTCATAATTTCTAGTGCCTTCATAAACCTTCCCTTCATAATCCTCCTAGTGCCTTCATAAGCCTTCCCTTCATAGTCCTCATGTTGTCTTCATAAGCCTTCCCTTCATAGTCCTCATGTTATCTTCATAAGCCTTCCCTTCATAGTCCTCATGGTGTCTTCATAAGCCTTCCCTTCATAGTCCTCATGTTGTCTTCATAAGCCTTCCCTTCATAGTCCTCATGGTGTCTTCATAAGCCTTCCCTTCATAGTCCTCATGGTGTCTTCATAAGCCTTCCCTTCATAGTCCTCATGGTGTCTTCATAAGCCTTCCCTTCATAGTCCTCATGGTGTCTTCATAAGCCTTCCCTTCATAGTCCTCATGTTGCCTTCATAAACCTTCCCTTCATAATCCTCCTAGTACCTTCATAAACCTTCCCTTCATAATCCTCCTAGTGCCTTCATAAACCTTCCCTTCATAATCCTCCTAGTGCCTTCATAAACCTTCCCTTCATAGTCCTCTTAGTGGCTTCATAAACCTTCCCTTCATAATCCTCCTAGTGCCTTCATAAACCTTCCCTTCATAATTTCTAGTGCCTTCATAAACCTTCCCTTCATAATCCTCCTAGTGCCTTCATAAGCCTTCCCTTCATAGTCCTCATGTTGTCTTCATAAGCCTTCCCTTCATAGTCCTCATGTTATCTTCATAAGCCTTCCCTTCATAGTCCTCATGTTGTCTTCATAAACCTTCCCTTCATAGTCCTCTTAGTGCCTTCATAAACCTTCCCTTCATAATCCTCCTAGTGCCTTCATAAACCTTTCCTTCACAGTCCTCATATTGTCTTCATAAACCTTTCCTTCATAATCCTCCTAGTGCCTTCATAAACCTTCCCTTCATAATCCTCCTAGTGCCTTCATAAACCTTCCATTCATAGTCCTCATGGTGTCTTCATAAACCTTCACTGACTAATTAGTGATTTACAATTATGATTGCAGAGGAGCCGGACTGGCCTCTCTTGCCGGCGTCTCGGCTGTAGTTGTTGGCCGTTCAAAAATTGTTGGCTCACCCATGGCCGAACTGTTAACTTGGCATCACGCCACTGTGACGCTGTGCCATTCGAGAACTAAGGATCTGGCTCAGGTGAGTGTTTGAGTCTTGATTGTATAGCCATTCTGTCCTCCACTTCTCAGTTGTCTTTTCCTGTGTGTGCGCGAAGATTGGCCTGTTGAGCTGTCGTGCGACTCAGCCGTGAGAGCCATCAACCAAGGCCCAGAGAGTTTAGGGGATACCTGCCAGACTGATTAGTAAGTCAAAGGACCGCTGTACACCCTGTGAGGACTGTGAGCAGAATTGCCTCACCGCTGGTGTGTGGGACGATGTCGCCGAAAGTGCCCGCCCATCCAGGGATTATGAGTTGGCTTTCCCCGAGCCAGGCACCACCAAACTGGAGGAGCACCAAGGTATCTGACTACTGTCCATCACCGCGAAGCTTTTCAACCGGCTTCTGCTCGCCCGGCTGCAGCCCGTGCTAGATCCATAGAACGGGTTTCGGCCAAGGCGAGGCACCGTCACGCAGGTACTGGCCCTTCGGCGAGTCATCGAGGAGGCCCGCACGCGCCAGTCGACCTGATCGTGGTCTTCGTTGACTTCAAAAAGGCCTTCGACTCGATCGCCAGAAGCGCGCTTCCGCTGATGTTCACAGCGTACAACGTACCGCAGCAACTGGTCAATGCCACGATGGCGCTGTACCAGAACACCAGAGCTGCGGTGGTGACCCCAGACTGCCTCTCGGACACCTTCGATACGTCATCCGGAGCACTCCAGGGGGACACGCTGGCGCCATTCCTGTTTGTACTGGTGCTGGACTGGGTGCTGCAGACTGCTTTGCCCACGGCCGAGGACGGCTTCCTCCTGCAGCGCCGTGTGGGTCGCCGCCAACCAGAGCGCCGCCTCAGCATCTTAGGCTACGCCGGCGGCCTCGCCCTGCTGTCATCAACTGTCAAAGGCGCCCAACGTCAGCTGGACCGGCTGGTTGGCGTTGCTGGAGCGTCAGCCTGGTGGTCAACACGCAGAAGACCGTCGTGCTCACCACGCCATCCGACATCCAAGCCGACATCTGCCGAGGCGCCGATGGGCAGGCGACGCCGCGGACTCGCCTGGGCGGCCTTGAACTCTGTGAGGACCGTCCTACACTCTGCGGCCCTGCCAGACCGCCAGCGTTCGGCGCTGTTCCAGGCGGTGATCGAGACCGTCCTGCTTTACAACGCCGAGACATGGACGCTGACTGAGACGCTTGAGCGGCAAATCGATGCGGCCCACGCCGGCCTGCTGCGCGCCGCCTCCAAGATCGGCGGTGGCGAGCACTTCTCCAACGCGGCGCTGTACGCCCGAGCCCGCCTTGCCCGCCCCGGCGACCTGCTTCGATGCCGTCGGCTCCAGCTGGCAGAGGCCACCTTATCCGCGCCGAGACGTACTGCCCCGAGCCGGCGCAGGGGACGCTGCTGCTAACGCTTCCAGCGCCCCTTCGGCGAGGGCAGGCGCGTACGCGGCGGTACCGGGACTGCCTGCTGGCCGACGCTGGCGCCCCCGACCAAGCCAATGGCCCGGCCTTCCTTCGCTCCCGCGCTCTGAGGCGCACCCTGTGACGCCCACTGCTGACTCTGGGGCGTAACTTGTTGTTGTTGTGTTTCCCCGTTGAGGTGGCACTTATTAACTTATTCGGGATGCAGTTTATTCGGTCAGACAATATAGTTATGTTGAGAGTCTTCATGCACTGCTCTTAGCTCTCTCTAGACTCTGGTCATTCACAGTTTTATTGGCCTGCTCAAAAAATCCAGCCAAGCTAGCTAGAAGTTTCCAGTTTGAGTACTTTGAGATAAAATAATTTCTGTTTGACTCTCCGACTTGCTTGAAGATATGCTTAGACACGAGTATTGTGTAATACTAAGCCTGACCTAGCTATCGGTATCTTGCACGCTAGATCAGAGTTTGTCTCTTGAGATTAAGATATGGCGGCCTGGAGCAGAGTTGTATAGAAGTTTAAGAATCAACTATGCTAGCTAGCTTGTTTTCCTGTGTTTCCACTTTTTTCGGCTGCTTTTGACTTCGAGTCTTCAATTTTGCCCTAGTTAAACAGGCAAAAGTTCTGCATAAGAAATGAAATAATTAACCATGCATAATATATTGTTGATTCTGAATTGGCTTTTCTAATTAATAGCTTTCAATGAAAATGATGAAACTTTAAAGCGGCACGTTAAATGACTTTACAACGCTTTTATAGACCTTACTTATCATATTCATAGTGTCTTCATAAACCTTTATTCATAGTCTTCATAGTGTCTTCATAAACCTTTCTACTTCATTAGTCTTCATTGTGTCTTCATAAACCTTTATTCATAGTCTTCATAGTGTTCATAAACCTTTATTCATAGTCTTCATAGTGTCTTCATAAACCATTATTCATAGCCTTCATAGTGTCTTCATAAACCTTTATTCATAGTCTTCATAGTGTCTTCATAAACCTTTATTCATAGTCTTCATAGTGTCTTCATAAACCTTTATTCATAGTCTTCATAGTGTCTTCATAAACCATTATTCATAGCCTTCATAGTGTCTTCATAAACCTTTATTCATAGTCTTCATAGTGTCTTCATAAACCTTTATTCATAGTCTTCATAGTGTCTTCATAAACCTTTATTCATAGTCTTCATAGTGTCTTCATAAACCTTTATTCATAGTTTTCATAGTGTCTTCATAAACCTTCCTACTTCATTAGTCTTCATAGTGTCTTCATAAACCTTCCTACTTCATTAGTCTTCATAGCGTCTTCATAAACCTTCCTACTTCATTAGTCTTCATAGCGTCTTCATAAACCTTCCTACTTCATTAGTTTTCATAGTGTCTTCATAAACCTTCCTACTTCATTAGTCTTCATAGTGTTTTCATAAACCTTCCTACTTCATTAGTCTTCATAGCGTCTTCATAAACCTTCCTACTTCATTAGTCTTCATAGTGTTTTCATAAACCTTCCTACTTCATTAGTCTTCATAGCGTCTTCATAAACCTTCCTACTTTATCAGTCTTCATAGCGTCTTCATAAACCTTCCTACTTTATCAGTCTTCATAATGTCTTCATAAACCTTTATTCATAGTTTTCATAGTGTCTTCATAAACCTTCCTACTTCATTAGTCTTCATAGCGTCTTCATAAACCTTCCTACTTTATCAGTCTTCATAATGTCTTCATAAACCTTTATTCATAGTTTTCATAGTGTCTTCATAAACCTTCCTACTTCATTAGTCTTCATAGCGTCTTCATAAACCTTCCTACTTTATCAGTCTTCATAATGTCTTCATAAACCTTTATTCATAGTTTTCATAGTGTCTTCATAAACCTTCCTACTTCATTAGTCTTCATAGCGTCTTCATAAACCTTCCTACTTTATCAGTCTTCATAGCGTCTTCATAAACCTTCCTACTTCATTAGTCTTCATAGCGTCTTCATAAACCTTCCTACTTCATTAGTCTTCATAGTGTCTTCATAAACCTTCCTACTTCATTAGTCTTCGTTTACAAACATTTCTCCTTTCTTATCTGCTTCCAACAGTTGGAGTCGAACCAATGACCAGCACTATCCCAATCCCCTTACCTGATCCCCAGGTATGCCGTCAAGCCGACCTGCTAGTGGTGGCCATCGGCCGAGCCCAATACGTGAAATCGGATTGGATCAAGCCTGGTGCCATTGTCATCGACTGCGGCATCAACAGTCTGCCTGACAGCAGCAGGGCCAGCGGCTATCGCCTGGTTGGCGACGTTGATTTCAGCGAAGCAAAGTCAGTGGCCGGAGCGATCACGCCAGTTCCCGGCGGTGTTGGGCCCATGACCGTTGCTATGCTATTGCGCAACACGATGGAAGCTGCTCTGGCTGAAAGGGATAAATCGCTTGCTGGTCAGGTTGGTGTTTCGAAAGTCGGTTGAAATAGACTTTTTATACTCGTAGATTTTTCTGCTTTTTCATTGATTTAATTTGTAGACAGTCAGGTTTGGAAGTCTTTTAGGTCAGTAGCTTACTAATTGATTTTTAGGTCAGTAGCTTACTAATTGATTTTTAGGTCAGTAGCTTACAAATTGATTTTTAGGTCAGTAGCTTACTAATTGATTTTTAGATCAGTAGCTTTCTAATTGATTTTTAGATCAGTAGCTTTCTAATTGATTTTTAGGTCAGTAGCTTACTAATTGATTTTTAGATCAGTAGCTTTCTAATTGATTTTTAGATCAGTAGCTTTCTAATTGATTTTTAGGTCAGTAGCTTACTAATTGATTTTTAGATCAGTAGCTTACTAATTGATTTTTAGGTCAGTAGCTTACTAATTGATTTTTAGGTCAGTAGCTTACTAATTGATTTTTAGGTCAGTAGCTTACTAATTGATTTTTAGGTCAGTAACTAACTTAATAATAGATTTTTAGGTCTACCTATCTGCCTACATACCGACAAACCATTTTAGTGTATGGAAGTTGCTAATTAAGTTTTCAGTCAGATTCAACGATTTCCCAGGTTTGTCAAATTTCTACCTATGGCCGTGAATTAAATATTCTGTATTTATATTTCCACCGCAGGCCTGGAAGCTGAGCGGCATTCCACCCGTGCCTAAAGTGCCAGTACCATCCGATATCGACATAAGTCGATCGGCGACGCTTAAACGAGTGGATCAGCTAGCTGGGGAGATTGGCGTGCTGCCAAGTGAGCTGGAACAGTACGGCCATCATAAGGCCAAGATTTCTTTGAAGTGAGTGATGAGTGATTTTAAAGGGGTCGAAATCCAAATTAGTTTGTCAGATAGCGCCATAATGTGTCAGTTAGGATAGAGCCATGACATATGGGTGTCAGATAGCGCCATAATGTGTCAGTTAGGATAGAGCCAGGACATATGGGTGTCAGATAGCGCCATAATGTGTCAGTTAGGATAGAGCCATGACATATGGGTGTCAGATAGCGCTATGACATGGGTGTCTTTTTCATAAACCTTCATAGGGGTGTCAGATAGCGCCATGACATAGGGGTGTCAGAAAGCGCTATGACATAGGGGTGTCAGATAGCGCTATGACATATAGGTGTCAGATAGCGCTATGACATAGGGGTGTCAGATAGCGCCATGACATATGGGTGTCAGATAGCGCTATGACATAGGGGTGTCAGATAGCGCTATGACATAGGGGTGTCAGATAGCGCTATGACATGGGTGTCAGATAGGGCTATGACATATGGGTGTCAGATAGCGCTATGACATAGGGGTGTCAGATAGCGCTATCACATAGGGGTGTCAGATAGCGCTATGACATAGGGGTGTCAGATAGCGCCATGACATAGGTGTCAGATAGCGCCATGACATAGGTGTCAGATAGCGCCATGATATAGGTGTCAGATAGCGCCATGACATATGGGTGTCAGATAGCGCCATGACATAGGTGTCAGATAGCGCCATGACATAGGTGTCAGATAGCGCCATGACATAGGTGTCAGATAGCGCCATGACATAGGTGTCAGATAGCACCATGACATAGGTGTCAGATAGCGCCATGACATAGGTGTCAGATAGCGCCATGACATAGGTGTCAGATAGCGCCATGACATAGGTGTCAGATAGCGCCATGACATAGGTGTCAGAAAGCGCCATGACATAGGTGTCAGATAACGCCATGATTTAACAACGGTACAATTTTACAATTTCAGAATCCTGGATCGCCTGTCGTCAGCCCCGGACGGCAAGCTGACATTCGTCACTGGCATCACGCCGACTCCGCTTGGCGAAGGCAAGAGCACAACAACGCTGGGCCTGGTGCAGGCCTTCACTGAGATTGGCGTCGACTCGTGCGCCTGCATTCGGCAGCCGTCTCAGGGGCCAACGTTTGGCGTTAAAGGTGTGTTTTTTATTATGTCACTATAATTAGCGCTTTGCGTGTACATGGCGCTCGCGCGCTTATATAAGTTTGGCTTAACCCGATATCCAGGTGGCGCTGCCGGCGGCGGCTACTCCCAGGTAATCCCGATGGACGAATTCAATCTTCACCTGACTGGCGATATTCACGCCGTGACGGCTGCTAACAATCTGATGGCGTCGGCCATAGACACCAGACTGTTTCACGAGTCTACTCAGTCCGATGAGGCCCTGTACAGGCGCCTGGCGCCCAAGGATAAACCGTTTACCGAGGTGCAACAGCGCCGGCTGCAGAAGCTGGGCATCGATAAGAAAATGCCGTCTGAACTCACTGCAGAAGAGGTTAGTAATATCGTGGGATTATACGTGCAATTTTTTGTGGTTAGTTGTACAAATATCGGTACACTATAGTGTACAAGTGTTTACAATGTACAGCTACAGTACAGAAGAGTGTACATGTACAAGTGTGTACAATGTACAGCTACAGTACAGAAGAGTGTACATGTACAAGTGTGTACAATGTACAGCTACAGTACAGAAGAGTGTACATGTACAAGTGTGTACAATGTACAGCTACAGTACAGAAGAGTGTACATGTACAAGTGTGTGCAATGTACAGCTACAATACAGAAGAGTGTACATGTGCAAGTGTGTACAATGTACAGCTACAATACAGAGTGTACATGTGCAAGTGTGTACAATACACAGCTAAAGTACAGAAGAGTGTACATGTACAGCTACAGTACAGAAGAGTGTACATGTACAAGTGTGCCGCTCCCCTTCCCCTGCCAGGCGCGAGCATTCTCCCGGCTGGACATTGACCCGGCCACCATCACCTGGCAGCGGGTGATTGACACCAGCGATCGGTTCCTACGCGACATCACTATTGGCCAGGGGCCGAACGAGAAAAGCATGACCAGGCGCTGCAAATTCGACATCTCAGTAGCCAGCGAGATCATGGCAGTGCTGGCTCTGAGCACTAGCCTAGCCGATCTCAAGCAGCGCCTAGGCCGCATGGTATTTGGCCTGTCAAAATCTGGCGCGGCTCTCACAGCCGACGATCTGGGAGTCACAGGTGCTCTGTGCGTCCTGCTTAAAGACTGCTTGAAGCCGAATCTGATGCAGACACTGGCTGGCGGGCCCTGCCTTGTCCATTGCGGCCCGTTTGCCAACATAGCGCACGGTAATTCCAGCGTTGTAGCCGACCAGGTCGCTATGAAATTGGTTGGCCCTTCTGGTTTTGCCGTGACGGAATCCGGTTTCGGCTCCGATATGGGCTTTGAGAAGGGAATGCACATCAAGTGCCGCAGTTCGGGGCTTCAACCGCACAGCGTCGTTCTGGTGGCCACAGTTCGGGCCTTGAAATATCACGGCGGCGGGCCAAAGATTCTTGGCGGCGGCGCTCCCCTGCCCGACGAATATCGGCGCGAATCGGTGGACCTGGTCGTGAAGGGCTGCGAGAATCTGGCTCAGCACGTGGCTATTGTTAGGTTAGCTCTCATTGGAGGATAGCGGGTCTCATTGGAGGGTTGTGTGTCTCATTGGAGGGTTGTGTGTCTCATTGGAGGGTTGTGTGTCTCATTGGAGGATAGCGGGTCTCATTGGAGGGTTGTGTGTCTCATTGGAGGGTTGTGTGTCTCATTGGAGGGTTGTGTGTCTCATTGGAGGGTTGTGTGTCTCATTGGAGGGTTGTGTGTCTCATTGGAGGGTTGCTGGTCTCATTGGAGGGTTGCGTGTCTCATTGGAGGGTAGCAGGACCAACTGGAGGGTAGCGGAACCAACTGGAGGATAGCAGAACCAACTGGAGGGTAGTGGAAGCAACTGGAGGGTAGTGGAAGCAACTGGAGGGTAGTGGAAGCAACTGGAGGGTAGTGGAAGCAACTGGAGGGTAGCAGAACCAACTGGAGGGTACCGGAACCAACTGGAGGGTAGTGGAAGCAACTGGAGGGTAGTGGAAGCAACTGGAGGGTAGCGGTAGCAACTGGAGGGTAGCGGGATTCTACTGGAGGGTGGCAAAGACAAACTGCAGCTGACGCTCACCACCTTCACAGATCCTTCAACCTGCCAGTAGTGGTAGCCGTCAACAAGTTCGGCACTGACACCCCAGCCGAGCTGGAAGCGGTTGTCAACGCCGCCAAAGCTTGCGGAGCCGCTGACGCGGTGATCTGCAATCACTGGGCCGAAGGCGGTCGCGGAGCTGACGCTCTAGCCAGAGCGCTGATGGCTCTGCCAGGCGGTAGCCAGCTGGGCTACCTGTACTCGCTTGACGATGGTCTGGAAGCTAAAATGACCGCCATCGCTAAGCGGGTGTACGGTGCGGATGGTGTACAGCTGACAGATTCAGCTAGGCAGCAATTGGATCGCCTGACTGAGCTGGGCTATGCCAGTGAGTACCGATCTCTCGTTTGTGCTGAGTGATTTAGAACTGGAATGGTTGTAGAGTGATAAAATATACGTCAGATTCTCGGTTTTCAGATTAGTTGGGCTCTTTAATTAGATTAGATCATCCTCAGGCCTCAGGTAGGAACCTAAATTAGATTAGATCCTCAGGTGGGGTCCTAAATTGGATAAGATCCTCAGGTGGGAACCTAAATTAGATTACGCTCGTAGATCCTCAGGTGGGGTCCTAAATTAGATAAGATCCTCAGGTGGGGTCCTAAATTGGATTAGATCCTCAGGTGGGGTCCTAAATTCGATAAGATCCTCAGGTGGGGTCCTAAATTGGATTAGATCCTTAGGTGGGGTCATAAATTGGATTAGATTCTCAGGTAGGGATCTAAATTGGATTAGATCCTCAGGTAGGAATCTAAGTTGGATTAGATCCTCAGGTAGGAATCTAAGTTGGATTAGATCCTCAGGTAGGAATCTAAGTTGGATTAGATCCTCAGGTAGGAATCTCAATTGGATTAGATTCTCAGGTAGGAATCTCAATTGGATTAGATTCTCAGGTAGGAATCTAAATTGGATTAGAGCCTCAGGTAAGGATCTAAGTTGGATTAGATTCTCAGGTAGGGATCTAAATTGGATTAGATCCTCAGGTAGGGATCTTAATTAGATTAGATCCTCAGGTGGGGTCCTAAATAAGATTAGATCCTCAGGTGGGATCTAAATTGGATTAGATCCTCAGGTAGGAATCTAAGTTGGATTAGATCCTCAGGTGGGAACCTAAATTAGATTAGATCCTCAGGTGGGGTCCTAAATTAGATTAGATCCTCAGGTGGGGTCCTAAATTAGATTAGATCCTCAGGTGGGGTCCTAAATTGGATTAGATCCTCAGGTAGGAATCTAATTTGGATTAGATCCTCAGGTAGGAATCTAATTTGGATTAGATCCTCAGGTAGGAATCTAATTTGGATTAGATCCTCAGGTAGGAATCTAAATTGGATTAGATCCTCAGGTAGGAATCTAAATTGGATTAGATTCTCAGGTAGGAATCTAAATTGGATTAGATCGAGAGGGATCTAAATTGGATTAGATCCTCAGGTAGGAATCTAAATTGGATTAGATTCTCAGGTAGGAATCTAAATTGGATTAGATTCTCAGGTAGGAATCTAAATTGGATTAGATTCTCAGGTAGGGATCTAAATTGGATTAGATCCTCAGGTAGGAATCTAAATTGGATTAGATCCTCAGGTAAGAATCTAAGTTGGATTAGATCCTCAGGTAGGGATCTAAATTGGATTAGATCCTCAGGTAGGAATCTAAATTGGATTAGATCCTCAGGTAGGGATCTAAATTGGATTAGATTCTCAGGTAGGAATCTAAATTGGATTAGATCCTCAGGTAGGAATCTAAATTGGATTAGATCCTCAGGTAGGAATCTAAGTTAGATGAGATCCTCAGGTATAGAGACCTAATAATTAGATCAGCAGTTTGGGTATAAGCTGTGGACCCCACTAGCACACCTAATCGCAAACGCTCGCACATGAAAACGCGTCACCCCAGACCTGCCGGTGTGCATGGCCAAGACCAACTTCAGCCTCAGCGACAACCCCAGCCTAGCTGGCAGGCCAACCGGCTTCACCGTCTGCGTCAGCGACCTGCGCCTCTCGGCCGGTGCCGGTTTCGTTTTCGCCGTCCTTGGTTCGATCTCCCTGATGCCGGGACTGCCAACCAGGCCATGCTTCTACGATGTGGATCTGGACTGCGAAACTGGAGAGGTGCTCGGGCTGATGTAATTTTACTGACTCACTGTTGAAGTGACGAAGCGTCACTAGGGCCAGGTTTTTGGCAGGTAGATTCAGATTTCATCAGGTAGATTCAGGTCAGGTAGATTCAGATTCTATCAGGTAGATTCAGGTCAGGTAGATTCAGGTCAGGTAGATTCAGGTCAGGTAGATTCAGATTCTATCAGGTAGATTCAGGTCAGGTAGATTCAGATCAGGTAGATTCAGGTCAGGTAGATTCAGGTCAGGTAGATTCAGATCAGGTAGATTCAGGTCAGGTAGATTCAGATTCTATCAGGTAGATTCAGGTCAGGTAGATTCAGATTCTATCAGGTAGATTCAGGTCAGGTAGATTCAGGTCAGGTAGATTCAGATTCTATCAGGTAGATTCAGGTCAGGTAGATTCAGGTCAGGTAGATTCAGATTTTATCAGGTAGATTCAGGTCAGGTAGATTCAGGTCAGGTAGATTCAGATTCTATCAGGTAGATTCAGGTCAGGTAGATTCAGATTCTATCAGGTAGATTCAGGTCAGGTAGATTCAGGTCAGGTAGATTCAGATTCTATCAGGTAGATTCAGGTCAGGTAGATTCAGGTCAGGTAGATTCAGATTCTATCAGGTAGATTCAGGTCAGGTAGATTCAGGTCAGGTAGATTCAGATTCTATCCAGTAAAGTTAGTTAGAGCAGATTCACAGACCATTCAGCGCCCCAAACTGAAACCATAATTTTAAATTGTTTCGAATTAATTTTTTTGTAAATCTGATCGAAGTTTTCGCATAACGTCAGTTCATTTTTCATTTAAAAACCAGTTTTGCAATATAATTCGTAGTTGCGCAGAAATATAAACCAATAAATTTAATGTTTTTGCTTAGTGTTTTTATATTCGATTTCTTACTGCGAACCTTATAGCTTCATAATTATGATTAAATTTAGCTATTCGAAGCTGAGCCATAAAATGGTTCGTATTTTTCCAGTACCGCCTAGTTATAATTTTATCCGGTGTTTGCTAATCAATTAAAACAAACAATACTTCCCCAAGCACACTATAAAATTGATTGATTCGTTTCAATTTATTTTCTCCGTAATATTTCAATGTTTTGAAAGTAAATATATTAATAAAATTGTTTTTTTTTCGTTTGATTACTATTAGTAATATAGCTGCTTTAGTTTATGATTAAATCTTCTTGGGCACTAAATGTTGAATCTGAGTTGCTATTTTGGGTCTGTCCAATAGCGGCATCTCGCTGACCTGGGGAAGGTAGGGTGGGGACTTTAAAACGAAGCTACTCAGCTCATTCCCTACTCATGACTTCTCTGCCCCTTTGAGCAGCACTCCTTGCAACTGAGCCGATTACCGGACTGGTAAGTATAGATTTGTTATGTTTAAGCATATCCAGCCAAATGCAATGCCGCCTTTAATATTAGAATAATTTTAGCATCTAATCTTCGGTATTCGCAGCCAAAGAGCATTAATTTACACAATGAACATCTGATGTACATGTACCTTAATTACATGCAAGTAGCCTGGTGCAACGCCTTCGGCGGCATCGTCCCCAACCAGCGCCGAGGCAATTAATTCCGCCCATTCCGCTGACTCTGAGCACATTCATGTACAAGCGCACCAGTACACTGCACGCTGGCACGCAATCCCATACACGCTCTAGCTCGTACACAACAGAATTCGCATTATCATCATCATCCCATACGATGTATACCGACCTGTACTTCGGGTGTGTCATAAGTAATGTCACTGCAGGCCTCTGTCTAAAATATGTAGGCACATGGACTTGTGGGTAGTGTAGCTGCAAAGTATACTTAGTGAAGCAATAGCAGTGCATTTGAGACGTGCATAGGTTGTTTATGGCCCAAGCTATCGCAAGAATACACCAAGCAGATTTAGCAAGTGCAACGCAATGAAAAATCATCTATGCAGCAAACAAAAATCATCATGAATCTTGACAAGACGCCTGCACCAAGCAGATCCGCAAGGTGTTTAGCAGCCGTGGCTTGAATGACATCCTAAACTGCCTGGTTGCTGAGGATGAAAGCTGGCTCCACCTGGATGGCAAGGGCAGCAAGGCAGACAATTGCTGCTGGCTGGGAGCTGGGGACTTCAGGCCGATGGTGACTAGGAAGTCCATCTCGGACAAGAAGACCATGCTGCTGGTAGCCTTCACGCCAAACAAACGGGTCTCCATCTGCACAACTCCACCGAACACCAAGGTCGATGGCCAGTACTTTATCGACTTTTTCCGGCACACTGGGGACCTCTGGTGCAATCTCCGGTCAAATCCATGTCACCTGGACGAGGTTCTGTGGCAGATGGACACCGCACGGCTGCACACCTGAAGGCTGTTTCGAATTTTCCGCCTGCACGGCAAGTGAATATGCTCTGACAGTCCCTACAGCCCAGACTTCAACTTTTGCAAGAGATTCCTGTTCAAATGACTGAAGGCTGACTTTTCCAAGAGGAGTTTCGCAAACCATGAAGAGGTCAAACAGGCTGCGTTGCACTGGTTATGGCAGTTGGAGGAAAAACACCTGCAGGCTGAGGTGGACAAGCTGTATGAGCACTGCCAGAGGGTGATTGATATTGGGGGACTCTATGTTGTTAAGTGGTACAGTTTTGTTCATCTGCGATTGCAAGTTCGTCTGTTTTCACATCAGTGACATTACTTATGACACACTCGAAGTATATTAAAATGCAAGCTAAATCCCACACGTTCATGTAGCAATCAAGAAAGATTGTTAAAGCCATTGTTGCATCACGTGCTTTTATATTACAATTTACAAAGGCTAAAAGAATATTTTTATTACATCTATGCAGACTGGCGCGGGGTAGGACTCCTCTACCTTTGCAGTCTATTCAATAGTGTTCATTCAACTCGCTAGGCTTGAACCCATGGAACTTTGCAGCTTATTGAGAGAAGCGTATTGACAAGCGGCCGCGGCCATTGTGCAGCGCAGTCAACTTCCTGGCGTCCGCCTTAGCAACTAGCAGCAGGCATGGTAGCTCCCCATTATTATTATCAGCACACATTGCGTATTCTAGCGAAATCTTTATCTTATTCAATTGAGTTTTAGCTAGAATTTTGTACTTTACCGGTATATTTACCGTTTTTAAAAAGGGCGCTGTAGCCTAGTTGGTTTAGAGCGCCGGACTCAGGACTTAAAGGTCGGGGGTTCGATTCCCGATTCCACACGGAACAATTTATGTCCTTGAGCAAGACACTTAATTCTCTGCATTGCTTCAGTTCTCGAATATCTGCGAAGTAAAGAATGACAATAGCTGCGACTGAGCTGTCGGTTGCACATCTGGCATTATTGGTTCCGGTGTAGTCAATTATTATAATCCATCCTCTACCCGTTTCTATACCGTTTATAAAATCCGCACAGATTTGAGAAGACAAACTGCTGCAAAGCTGACAGACCATGATGACAATATCTGGAGAAAACCTGGCCTTGGTCATCGCTCTGTCTTTGCTGGCTTTCATCGGCTTACTGTCGGGCCTTGCTCTCGGCTGCAGCGCTTGCAAGACAAGACCCTGGCGACAGGCGAGAGCAGCAGGCGTTGCTGCTGCAGACCAGCAAGAGTCCAACTCTAGAAGCAGCAACAACAATGCCCCAGGCAGATAAACTGTCACTGCTGTAGCACCAATGCACTGCACATAAGAAAGGCAGAGTCGCAACTATCCGTATTGCAATTGATAAGAGATGCTGTTTTCACACACATTAATAGCCGAACTGTCTTGCATTTCAAGCCTTCTCTCTATTCGAGTTGACAATTAATTATATTTCCCCAATAAATATATTTGCTATTCCAAAACCTACGACTTCTGTTTTTTTAATAGAGACTTGCTATTTAACCCGCGTCAATACACTGATTACTATAAGTAGCACAGGATGGAAAATAGAGACATAGAGAGAGGGCGAAGTGTGGCGGGACAGACGGGGGAGTAGAAAATTTGATGACGTAACAAAATGCAGCCGTACGTATTTTTACAACAGAAACCAATAGAACTGATGCTAGTAGTATATAGCGATAGTAAATACCCCAAACCATTAGTTAGCTATGTTATTTATACACTACTATTAATAAGTAGTCAGTAGGTTTAACCTAACAACTATTGGAAAAAGCAGCATAAAAAACTTATTAAAACACGGACAAGAATATAAAATTATAGAAATTATTGAATTAATAATAATTAGGCTTCTACCCTTCAACTGCTCGGATTTAAAACAGAATCAAGAAAGGCACAGCAATGCACATACTGGGCTGAATGTATATGGCATCATACGTACTTTAAGCGGACATTCTGTTTAGCCACTCCTCTAAACTCCAACTTCTATTAATCTTAGTTTACCTGCTTAATAATAATAATAAAACACTCGCGGACTCTCAAAAAGAAGGCATCAAAACGCAGACAGACAGTTCGGTGGTGGGAGCCGACAAACCAACTGACAGCTTTATAATAAATACACATTTAATAATTTTTTTGCTTGCTGTTTCAACACAGACGACAGAAAACTTGCACACTTAATGGGGAGGTTCTTTCATTGCGCTCGTTCCTGCTGAGGATTCAAAATTATTTTTATCATTTAACTTTAACTAGCGGGCCCTTTTTAACTACAAAAAAGGCAGCTTTGCGCGCGCAGTGTCTGTCGCTTCAGTGCTGAGGTCCGCCTCCGCGGTTGTAGACTCCACCGCCACGCTGCTGCTGCTGCGGCCGATTGAACCCGCCGCCGCCGCCGCCGCGACCTCCGCCTCCGCCGCGGTTTCCGCCGCCATATCCGCCCCCGAATCCGCTACCGCCGCCGCCTCCGCGACTGCCGCGGTAGTCGTTGAAGCCTCCGCCACCACCGCCGCCGCGAAACTCGCCGCCGCCACCGCCGCGATAACCGCGATTGCCTCCACCGCCGCTGCCACGGTAGCCGCCGCCTCCTCCATCTCGGCCTCCACCTCCGCGATACCCGCCGCCGCCTCCAGGACCTCCGCGGCCACCGCCGCCGCCTCCGGGACCTCCGCGTCCGCGCCCTCTGCCACCGTAGCCGCCAGATCCATTCTCGAAGCCGGCCTGCTGCGGCTGCTGCTGACCGTGCATGAACTGCTGAGGATGCTGCTGCATCATCTGCTGCTGCTGATCGGCACGCAGAAACTCCGACTGAGTGGCCGAAGCGAATACGTCTTCGGAGCCAGGAGCAGCCGAAGGAGGCTGCTGCTGCTGCACAGAGCCGCTCCATGATGAGTCAGCCCAGGACTGGACAGGCTGTGAAAAATAAATTTAGGGTGATGGGAAAATGACCTGTTTTTAAATGGATTACCAAGATAAAATATGATTAGCTGCCCCTGAATATCTGGGAAGGGATTAGCTGCCCCCTGAATATATGGGAAGGGATTAACTGCCCCCTGAATATCTGGGAAGGGATTAGCAACCCCCTGAATATCTGGAAAGGGATTAGCAAATCCCCTGAATATATGGGAAGGGATTAGCTGCCCCCTGAATATCTGGGAAGGGATTAGCTGCCCCCTGAATATCTGGGAAGGGATTAGCAACCCCCTGAATATCTGGAAAGGGATTAGCAAATCCCCTGAATATATGGGAAGGGATTAACTGCCCCCTGAATATCTGGGAAGGGATTAGCTGCCCCCTGAATATCTGGGAAGGGATTAGCAACCCCCTGAATATCTGGAAAGGGATTAGCAAATCCCCTGAATATATGGGAAGGGATTAACTGCCCCCTGAATATCTGGGAAGGGATTAGCTGCCCCCTGAATATCTGGGAAAGGATTAGCTGCCCCCTGAATATCTGGGAAGGGATTAGCTGCCCCCTTAAACCATTTACCTGTTCACTGTCAGGCAGGTCGTCCGCCCAAGCGCCGCTGCCGCCCTGTTCATTGGAGGCAGCGGAGAACTCCACAGAAGCGACCGGGGGCGCAGAGCCGCCATGCGCCGACAGCTCGGAGTCTTGAATAAACTCGAACTGGCCTTTCACCATCTGGCGTAGACTGTTTAACGATTCGGGGGCTGGCGCAGAATCAACTGGAGCAACGGCTGCAGGCTGAGTGTAGGCTGCAGCAGCTTCAGCCACAGCGCTGACAGTTGATGGCTGCTGCAGCATCATGGGCAGGCGATGTTCCAGATGGCCATTGTCGGTGACCGGAGGCGGGGGTGGCGGCGCCGCCAACTGTTGAGCCTCCGGCGGCGCAATGACGGATTCTTCAGCCTGAGGAGCAGCTTCGGCCGAATCAACCGGAGCCTGTTGTTCCTCCTCCGGCTGAAGGAGGCCGTCCTCGATACCTGCAGAGTCGGCGCTGTCGAAGCCAACTTTCGGGACAGCGTTGGCAGTGAAATAAGGCAGAGCTGCCAGCCTGCGGGCGCGGGGTGGACAGGGGAGGGTAGTTTAACTTGTCCACCGAACTGTCCGGGGAAGGTAGTTTAACTTGTCCACCGAACTGTCCGGGGATGGTAGTTTAACTTGTCCACCGAACTGTCCGGGGAGGGTAGCTTAACTTGTCCACCGAACTGTCCGAGGAGGGTCTTAACTTGTCCACTGAACTTCCGGGTAGCTTGACTTGTCTATCCCTGTCTGGAGAGGGTAGCTTGACTTGTCTATCCGTGTCTGGAGAGAGTAGCTTAACTACTCCACCGATAGTTAAAATGACCTACTGATGTGGGCAAACGTGCAATTTGAACAATTAACAAATCACTCACTTGTCCAGCAGTTCGCGGGCCTCCTTATAGCTGACACCCGGACAGAGCGGCCGGTCCTTGGCCTCCAGCAGGCTGGCGCAATTCTCAGCGCAGGCCTGCAACCGTGCGCTCCAGCTGGCATCGGCGCCTGCCTCATTTTCCTGCTCTCTACGCGGCGTGATCGCTTGATAGACTTCGTCGATTGAGTCCAACTGTTTGTAAAACGAATTGGTTTATTCTAATTACTAATTTGTATAAGCTGTTGAAATTTCAGTTCCACTTACACAGCCATTAGCGCTCGAGGGCCAACCCCCCCCCCCCTAAGAATGAGAAAGTCAGCGTAGGCATCTGTGCTCAGGGAGGGGGTCAGACTTGAAGTTGACTTAAACGCCAGAATCGCAGTGTAATTTGGGCATGTGGTTTCTAATCTCAGCATACCAAATTAAAAGCCAGGATGCAAATCAAAAGTACAAATAAGTACTAATTAGATGACGAGGCATTTAGCCTTAAAAGTTACTCCTGCCATTTACCCAAAGGTTACACGGCCGGTGTAAATCAAAGAGTGGAGTTCCGCATGTACGGTAACACGCATACCTGAGCCTTGCTCAGCGCCAATCCTGTCACAGGCGACTCCCCAGTGAACAGCTCCTTGGTCTGCTCGCCGCCCATCTCTTCTAGCAGCGACTGCATGGAGAGCAGGCTGCGCAGCATATCAACTTCGCGCTTCTCCCGTTCAAACCGCTGCCGTTTCTCAGTTTTCTTCACCAGCTTCTCCTGCTCAGTCAGACTAGAACTAATTTGAGTTAGAACGTCTCGAGCGAATTCTAGATTGCCAACTACAGAGCCCATGGTGGCCAGGGCTTCCTCTTGTTGCGGACTGAGTTGATCGCCCTTCGACTTCAGCTTCTGGTACTCATCTAGGCGTTTCTAAAGCAGCGGATGGGAGTAGGAGTACATAACTAAATTATTCCATAAGTGAATAAAAAGACAGCCTTTTAAGGTCAAGACCAAAGTTAATTCATGATAAAAGCATTTACAGGATTTACAATATGCCAAATGCAATTTTTTGTTTCTCAATAATTTATTAAAAATAAGCTATTTGACTATTTAATACTGAGAATATATTCTTCTTATCTACCTTTGTGTCTAACAAGGCCTTACAAATGTATCATGCTTACTGTAAAGAAGGTTAAATTTTGAAATATATGTAGCATAATTTTATGTGAGGCAATAGTTCTAACCAAATAATAAAAATATTAAAGGAATGGGAAGGAATATAACTTATCTTGTAAAAAAGTTGAATGCTTGCTAAGATGTGCACAAAAAAGCAAAAAAACAAAAAGCAATGAAAATTTTGACAAAAATCATTCTTTTCTATGCAATATACTTGTATATATTAATATATAGATTATACAAAAAGGACTAGATCAGATCTTTAATACCTAGAAAATATAAACATTAAACATATTTTTAGGTGCAACTAATATAAATATATATGAAAAATGGAAACTACTTTGGCTTTATTTATATTTTATCAACATTATTTTGTCCCATGGTTTATAATTCAGTTTTGTTCAATAATCCCTATTAAAAAGGCAACATAGTCTATCAGAAGCATTTTAAAGTTATTTACTATGTATTTCATTCTATATTGACCCTTTGAAAAGTAGTGAAAACATTATTTTGAACTAGGCCTAATAATACCATTTAAAACTATACCTGCAATAAAGCTAGTTCAGATACTAGGTCTAAAGTTATAAAATATAGTATTTAAAAGATTTAGTATATTTAGATAGTAGGTAATTAGAGCTTGGGGTTGGACAAGATCTCAATCTCAACCAAATGTTTTCTGCTTAAAACTGATATTCTTTGTTTTAATTTTGTTGTTCTTGTAAATTGTGTTATTATAGTTTTTATTTTGTTTCTAACTATTTTTAAAAAAGCTTTTCTTGGTTAATATTTAATTATAAAATTTATATTAGGCCTGAACTTGGCTCTTTTTTTATATACTGACTATCCTTTTATGTTAAACCTGATTTTATATGCCAAGTGTACACCAAGATTGTTAGCAAAGGCAAAAATATGCCAGAATTTTCCACTTTCTGGACTATGGAATTTAAAAAGTAATAATATTAATATTGCTTAAATACAATAGATAGAATAATCTTCTTTGGCCTACTAGATGCTAATTGGGCTTAATCTTAAGTCTCAAATACTGGTTTTTTGTCCATAACTTGGGTGCGATTTCGCATCCTATGCTAGATTTCAGGGTGAAATTTTTAAGACCAGGATGCGCTACACATCCATAACACTAAATTGTGACATCCGCATCACACCCTTGCAAAAGATTCTGGTGCACTTTTCGCACCCTGAGTCAAATTTCAAGGTGTGATTTTTAAGACCAGGATGCTATTTGCACCCATTTGCACAAAAAACCCAGCTGTCAATTATCTTGAAATTTATTATTATTCAACCTCTGGTTAGGCCTATGTATGCCTATCTATTTTTAGATTTATTATATATATGGTTATGGACTAGCTATAATTTGAATTTTAGCAATTAGTATGATGATGGATCAAAATTGTTTTTGTATCAAAATCGAAATTCAAATGTTCAGTTCTTTAGAATTGAAATCAATTTTTTAAGTTAAACAAACTTTTGAATTTTTGCTAATTATACAAAAAAGTTTAACAACTTGGATCTGTATTGCATGTACAAGCTTACACGTTTTCTAGAAAATATCTTTGGTATTTAAACCTAAATACTTAAAATAACTTACTTAAAAAACTTACAAAACAGAAAAAGCTGATATATGCTCATATTATACATTATACTTACAATAGAAAATGTATTATTATTCACCATTGTTTAAACTAGATATCTTCATGTAGATGTATCAAATTCATAAAGGCTTTAAAATTTTTTAACCAATTAAATTCTTCTTTGCAATCTTCTTTTGCAAGAGGCAATTCTTGCCCAGGATGGAATTCTTGCATAAAAGTTGTTATATGTTTGTGTGCACTTGTCAAATTTGTGTGCACTTGCGTGCTAAAAAGGAGCCTACTTGTGTTGTGCACTCTTAAAGGTGTGAGCGCGCTCCATTGTATGCACTTGCGCAAGAAGCTGTTTACAGCAGAATTGGATTTGATATTTACATGCATTTGACATGGTTATGTGCCATGTGGTGTCTATAGTCAGGAAGGTGGCCTTTGCCATGGAAAATGCCAGCGCACACAAGGGGTCCTTGGCACACTTGGCGCACAATCTTGGTGTACACTGAGGTCTCTGGCGCATGCAGTGTATAATCATGGCGCATACTGAGGTCCCTAGTGCATGTGGCACATAATTGCGGCGCATAAGGTCCCTGACATATGCGGTGCTGTGCATAACTTTGATGCATAAGGAATCAGAATAGAATCTTTATTAGCATAAAACTGGCATAGCATATTGAGTCTGCATGAATTCTAAGAATTTTTTTAATTTGTTGTGAAATATGTAATTTATGTAAAATACATAAATTACAAATTATGTAAATTATGTACAATACATACAATAAGGGCACAGATATGGCATATAGATAGCACACAGATAGTGCATAAATGGCACATAGATCGTCCCAAAAAAATTATTCTGGCACACAGTGCCACCTTCCTAACTATGGTATGGTGTATACTAGAGGTCGGACGGGATCCCGATCCCGATCCAGAAATCTCGGGATCCCAAGGAAAATTGAATTCCCGCGGGACCAGACTCCCAACCCTAAAAAACTTGAGATTCGGGAACAGGTCTTTTGATTAAAAATTTATAGAGTTAGTGATTACTTGAAGGTATTTTGCTTTAACTTGTACTCGTTACATTATTTACTTTGTTGGTTATAAAACTTCATATCAATTTCGTTGTGTTTTACTTCTTGATCTTTACAATCTTTTCTCAATTTTGTTTAACTTTACATGGACAATACACTAAAAGACCTGATCCCAATTCTGAATCCCGATCTCAATCCCGATCCCAAGAAAAAAATTATTCCCGATCTCGATCCCGCCCGAAGATTTCAATCCCGTCCAACCTCTAGTGTATATGTGCTTAAGTTCTCCTACTTTTTATAGTCCAGGTTGTTTTTATGCTGAAAAATTTCAAACAAAAGTAAAACAATAAAATTATAATAGTTTTTAGCAAAAATAGTTACTTTAAAGTTTAGTGAAACTCTTATAATTTTAAAATTAATTTTTTTTTCTAAAAACTATAGTGTTCAAGCTACTTTACACTTAAAATACAACTTACTAAGTCTTTGAACTGCACTTCCTTTCACTTCCTACAGATTTTCTTACTTGTATAACATGGTCATGAATGCATTATTGTTAAAACATAAGCAACATTTCAAAATGATTTTTGATAAATAGTTTTAAAATTTGAAATTAAAATTGAAATTATTTTGACACAAAATTAGGTTTGAAATTTGGAATATCAAAATTGAAATCGAATTTTGATCCATCACTAAGTTAGTATATACATATATATTACTATCTTAACTTTGTCCAGAAAAGCCAAATTAAGAGTAATAATAATATAATATAGTTTGCCTTAAAAGAGGGCATAGATTATTATTAAATTACCTTTGAGTTTGAAAAAATAACAATAAATAATGAAAACTTTGGTCTGTGAATATATATTAACAACATTGCAAAAAAGAAAAGCAGACAGTTGTATTTTGTACCTTTTTCTTCTCGAGATTACGAATTTTTTTCTCCACATAAGTATGAAGATTTTTCATCGCATCTGAAGACTCAGGAGGAGCCTTTACTGGATCTTGCTTACCAGAAAGGGACGGCATTCTCAAGGCGCAATTTCTACCTAAATTATTCTACGTGGCTTGTCATAAAAAAAATTTTGAATGTAGAAAACAGCAATCGGAAGTAAGGAGCAGTGACACATGCCGGCCTGCGTGACGTTATAAACTTGGTCAAGTCGAAGTTGTTTACGTATTTAAAACAAAACTTTAAACTTTAAATCAGCATATTCTGCTACAAACACTACTTTTATGAATAATCGCAATTTCTTTTCTATTTGATATGGCTTAATTTTTTTCTGTAATTAAAGAATAAGTTTATGTACCACGCTACGTACAAAACATTCTCACGTCTGGAAAGCGGGCCTCAGCTAGCTAGTGACAACTAAATTAGAAGCTGTTCAGCTTCTTCCAAGGAATAACTGTAATATAACAGCACTTAAGATAGTGTAATTTCTCTAGAGGCTAATTTCCTTGGAAAAATTCACTGACGTCACTGATTGAGATGGAGATTTGATCGAAAAATAATTTTGCAATTATATATATATTACAGTAATAATGCAATTTTTACAAACATGTATGGACTTCATGCACAAAGTTTCGCTTGAGGGTGTTTAAAACCTTCGCTTGGATTTTAAGAAATCAAAGTAAAACAGTATCAACATGATATGTGCTCCCATCTCGTCCTCGCGGTCATTTTCTCACTTTAAAATGTTTTTGATGTATTCATCCCTTGTTTTTGTTTACCTTTTCTTGAATTTAAGTGCAGCGAAAATAAGTTTAAGACGGACAGCTCGCTACTGATTGTCGTTTCTTATCTAGACGTCTATCCTCTCATCTAGCTACATACTATATACTCATCGCTCGATCGATCTCCTTTTCCCACTCATGTAGAAGTCAAATCTTGATCGTACGTATATGAAATTATTAAAGAAGCATACACTGTAAACACAAAAATGCCTTATTATTTCTGCCTGTACAGGTTGTAAAAGTATCTAATATATTAATATTTATTTACTTGTTCTACGCCAATTTACTTGATTCGGAGATAACCAATTAGTTAAGCAAATTTAACAAAACCAGGCATTTTAGAATTCAAGTATTTAATAAGTCGGTAAAACAGTGCAACAAAAAGCCAGCTATGATTGCAGCCGCAGAGCATAAAACTTACTATAATTATATTGAGTAGGTGCTCGCGATTTAATATTTTATCATTTTAGTCACTGACGACATTCAGCAAGCAAAAGGGGCAAAAATCGTAAGCGACAGTTTGAAAACAATCATCAAATAAAATAGCTACACAAAGCTTTGACTAGGACGCGCGGGAAAGCGGCAAAAGCGGGCAGATGTGATTCTGGGAAATTCACAAAATAACAAAATTCACAAGAGATTAGTACAGGTGTCAATCAGCAGAAGTAAATAATTGCTTGAAAGCAAATTAATTAAAAAATTACGTTTTAAGCTAATGAGTATTTATTTATCTTTGAGTGAATAAAGTAATTAAACAGCGTTTCTATATCATCAGTGATTGAGAAAGTCAGATGTACCCAAGCAATTGCATTCTAATTTTAATTATATGCATTTGAAAAAAAAACAAGCGAAACAATTTACAGTGGATGGATTGAGAAAAAAATATTATAGTTTAAATAAACCAATATTTTCCACGGACGTTGGCGCGAATTCAAATTTAATAAAAGATGCCACAGAATCATAGACTGCATTGGTATTTAGTAATGTGAGTAACAGTTTATGACAATCATTCCTACTTCTGACATTCAGATCAGTAATTAGGAGGCCGATTTAGAAAATATTAAAGCATAGAGAGATAAGCTGATTAAAGCATAAAAAGCAAAGCGAAAATGTTTATCATCTTACTGATAGTAGTGCAAATCTGTGCGGCATCAAAAATAGTTTTTAAGAACCAAAAATGAACTTTTAGAGTAAATAATGAATGGGATAACATAAAGAAAAATAATGGAAAGGAAAAAAGTTCGCGCTTTGCAATTTACAGGTGAAAAATTCGACATTAAAAACAATTGAAAATAAACATTACTGAATGCTTTTTTTAAGAAAACACTCGTACTTTGTTCGATTACAAGCAAAATACTGTTAATACTGGATCTTAGGATGACCCTAGCGTCACTGCTGAACAAAAAAGGTGATTTTTTATCTGCATGGACATTTCTCCGTTGAGTATATATTTAAGCAAAAATATGTTTAATTTAGGTGCTGTAGGGTGATATTGATAAAGTAATTATTCTTGAAGCCCAATAAATTTTCATCACAGTCTGACACTTCATAGAGAATCATCATTTCTGATACTAGATTGAGAATCACTCTTGACACCCAATAAAGAATCATTCCTGACATCCCATTGAGAATCATTCCTGACATCCCATTGGGTATCATTCCTGACATCCCATTGGGTATCATTCCTGATACCCCATAGAGAATCATTCCTGACATCCCATAGAGAATCATTCCTGACATCCTATTGGGAATCATTTCTGACATCCCATTGGGAATCATTCCTGACATCTTATAGAGAATCATTCCTGACATACTATTGAGAATCATTCCTGACATCCCACTGAGAATCATTCCTGACATCCCATTGAGAATCATTCCTGACATCCCATTGGGTATCATTCCTGACATCCCATTGGGTATCATTCCTGACATCCCATTCAGAATCATTCCTGACATCCCATAGAGAATCATTCCTGATACCCCATAGAGAATCATTCCTGACATACTATTGAGAATCATTCCTGACATCCCACTGAGAATCATTCCTGATATCCCACTGAGAATCATTCCTGACATCCCACTGAGAATCATTCCTGACATCCCATAGAGAATCATTCCTGATACCCCATAGAGAATCATTCCTGACATCCCATAGAGAATAATTCCTGACATCTTATAGAGAATCATTCCTGACATCCCATAGAGAATCATTCCTGACATCCCATTGGGAATCATTCCTGACATCTTATAGAGAATCATTCCTGACATCTTATAGAGAATAATTCCTGACATCTTATAGAGAATCATTCCTGACATACTATTGAGAATCATTCCTGACATCCCACTGAGAATCATTCCAGACATCCCATTGAGAATCATTCCTGACATCCCATTGGGTATCATTCCTGACATCCCATTGGGTATCATTCCTGACATCCCATTCAGAATCATTCCTGACATCCCATAGAGAATCATTCCTGATACCCCATAGAGAATCATTCCTGACATACTATTGAGAATCATTCCTGACATCCCACTGAGAATCATTCCTGACATCCCACTGAGAATCATTCCTGACATCCCATAGAGAATCATTCCTGATACCCCATAGAGAATCATTCCTGACATCCCATAGAGAATAATTCCTGACATCTTATAGAGAATCATTCCTGACATCCCATAGAGAATCATTCCTGACATCCCATAGAGAATCATTCCTGACATCCTATTGGGAATCATTTCTGACATCCCATTGGGAATCATTTCTGACATCCCATTGAGAATCATTCCTGACATCCCATTGAGAACCATTCCTGACATCCCATTGAGAATCATTCCTGACATCCCATTGGGTATCATTCCTGACATCCCATTGGGTATCATTCCTGACATCCCATTGGGTATCATTCCTGACATCCCATTGGGTATCATTCCTGACATCCCATTGAGAATCATTCCTGACATCCCATAGAGAATCA
>NIVC01000286.1:0-72500 GCA_002269645.1 Macrostomum lignano | reverse complement strand
TGGATGAAATTATTTGCCATTCTTGAAATATCGGAGGGTGTTTCCTGGAAAAAATCGGATTTTCGGATTCGGGATTCTTTAGGTGTGGGATTCGGGATTCTTCAGGTGGGATTCGGGATTCTTTAGGTGTGGGATTCGGGATTCTTTAGGTGGGATTCGGGATTCTTTAGGTGGGATTCGGGATTCTTCAGGTGGGATTCGGGATTCTTTAGGTGTGGGATTCGGGATTCTTCAGGTGGGATTCGGGATTCTTTAGGTGTGGGATTCGGGATTCTTTAGGTGTGGGATTTGGGATTCTTTAGGTGTGTGATTTGGGATTCTTTAGGTGTGGGATTCGGGATTCTTTAGGTGTGGGATTCGGGATTCTTTAGGTGTGGGATTCGGGATTCTTTAGGTGTGGGATTTGGGATTCTTTAGGTGTGGGATTTGGGATTCTTTAGGTGTGGTATTCGGGATTCTTTAGGTGTGGGATTCGGGATTCTTTAGGTGTGGGATTCGGGATTCTTTAGGTGTGGGATTTGGGATTCTTTAGGTGTGGTATTCGGGATTCTTTAGGTGTGGGATTCGGGATTCTTCAGGTGGGATTCGGGATTCTTCAGGTGGGATTCGGGATTCTTCAGGTAAGATTCGGGATTCTTCAGGTGGGATTCGGGATTCTTCAGGTGGGATTCGGGATTCTTTAGGTGTGGGATTCGGGATTCTTCAGGTGGGATTCGGGATTCTTCAGGTGGGATTCGGGATTCTTCAGGAGGGATTCGGGATTCTTCAGGTGGGATTCGGGATTCTTCAGGTGGGATTCGGGATTCTTCAGGTGGGATTCGGGATTCTTTAGTTGTGGGATTCGGGATTCTTTACGTGTGGGATTCGGGATTCTTTAGTTGTGGCATTCGGGAACCTTAGTTGTGGGATTCGGGATTCTTGGGTGTATGATTCGGGATTCTTTAGTTGTGGGATTCGGGAACCTTAGTTGTGGGATTCGGGATTCTTTACGTGTGGGTTTGGGATTCCTTATAGTTGTGGGACTCGGGATTCTTCAGGTGGGATTCGGGATTATCGGGTGTGGGATTCGGGATTCTTGGGTGTGGGATTCGGGATTCCTTATAGTTGTGGGACTTGGGATTCTTTAGGCGTGGGACTCAAGCTCAAATACCTGTTTCACCGAGTCCACAAGCCGTTCCGCATCCAACCCGTAGCTGAGCGGGCCTTGCGTGAGGGCGGCGGCGCAGGTAGCAGCGGCGAGGCCGGCAGGACCGCCAGCCTGGTCCACGGCGGCCCGCAGCGGCGCCAGCCTCTTCAGCAGCGAGTCCGGATCGGCAAACGAGTTATTAGCAATCTGTGGCCATTTCGCTTGCAATTCGGACGCCACCTTGTCGATTAATTGGCCTGACCGGCGCTTCAGATAGGTTGGCTGGACAAGCTCGGACAGGTTCAACACGGAGGCGAAGCTGGCCGGCTGGCCAGCGGCGGCGGCGTCGGCGCAGTCGCCGAAGAGGCCGCTGAACAGTCGGCGGCCGGTGTAGCGGGAGAGGCTGCCGCTGCTACCAGAGAGAAGTTCCTCGGCAGCGGAGTCCATGGCTGCGTAGCCGGGAGCGCCGGCACGGCCGGTGAGATGACGGCAGACTTCTGTGTCTGGGCGGAGTTCGAGTATCGATTGAGAATAATGCGAGTTATATACAATAGTTATGCCAAGAAAAACAAACAAAACATGAATGAAAAATTCGAAAAAGCTTTTAATTTTTTAAATATTCCCAGGCGAAAAATCCCGATGGGAAAATCCTAATAAAAAACCAAATGGGGAAGAAATTCCCATGGAGGAAGTCCCAATAGGGGAATCCCAATGAGGGAATCCCATTGAGTGATCCTAATGAGGGAAATCTCGATGGGAAAATTCCGATGGAAAAATCCTGATGAAATATCGCGATTAAAAATTCCAATGGGTAATTCCAAATTGGGAAATCCCAATGGGGAAATCCAAATGGGAAATCCAAATGGGAAATCCAAATGGGAAATCTAAATGGGAAATCCAAATGGGAAATCCAAATGGGAAATCCCAAAGGCTAAATCCAATGGGTAAATTCCAATAGGGAAATCTCAATAGGAAATCTTAATTAGAGAATAAATCCAAATTGGAAATCGATTTCCCAGTGGGAAAAGAATTCCCAAGAAAAGACTCCCATTTCAAAAAGCTTGTTACCCATCACGGCGCCGGAGACAAAGAAGGCCATCACGAAGATCATAATTAGCCAGCCGAATATGAAAGCAAATCCGGTGCCAGTGAGCAGTAGATTAGCTCCAACGCCTTTATTACAGCAGCGCGAATCTTCGTAAGGCGGCTCGCCGCAGAATCCGAAAGCCAGACCAAGATAATAAAATGCCACAATTAGCAAGGCTAGACACGCCAGCCCTATGCACAGGTAGTAGCGGTAAAGATCAAAAGCTGTTAACACGGCCGCTACAGACTGCTCTGCATTGTTAGTTGGATTAATAATCATGGCGTTAACGGAATTGGCGACCTGACGCAGATAGGCGCTGGCGTTAGCGGCGACGCTTTCGGCGGCCGACCAGATTTGGCTGAGATTGGCGCTGCTGTTCAAATCGGATTTGGCCGCTTTTAAATCTCTGCAAATAGAAATAGGAGTTTAAAAACCAAATATTTCTACTTTCAGTAGCTTGAATATGAAAGCCAGTAAAATTAAAGTGTAAAAAGTTTCTTTGTGAAGCTGAACTTTAAACTACAAGAAACTTAAGTGAAACTTCTCGTACTTGGAATTTCAGCGCAGTTTAAGGTAAAAATTATCAGGCTGGGGCAAAGGTGTTTATAAAAAGCAAACTTACTTTGACTCGAAGGCATATTTAAGGTAGGGTTATCAGGATGGGATCAGGGGCGATTCTCATGATGGGTTCAGAGGCAATTCTCAAGATGGGTTCAGAGGCGATTCTCAGGATGGGTTCAGGGGCAATTCTCAGGATGGGTTCAGGGGCGATTCTCAGGATGGTTCAGGGCGATTCTCAGGATGGGTTCAGGGGCGATTCTCTGGATGGTTCAGGGCGATTCTCAGGATGGGTTCAGGGGCGATTCTCTGGATGGTTCAGGGCGATTCTCAGGATGGGTTCAGGGCGATTCTCTGGATGGTCAGGGTTCACGATTCTCTGGATGCTTCAGGGCGATTCTGGATGGGATCAGAGGCAATTCTCTGGATGGGTTCAGGGGCGATTCTCAGGATGGGTTCAGGGGCGATTCTCTGGATGGGTTCAGGGGCGATTCTCAGGATGGGTTCAGGAGCGATTCTCAGGATGGGTTCAGGAGCGATTCTCGGGATGGGATCAGGGGCGATTCTCAGGATGGGTTCAGGGGCGATTCTCTGGATGGTTCAGGGGCGATTCTCAGGATGGGATCAGGAGCGATTCTCAGGATGGGATCAGGAGCGATTCTCAGGATGGGATCAGGGGCGATTCTCAGGATGGGTTCAGGAGCGATTCTCAGGATGGGTTCAGGAGCGATTCTCGGGATGGGATCAGGGGCGATTCTCAGGATGGGTTCAGGGGCGATTCTCTGGATGGTTCAGGGGCGATTCTCAGGATGGGATCAGGAGCGATTCTCAGGATGGGATCAGGAGCGATTCTCAGGATGGGTTCAGGGGCGATTCTCAGGATGGGTTCAGGGGCGATTCTCAGGATGGGATCAGGGGCGATTCTCAGGATGGTTCAGTGGCGATTCTAAGGATGGGTTCAGGGGCGATTCTCAGGATGGGTTCAGGAGCGATTCTCAGGATGGGATCAGGGGCGATTCTCAGGATGGGATCAGGAGCGATTCTCAGGATGGGTTCAGGAGCGATTCTTTGGATGGTTCAGGGGCGATTCTCGGGATGGGTTCAGGAGCGATTCTCTGGATGGTTCAGGGGCGATTCTTTGGATGGGATCAGGGGCGATTCTCAGGATGGGTTCAGGGGCGATTCTCAGGATGGGATCAGGGGCGATTCTCAGGATGGGTTTAGGGGCGATTCTCTGGATGGTTCAGGGGCGATTCTCAGGTAGGTTAAAGGGTCGAATTCTTAGTGCCGATTCCGAGGTGGGTTCAGGGACGATTCTCAGGTAAATTTAATAAGCGATTCTCGTATATGTTAGTTATAATCCCGGATCAAGTGCAAGTACCATGCGGCAACAACAAAAGCAGAAACCAAAAGCAGAATTAATAAAAATTTTTACCTGTCCAAAGCATCCATAGCAGTCTGCACCAGACCAGCTGGTTGATTATTCAACAAGCTCTCCAAACTGTCCCAATTTGAGTTGGTCAACTCGGCCGGCAGAGTTAAATTGCACTTGCTGTCCCTACTAGGAGCGGGCTCGCTCACCCGCAGCCAGTCAAGCTTGGATTGAAGCCATCGACAGTCGGCCTCAGCCGCAGCGGGACAGTCGCTAATAGATTTCAAAGCGTCCCTCAGACTAGCTAAAGTGTTATTCAACTGAGACCAACTGCTGGCTACTTCGGACCAGGTTGACTGGTTCAATCGCTTGGACAATGTCCTAGCTTTAGTTAAACTGGCTAATGCAGACTTAGCCTTGCCTAACTGACTATTCAAATCGGATTTATCTAGCAAAGCCACTTTCATAGCCGACACTGACGCTTGCACGGTCGGATTCAGCTTCGACAGAGTAGCACCGACAACCTTGGCGCTGGCGTTGCGAGCTCGCTGAGGCACCGCGTCAAGCTCGGCGGCCGCGCCAGACAGGCCTTGGGCGAAACGGCGAGGCGCTGAGTCGGAGCGGGCATTGTCAAGGGCGTTGTGGGCCAGCTGGTTGGAGATGAAGGCCAGGACCAGACCACACCTGCGCGTGTTTGTTGGTGGGGTATGGGAATAAAATATAGGGAAGAATCATAACTGGGATATGGGGAAGAATCATAACTGGGATATGGGGAAGAATCATAACTGGGATATGGGGAAGAATCATAACTGAGATATGGGGAAGAATCATAACTGGGATATGGGGAAGAACCATAACTGGGATATGGGGAAGAATCATAACTGGGATATGGGGAAGAATCATAACTGGGATATGGGGAAGAACCATAACTGGGATATGGGGAAGAATCATAACTGGGATATGGGGAAGAATCATAACTGGAATATTGGAAGAATCATAACTGGAATATGGAGAAGAATCATAACTGAGATATGGAGAAGAATCATAACTGGGATATGGGGAAGAATCATAACTGGGATATGGAGAAGAATCATAACTGGGATATGGGGAAGAATCATAACTGGGATATGGGGAAGAATCATAACTGGGATATGGGGAAGAATCATAACTGGGATATTGGGAAGAATCATAACTGGAATATTGGGAAGAATCATAACTGGAATATGGAGAAGAATCATAACTGAGATATGGAGAAGAATCATAACTGGGATATGGGGAAGAATCATAACTGGGATATGGGGAAGAATCATAACTGGGATATGGGGAAGAATCATAACTGGGATATTGGGAAGAATCATAACTGGAATATTGGGAAGAATCATAACTGGAATATGGAGAAGAATCATAACTGAGATATGGAGAAGAATCATAACTGGGATATGGGGAAGAATCATAACTGGGATATGGGGAAGAATCATAACTGGGATATGGGGAAGAATCATAACTGGGATATGGGGAAGAATCATAACTGGGATATGGGGAAGAATCATAACTGGGATATGGGGAAGAATCATAACTGGGATATGGGGAAGAATCATAACTGAGATATGGGGAAGAATCATAACTGAGATATGGGGAAGAATCATAACTGAGATATGGAGAAGAATCAACTGGGATATGGGGAAGAATCATAACTGAGATATGGGGAAGAATCATAACTGAGATATGGAGAAGAATCAACTGGGATATTGGGAAGAATCATAACTGAGATATGGGGAAGAATCATAACTGAGATATGGGGAAGAATCATAACTGGGATATGGGGAAGAATCATAACTGGGATATAGGGAAGAATCATAACTGGGATATGGGGAAGAATCATAACTGGGATATGGGGAAGAATCATAACTGGGATATGGGGAAGAATCATAACTGGGATATGGAGAAGAATCATAACCGAGATATGGGGATGAATCATAACTGGGATATGGATAAGGGAAAGTCTTATGAGATTTGGATAATATTTGAAAACAAAGAAAGGAGTTAAGAATAGCGGATTAAGTATAAAAAATCTCCAGACAAAAACTAACAAAATTATTAAATGCTTTGCAGGACCGTGGGAACTGCCTGCCACAGAAATTTCTGTTTCATGGCAAACAGGCGCACACACAGACACACAACATACAAACTATTAGCTTTCGTTGCACCAGATTAGCCTAGCAAGAACTGCAATTGATATTTAACTGGTTAGATTCTGTACATATATTATGCGAAACATTAGCACAAACCGACAATGTATATGAATATAAATCTATCTATTTAGACAAGTAAGCAACGATTAAATCGAATCTTAATTATGCAACTAATTGTAGATCATATCAGAGCTATAACAGACTTGTTTCAAGTGTAAGATCAAACAAATTGAAACAAAATGGGATACAAAACGCTGGCTGTAACTAATAAATATGCGCTGCCATCTTCATTATTGCTAAATAATTGAACTGATTTGAAAAGATATTAAACAAGGAACTTAAATATGCGTATTATCTACTCAAGTCAGCAGTAGTATAAAAGCATTTTATAATTGTTTTTTCGTACAATAATGAAAACATTACTTGTTGCGAAGACGGTAAGAGGGAGAGTTGAGGAAAGGAGAGAGTAGACGGGAGACTTAAGAGAGTAGAGGGGAGATGCGACAGAGTAGACGGGAGATGGGAGAGTAGAAGATAGACAAGAGAGAGTAGAGGGGATATAGGAAGAGTAGAGGGGGGAGAGTAGACAGGAGATTGGAGAGAGTATACAGGAGATGGGAGAGGGTAGACATGAGATGGGATAGGGTAGACATGAGACGGGATAGGGTAGACATGAGACGGGATAGGGTAGACATGAGACGGGAGAGGGTAGACATGAGACGGGATAGGGTAGACATGAGACGGGATAGGGTAGACATGAGACGGGATAGGGTAGACATGAGACGGGAGAGGGTAGACATGAGACGGGAGAGGGTAGACATGAGACGGGATAGGGTAGACATGAGACGGGAGAGGGTAGACATGAGACGGGATAGGGTAGACATGAGACGGGAGAGGGTAGACATGAGACGGGAGAGGGTAGACATGAGACGGGAGAGGGTAGACATGAGACGGGAGAGGGTAGACATGAGACGGGAGAGGGTAGACATGAGACGGGATAGGGTAGACATGAGACGGGATAGGGTAGACATGAGACGGGAGAGGGTAGACATGAGACGGTAGAGGGTAGACATGAGACGGGATAGGGTAGACATGAGACGGGATAGGGTAGACATGAGACGGGATAGAGTAGACATGAGACGGGAGAGGGTAGACATGAGACGGGAGAGGGTAGACATGAGACGGGAGAGGGTAGACATGAGACGGGAGAGGGTAGACATGAGACGGGAGAGGGTAGACATGAGACGGGAGAGGGTAGACATGAGACGGGAGAGGGTAGACATGAGACGGGAGAGGGTAGACATGAGACGGGAGAGGGTAGACATGAGACGGGATAGGGTAGAGGAAAGATAAAAGAGGGTAGAGGGGGAGATTGGAGAGGGTAGACGGGACATGGGACTATGGGAGACAAATTCGCTTTCACAATGTAATCTACTCATTCAAATTCTGAAAGTCCAGATAACTCAATTATCAATAATCAGCAATGCAGCATAACAAAAGAAAAAATTTCGGAACAGCTGATAGCAGACTGGTACAAACATTAGAAATAGCAGATAGCTACAAAGTAAGAGAAGTAAAACTGTAAACCATAAAATTTTAAGCTAGCCTTACACTTCGGTTCGCGTTGCAACTATAATTAGGGTGTATGCGCCTATATGGTTGTAAAAAGGGCATTAAGGGCTACAGGCAGTGTTCAGTGTTACACTGCCAGCATTAGTTTGCATAATGTTTAGGAGCTGCAGCTGCAATTACAAAGCTAAAAAGCAGGCTTAAACTCGGCTTAAAAAAGCTAACAACTAATGACAGCTATCTATCGGTTTCAGCTATCGCGTTTCGGGGCAAAAAAGCTGGTCATTTCTGAATATTTTATGAATTGAGTTGTCAGCAAGCTTAGCGATGTACCCCCTCTTTAGCTGACGCTCCCGCTTTAGTTGGCGCCCCATCTGTAGACGGCGCCCCCCTCTGTAGTTGGCGCCCCCCTCTGTAGCTGGCGCCCTCTCTGTAGTTGGCGCCCCATCTGTAGTTGGCGCCCCATATGTAGTTGGCGCCCCAATCTGTAGTTGGCGCCCCCATCTGTAGTTGGCGCCCCCTCTGTAGTTGGCGCCCCTATCTGTAGCTGGCGCCCCCATCTGTAGTTGGCGCCCCCTCTGTAGTTGGCGCCCCCTCTGTAGTTGGCGCCCCCTCTGTATAGCTGGCGCTCCCGCTGTAGTTGGCGCCCCCATCTGTAGTTGGCGCCCCCTCTGTATAGCTGGCGCTCCCGCTGTAGTTGGCGCCCCCTCTGTAGTTGGCGCCCCCTCTGTAGTTGACGCCCCTCTGTAGTTGGCGCCCTCTTAGTAGCTAGCGCCCCCCGCTGTAGTTGACGCCCCCTCTGTAGCCATGGCACCCCCTCTGTCGTTTGCACCCCCTCGATAGCCGGCGCTAATGGCCCCGCAAACTCTTTTTCCTACTACTGTTCCACGCGTGGCATCAATTTTGATATAAACGCCTATCCATAAAATGTCAAGAAGCTGAAAAATAAGAAACGAAAACAAAAAACCTGTAGCATTTATATAGATGATAATAATTCGATTTAGCGTTACTTTGACTGGAAATTAGAAAAACAAATTGCCCTGTAAATGACTGAGAGGAAATTGTCTTTAATAGTATTCTAATTTGAGGGCAATTTTGATTTTATCGAAGAATTCAGTCAAACTCGTACAGAATTTCAACCCAAGAAAGGCACGAAAGTCATGTGCAAGATTTCGAACGAATTTTTGTAACACTGTAGCAAAATATAAGATTTTAAAACAATCTTTTCTCTGATCTTCACTGTAGCTAAATATAAAATACGTGCTTTTCGATGTACCAGTTAGCTAATTTAAAGCTCATTTTACAGTGAAATACATCAGCGCAGTAAAGCAGTATAAAATGTGTGCAGCTAGCAATTGAATGAAGCGGAATGCTTCATGTAAGGCGTTGTTTATAATGTCTAGAAGGATCTATCTATATATCTATCTATCTATCTATCTATCTATCTATCTATCTATCTATCTATCTATCTATCTATCTATCTATCTATCTATCTATCTATCTATCTATCTATCTATCTATCTATCTATCTATCTATCTATCTATCTATCTATCTATCTATCTATCTATCTATCCATCTATCTATCTATCTATCTATCTATCTATCTATCTATCTATCTATCTATCTATCTATCTATATTTCCATGCAGTCTTTCTGCAACGCCTGTGGGAACGTGAGCATACTGTGTGTAGCAGAGAGTGGGGTCAGGAGTGGGTGTAGGGGTTGGAGGAAACGAGGACTGAGGCAGTGAGGCCGGACCCGATCGACAAGCGGCGAGTTTGGGAGCGGGTTGAGCGAAGACCCGACTGTCTTGTGAATTGGAAAATTTGGTCCAGGCAGACAGACGGGCAGGCAGAGAGGCAGGGAAAACTTCAGAGGGTGGGGCAGGAAGGTACGCACAGTAGGACAAGACGCGCTGCTTAAAAATCAATGGTCTGCACCTACAGGAATATAACAGAGACCAACTGTGTAGCGCTGGCGAACCGAGCCAAGCAAGTTCAACTGCAGCCATTAAAATTATTAGCTTATAGAATCGCAATAACATGGAGGGCGAGGTTGGTGCAATGCTACTCAATCCACTTGCTTCTAGTGTAGCGAATTCAGAAACTGTGCTCAAAATACTGATAGATAGTTATACAGACAGATAGATGGATAGATGGTTAGACAGACAGACGGACAGACGGACAGACAGACAGACAGACAGACAGACAGACAGACAGACAGACAGACAGACAGACAGACAGACACACAGACAGACAGACAGACAGACAGATACACAGACAGACAGACAGACAGCAGACACTAAGACAGACAGAACGATAGACAGGCATAAACAGACAGCCAGACAGACAGCAGATACTAAGACAGACACACAGACAGACAGACAGACAGACAGACAGACAGACAGACAGACAGACAGACAGACAGACAGACAGACACACAGACAGACAGACAGACAGACGGACAGACAGACAGATACACAGACAGACAGACAGACAGCAGACACTAAGACAGACAGAACGATAGACAGGCATAAACAGACAGCCAGACAGACAGCAGATACTAAGACAGACACACAGACAGACAGACAGACACAGATACAGCCGGGCACTCACAGCATCAGAGTGGTGACCAGGGTGAGCAGAATGCCATAGACAACGCGCCGACATTTGGCCCGTTTGCCCTCCATGGGACGCAGGCGGCCGCCGCATTTGCCGCAGCAGCAGCGACAGCAGAACAGCACGCAGCCGGACAGGACAAAGCCGACAATGAACAGGATGCCAATGGAGATGAGGATGGCGTAGCCAAGCATGCCAGTTGCGTAGCGACGCGAAGTCTGCGCGACAGGACAGGAATGAGTGCGGCGGTTGAATTCACTTAATAACTCGGCGATTTGTGCATTGAAGCGAGTCATGAATTGCAGTGAAGATGAATCCGTTTTGAATTAAATTAGTGCTCGACTTTCACCCCAGTTAACTCGATTACTTCAAAGAGGCTTATCATTTTACGAGCTCGTATGCCTGTCTTTAGAGTATGTATCTTTGTGTTTATATCTGTCTGTGTGTCTGTCTGTCTGTCTGTCTGTCTGTCTATCTGTCTGTCTCTGTCTGTCTGTCTGTCTGTCTGTGTCTGTCTGTCTGTCTGTCTGTCTGTCTGTCTGTCTGTCTGTCTGTCTGTGTCTGTCTGTCTGTCTGTCTGTCTGTCTGTCTGTCTGTCTGTCTGTCTGTCTGTCTGTGTGTCTGTCTGTCTGTCTGTCTGTCTGTCTGTGTGTCTGTCTGTCTGTCTGTCTGTCTGTCTGTCTGTCTGTCTGTCTGTCTGTCTGTCTGTCTGTCTGTCTGTCTGTCTGTCTGTCTGCCTGCCTGCCTCTCTACGTCTTCCCTGTCTATCTCTAGTGCCTATTCTCAGTCTATGTATGCATATGCAGCCATTAGTTTATGAATTTATAAACAGTTATAATTGATTAACTAGTCAGTCAGCTCGGACTGTTCTCCGTAAACCAAACATGGAGATTTATTTGTCGATTTGACATGAAGTTGCATAGAAGATACATTTAACAGCTTCAACTTTGCCCATGCTTGTCTTCCTTATCACTCAATTCCAGTAGAAACCGAACTTATTAGCTAACTATATCGAGTTTGTTTTATTAATGAAGTTACACAGGTGGTTAGATAGGCACATTTAAAGTGATAAAACAAAGTTATCTAACTTAATTTAGTCAGCCAGTCAGTGGAAGGGAGCTTACTTTATGCGTAGAATAAATTCATGTATCCATAATACGCATAATTATCAAGATCTAAGAGCATACGGAAACTAGCAACCAGAAGCCAGATGTAAAAGTCTCTAATATATAGAAATTCAGAGGTACAGAATTACCTACCTGTACCCAGTTCATATTGCCTTTAAAGTAGGATCCATCTAAAAATATGACATAACGGAATAGGTCATATTAACAGTTGCGATAACAATGTCAAACAGCAATTACTATCTGGATGTCTTGCTGCACCAAAATAGAAAGCCTTGGCGTCTTTGATTAGCAGAATTAACATCTTTAAGAGCTTAAGTGTTGACCAGTGGCGTACGCAGGAGGCTAGGGGATGGCAGGCCCATTTTTATCTCACTCTCTTGCAATAGACAAGCCACCCACCAAAAGACAGAGGCGCCCACCAAGAGGCAGAGGCGCCCACCAAGAGACAGGGGCGCCCCCCAAGAGACAGGGGCGCCCGCCAAGAGACAGGGGTGTCCGCCAAGAGACAGGGGCGCCCACCAAGAGACAGGGGCGCCCCCCAAGAGACAGGGGCGCCCGCCAAGAGACAGGGGTGCCCGCCAAGAGACAGGGGTGTCCGCCAAGAGACAGGGGCGCCCACCAAGAGGCAGAGGCGCCCGCCAAGAGACAGGGGCGCCCGCTAAGAGACAGGGGTGTCCGCCAAGAGACAGGGGCGCCCGCTAAGAGACAGGGGTGTCCGCCAAGAGACAGGGGCGCCCGCCAAGAGACAGGGGTGTCCGCCAAGAGACAGGGGCGCCAACCCAGAGACAGGGGTGTCCGCCAAGAGACAGGGGCGCCAACCCAGAGACAGGGGTGTCCGCCAAGAGACAGGGGTGTCCGCCAAGAGACAGGGGCGCCAACCCAGAGACAGGGGTGTCCGCCAAGAGACAGGGGTGTCCGCCAAGAGACAGGGGTGTCCGCCAAGAGACAGGGGCGCCAACCCAGAGACAGGGGTGTCCGCCAAGAGACAGGGGCGCCAACCCAGAGACAGGGGTGTCCGCCAAGAGACAGGGGCGCCAACCCAGAGACAGGGGCGTCCACCAAGAGACAGGGGCGCCAACCCAGAGACAGGGGCGTCCACCAAGAGACAGGGGTGCCCACCAAGACATTAAATATTGGCATCCCCCAGTGTTGCAGCCACCACCAGTTAAAACTCCTGCAAATGCCACTGAAGTTAACACTTACAATTACTAAGTATTTTGAGTTAAATTTCAAGTCTAATCTGCAGCAGTTGATCAACAGCCAGTAAATATTATGATATGAATTTTATGTATATTGTACAAGGCTAGCCAATTAAATGGATTTAAAAATTTGAAAAAACTAATACACTGGCACAAAACAGATACAAATTAGTTAATTAATAACCCTTAATGACTGATGCTAATCATAACTCCCACATTTGGATGCAGCAAAGTAATAAGTATAGGGTTACTTCACTACTGATAAAAAAACTAATCCAATATATTAAAAATTACTTACTAAGCAGTAAAGAAACCACCTCCGACATGACAATTGATTTTTCAACTGGCTGTATAAAATCTAAAAATTTCTCAGTGACCTGATAGAATGGTTGTACAGATTTCTCAAGAGGTGCCACCTCCTTTGGTGTAGACTGGCTAGATTGCTTTGGTGGTGCAGCCTTAATGCCAGAAGCTGATAGTGTCAACATGATAACCAATGTGCATAGTATAGCTGTTGTACTTTTAGTTGCAATTTTGCAACAATCATAATTTGGCAATCCTATTTTGCCCATTGCTGCAAGTTGAAAATAGTGTTAGACAATAGTGAATAAAGCTGTCAAATTTTATCTGAAAACGTATGGAATGAAGTGAATATTTTGTCATTAGTTTAATTTGATTGCAAGATATAACAATAAACAAGTAGACTAAAACTATATATGAACACTAAATGGCAAATATACTGATATCAATAAGCCTATTATCCATGATTTTAGGACTTACATATAATTCAAAGATTAGGTCTAGATATGTAAAAAACCTCCATTCAAGATCATGTCATATATGCCAGAAATTTCTGATGCATATTTTTGATACTAGTATATGGCAGATATGCTTGGATTTTGGTATATAGCATGTACTATATGCAAACATGCCCAACACCCATCCAACCCATCCAAACTGGATTGGTAAAATGGCTGCCAGCCAAGGTAAGTCGCAAAATTGAAAATGTGAAAAATGAAACAATGGGGGAAGAGAAAAGGAAAAGAAAGGAGTGAGAAAAGATAGAGGGGAAAGAGGAGAGAAAAAGAGAAAAAGAAAAGAGAAAAAGACAAGAAAAGTCATATATAAAGTGAAAATTAAGTTGCAATCAGGGAAACTAAGTCGCAATTAGGAGGAACTAAGTCGCAAATCTGGATAAAACTAAGTTGCACTGGATGGGTGAAATTTTAAGGTTGGGCATATATGACTATATGGCACATAAGTTAAGTTTAACAAATTGTTTTCAAAAATACTATAAATATATAAAGTTTAATAGTTTTATTAAAAAATCATTAGGCAGACTCATATAATAGGCTACATAGTCTAGAAGGCAATATATATACTAGGATTTCCTAGTATATAACAAGGGTACTTGCCATTTTTCAACATAAATCCTGACATAAAATACAGTAGAAATTTTTTGGCTTACATATATGGTTAGGATCTACAAAAATATTAAAGTAACTTTATTTAAGATAAGCTACATACAATAGCTTGTACTGTCAACATGGAAAAAGGATGGAATAATGAAAATAAACAATCTTTTTTTCTTAAATTTTCAACAAATAAAAAGTTTTTAAATTTTAAAGTATTTTTTTGTATAATTGTCTTCTATCAGTAAATCTTAGTTTGTTACTTGCATAAATAATGAATTCATTTCAAATGGAGCAAAACTAAAAAGATGCACCTCAAAAGGAATATAATCCACTTTAGTAATTGCTACTTTGATAACAAAAAAAGCCATTTAGATAATACAAGAGATTTACAAATGTCAACACAATATATTTATAGTACTTAACTTTAGCAACTATCAGTTTGATAATAAACATTTTAAATATTTAATTGCCATGTGATTTAATTTTGATTCTAATTTAATGCATTAACTTTATAAAAAAATTGAAGGCAAAAAATAGGCAAGAGACTTTCGATGTATTGGAAAAGTAGATCTGCTATTATTTCAAGTTGCTAAATTAGAGATTTACTAAGGTGGCTCTCACCAATTTGGTTATCATTTGTTACCAAAGTGGCTATTATACATGTCATAGGCCTTATATATGCCAGAAAATTACAATATACAAATGCTTTAACTGGCATATATCTGGTATGCAAATGCTTTAGCTAATGTACATACAACATAAAAATAGGAAATATAACTTTTTAGCACAATTAATAATATACAATTCTTAACTAAGCATGTTCAAGCTTGCAGCGCAATGTTCAAAAGCATTGAAATATGTCACATTTGTATAGATTACTCTAGGCCTAAAGTCTAAACAATCCATTGCTATAGTAAAGTTATTTCAAAATTTATGATATTAAATCAGTTTTTTTTAAATAATATACTAAACTTTTCTACAATTACTAGTAGTGTTCTACCATAGCTAAAGCCATGCTTGGGCGCAACCTTAGAATTCACTTGGCCATTTCTATTGGCAACACACACATGTATGTTGCTACTGGACAGAATAGTAGTCACGTGACTGCTCTCAGCCAATAGAGACTTACATGTGTGTGTTGCCAATAGAAACGGCCGGGTGATTCCCAAGGTTGCGCATGTATGGCTATAGCTATAACTATGGGATCCTATAGGCCCTAGCAAATATAATAAAATAGATGGCTATGGTAGCTATAAATATATCTATAGTAGATAACTACTCTTATGGCTAGGCCCTATGACTATGGAAAAATACCTGTATAACTTTAATTAAGCTTTACAACACTTGAAATGTTGTAAAGTGTTGGAAAATGTGTTTTAAAATGTGTTGACAAAAGTTATCATGCTTGGGCACAACCTAGGGATTCACCCAGCCATTTCTATTGGCAACACACATACATGTAAGTCACTATTGGACAGAATAGTAGTCACATGACTGCTCTCAGCCAATAGCAACTTACATGTATGTATTGCCAAAAGAAATGGCTGAGTGATTCCCAAGACCCAAGGTTGCGCATGTATGAAAGATATATAGGCCTAGGTTAGAACTTTATACAAAATAAAAAATTCTATCCAACTTTGACAATCCTCTGCTTTTGCATGGTTGACTATCTACACACTAAATTTGAATAAATGAAGAGAAGAGTGTAATGTAACATTAAAATTTGGGCTAGCCTTCTTAACTATATAAATAGGCCTAGTCCAGTTTTGATTTCGAATGACTATGCTTCCAAAATTGTGTAATTAGGCCTATGTAATATCAGTAAATGATTTTTGCATGAGACAACTGATGTTTGGAACTAAAACTAAAAAAAGAATCGGCCAAATAATAATTGATTACACCTGCCCCAATGTCAATGAGGCCAGATATGCAACACTGCAACTAACAGTGACAGCTCAGCGGCAGCTAATGTGCAGTGCATCTGAAGGCTCCATACGACTGTTCAGTCATAGGACTGGGCGGGTCACCACACTCACCCTCAGTTACCCCGTCCCCAGCTAATGCTGGCAGTGCCTGGCACCCATTTTATTTTACAGCTGGGTAAACTGAAGCAATGCAGAGTTGTGTTGCTCAAGAAGGACACAATTTCTTCCGGACTCGATGGAATCGGGAATCGAACCCCGTCCTTCATTTCGTGAGTTCAACGCTCTAACCACTAAACTTAAACTCCCCTAAGCTAAAGGCTAGACCTAAAAGCAGAGAATAAAATGAATAATTGACGCCGACGTCCGACGAACGGCAAATATAAAGTTCCATTTCTTTTCCTATAAAAAGGAACTTAAATAAACTGTAATTATCAATTTTTTTACAAATAGTTTTGTAAAAAACTATTTTAAGCTATTAGTTTTAAGTTTACTTTTTAAACTTCTTACCAGCTTGATTTTTTACCAGCTGTTGTTTCTTAAAAGAAATTGTTATACTTTCTTACATTTGCATGCTTTCGTGATTTCAGAAGCTTAGTATCCTCTGACACTGACATTTCGCAACTTCATTTGCTGCATTAAGTATGGTTCCGATTGGAAGTCCGAAATGTGAAACATTGTGGCTTCCACATGAATAGAAATTTCCTATATGGTAAAAATGGTTTGTTTAGTGCTAAAAAATTCTATTTTGTTCATGCACTTAGCAGCGAAAACCGGCTTCCACGCAAACCCTACAATCTGCAACTCAACTACTTCCATTGAGTAAATGAGAGGGAAATCTGAAATTCCTCATAGAAAACTGATTTAATAGTTTGAAATGCTGGGTCAGGACGATGATAGAAATACAATTGGAGATTTTTAGGTAATTTGCAGATTTCGATGAAATTAAAGTCGATAATAAAGAGCAAAGCCAATCAATTTTTGTTAAAATGAAAATACGTCACACACACAAGTAAGCAAATATGGAAGAGGTAGCATCGGCACGGTTTTTATTAGAATAGGGTAATTTATTATAGATAACAGCACCGGAATTTTCACCGCAGAACAAAACAAAAAAATAGGTCAAGAATACCCACAAAGCACTAAAAATGCATTTCGATTGAGCATAAGCCGATTATATGGAACTTTTGAACACAGGTACGCATTATAATTGGATTTTATTTAACTGCGTAGCACAACACACATCAGCGTAATACGAAATCACAATACGGTATCGACAGACACGTGTTAAACAGTTTGGCCTATCATTGTAAGACAGTTTCTGGTAGAAAATTACACTTTGAAAACAAAACGTGAGAAAAATTTAACAAAATAACGATTTACTGGTATAAATTTTTGATATATTGCATGATTGCTAATTTAAGGTTTTATGAATTAGAAAACAGTGAATGGTATGGTGATGCTTCAAGCTAGACTCGAGACGAACTCCTAGATTCTACAGTAGTGGGGGTTTGGGGGGCGAATCTGAAAGGGGATTTGGGCGATTCTACAGGGGATTCGAGGGCGATTCTAAGGAGAGTTGAAGGCTATTCTAAAGGAGGATTTGAGAGCGATTCTAAAGGAGGATTTGAAGGCGATTCAACAGGGGATTCGAGGGCGATTCTACTGGAGACTTGATGGCTATTCTAAAGGAGGATTTGAAGGCGATTCTACAGGGGATTCGAGGGCGATTCTACTGGAGACTTGATGGCTATTCTAAAGGAGGATTTGAAGGCGATTCTAGAGGGGATTTGGGCGATTCTACAGGGGATTCGAGGGCTATTCTAAAGGGGGATTTGGGGGCGTTTCTACAGGAGACTTAAGGCGATGATTCTACAGGGGATTTGAGCGCAATTCTACATAGGGATTTGGGGGCGATTCTAGACGGAGATTTAAAAGCAATTTTGGAGGGAACTTAAGGGAATTTCAGATAGGTTCCAAGGCCCATTCTTAAGGGAGGTTAAGGGTAGAAAGCAATGAAAGATTTGTCTTTCGATCTTAAGTTCCATATTTCACTCCTTACAGCCACTCAATCTCTCCTTGATCCCGATCGAGTTCAACTTAAATACTTCTCGTCCCTCTCCGCAGTCGAAACCTGATTCGGCTGCTCAACATTGCCGCCTCCTCCGCCGCCGCCGCCGCCAGCGGAGTTAACAACAGCGGCAAAATAGTCGGTCGGCACGCCTATCTGAGCTACAGCCGTGGCCAAAAGGCAATCGTAGTCCTGCCCGGCCGCCGCACACAGGCCTCTGACCTCCATTTCGGTTTGAATGCGACGAAGTCGAGCCAACGGCGCTAAGGTCTGCAGTCGGGCCAGGGCCCTCCTAGTGGCCTCGTGTCTGGCCTTCCTGTTCAATCTGGAGGCTCGCGCTGCTTCGTTGTTTCTCTCTCGACGGCGCTGATAGGCCAGATCGCGCACTGTTGCGGTTGCTGTTGAAGTTGACGATGAGAGAATTGCATTGGAGGCCGGCGGTTGCGGCTGCTGCTGCGGTGGGCCCGACTGATGCTGGCTACTGGCGGGCGACGGGCGGCTGTCTATGGGCCGGCTCGGCTGCCGCTGAGGTAGGTGGATAGATGGATAGACAGATGGATAGATAGATAGATAGACAGATAGATAGATAGATAGATAGATAGATAGATAGATAGATAGATAGATAGATAGATAGATAGATAGATAGATAGATAGATAGATAGATAGATAGATAGATATAGATAGATAGATAGATAGATAGATAGATAGATAGATAGATAGATAGATAGATAGATAGATAGATAGATATAGATAGATAGATAGATAGATAGATAGATAGATAGATAGATAGATAGATAGATAGATAGATAGATAGATAGATAGATAGATAGATAGATAGATAGATAGATAGATAGATAGATAGATAGATAGATAGATAGATAGATAGATAGATAGATAGATAGATAGATAGATAGATAGATAGATAAATAGATAGATAGATAGATAGATAGATAGATAGATAGATAGATAAATAGATAGATAGATAGATAGATAGATAGATAGATAGATAGATAGATAGATAGATAGATAGATAGATAGATAGATAGATAGATAGATAGATAGATAGATAGACAGATAGATAAAAAGCTAGATAGATGGATAAATCAAATAAAAACTATAGCTTTTCAGTTAAAAACACTGCAGACTCACCACACAAGGAGCGGCAATGGACATCGCTCTAACAGCTGGTCCGTTACCACCACAACCGCCTCCACCGGAAGAATTCGGCGACAGAATAGAATCTGGCGAAGGACTCAGAGCGTCGCTGTCAGGAGGCAGAGTCATGTCTGTTGGATCCATTCTCTCAATATAAACAGTACTATTAGTAGAGTATCTCAGTAGTTAAGATTGAGCTGAAAAGAGCCATATAAGTTAATTGTCAAGTAAGAGAGTAAATATACAAACAGGATCTGTCTACGCACAGAGGGGGTGAGGAGCTTCTTTCTTCTCCCTTATCGCCCCCAAAATATTGACTAAATGAAAGACGGGCAACCAAGATCGACGAATGACAGGAACTCAACTTTTGCAACTCTTGGGTGGGGCATCCAAAGGCCTAAGAGACAGGGGCGTCCACGAAGAGACAGGGGCGCCAACGAAGAGACGGGGGCGCCAACGAAGAGACAGGGGCGCCAACGAAGAGACAGGGGCGCCAAAGAAGAGACAGGGCGCCAACCAAGAGACAGGGGCGCCAACCAAGAGACAGGGGCGCCAACCAAGAGACAGGGGCGCCAACCAAAAGACAGGGGCGCCCACCAAGAGACGGGGGCGCCAACCAAGAGACAGGGGCGCCAACGAAGAGACAGGGGTGTCCGCCAAGAGACAGGGGTGCCTACCATGGGGGACAGAGACGCCCATCAGGAGACAAGAAAGCTCTCCATGAGACAGTGGCGCCCACTACGACACAGGGGCGCCCATTGAGACATGAAATATTGGCGCCTCTTTAGGGTTGCAACCCTTTAATTAGAATATTATGAGCATGCATTCAAGATTTGACAAAAAAACAAAAAAATCAAATTATTTCATAGCAAAAAAGGAACGATTTAAACACAATTTCACTAGATTAAGCAATTTTAGCATGTATAAATCTAATACAAATCAGGCAAAATTATATTAACACAGGCAGTAGAAATTGTTAAATATACTGGTCTAAAAAATCAGCAATTACACATTTTGAATTGAACGCACTAGCAAGCAAAACAATTGCACAATTACTAATATACTCAAATTTTCAATTTCTATTGAAAACATTTAACAGTAGAGCAAACTTAAACTACGTCAACTAACAATATGGCACAGTAAAGAATGCAAAACAGTATCAATTAAGGACGGTAAAACTGATAGAACAAGATAAAAAACAGCAAGATGAAGGCAGAGAATGATTTTAACAAACTATTTGTCAGTATAAAATTGCAAAGTAAAAAATTCTATTAGTAGTCCTATCCTCAGTTGTCCATGACGAATCAACTTTCCTTTTGGTTTCCTATCAATTTTCTTCGAACTATTTAATTTAAGATTCATCATATTTTTTGCAATTCATAGTTTAATTAAGATGTCGATAACTTAGCTCGTATGTCACTGCTTCGTTAAACTTCGTCTTGGGTGAAACTTCACTGACAAGTAGACATAGACTGACCATAGACAGCCACCGCTAGCGGCAACCAATTTGGCAAAAACTGCGAGCTATTCCGCCAGCTTGAAGATGGCAGCTCAATAGCTCATAACAATAACGATAAAGAATGTTAACAATACATGCACGAAGTCAGAACATTATGTCCTCAGCATTCAAGCACCGATTGAAGTACGTCTGGGAATGGTTGATCCAGCGCAGGCACTTGAGAGGCGTGATGCAGTTCAGTGCTTGCTGCACTTCTCTCTTCAGAATGCGCATCCTGTGCTGATGCAGTGTCGCACCTGCTGCAGCAGCCAGTCCAGTATCTGCCACCTCGCGCTGAATGGCAGGTGATTGCAATTGCGTTTTCAGCTTGGCCTTCAGCGCTGAGCCTGCGTACTCCGCCGGGTTGATGATGAGAGAGCACGACTGATAGTGGTCAGACTCACCACTCCTGTACGCTCTCACGATTCGGTCTCGATCCAGCTGACTTATCTTTTGGTACGGCCCACGATTCGCCATCAGAGCAGCTGCTATCTTCAAGCTGGCAAAATAGCTCGCAGTTTTTACCAAATTGGTTGCCGCTAGCGGTGGCTGTCTATGGAAAATTCTATGTCTATGGTCAGGCTGAGCCGTGGCCAAATTGGTTGCAGTTTTTATCAAATAGAACGTAAAAAGGTATAGTATTTACTATGGAAACCCTTCGTTTAGCTTTAAATTAACAGTTCAAGAGACTAGGTCGAACCAAACACTTCGCGTTTTGTACACAGCATTTATAAATTTACAAGCCTAACCTAAAAGTACACATGGTATCTAAAAGTACAGTTGAATAAAAGTACATACGGAACTTAAAAGTCCAGTATAAATAAAAGTACACATTAAACCTATAAGTGCACGGCTAAAAAGTACACCCTCAAACTAAAAGTACGCATTTGAAATAAAAGCACACGTTTGAATAAAAGTACACATTGCACTTTAATTCATAAAGTTTTTCTAGGCGCCTCCCCGCCGCCAGCTATAGGAAATTTGAATCCGTCAAGCGGCAGCCGGGATACGGTAAATGGCCAAACAAAAGCAAGCAGGTAGCGAGGCCCGAACACCTGCATAACATTCTGCCGCCAGCCCATGTTATAATCGCAAATCATCTTAGCTCGCTCGTGCACAGTCTGATTAACCAACAGCAAGCGAAGGTGCAAACCGAATAGCAGCCACAATAAGCCGCCGCCAAATATGCAAATAATCTGAGTGATGGCCAGACAGAACTGGTACAGACTGCTGACGCCGAACATCATTGACATGAACGGTACAGTCAGTTGGAAAGCCGATTTAAGCGACAGGCCCTCGTGGGCGTCTAATACAAATCGCCAATTGAACACAGCGGCATAAATTGCGGCCATAGCAAAATACACTACTGTCAGTAGATAATAACGCTGATTAGCTAAGCCGACACAATTAACAGCGAACAGGCAGTGATGATCGCGTTTCAATACGCAGATATTGCACACGTCGCAGTGATAGCTTCTAGGCGGACAATGGCACTCGCAAGCGTGACAGAATCTCCAAGCTTGCCCAATCTCGCTGGACTCCACTAGCCTACCTCGCATTGAAGCATCGATACTATACAGCTTATAGAAATTAGCGCACACATTTATTAGTAAGAAAACGCCGGCAATTACGTGCAGCCAATAAACTGGCTCGCTAGTATTGTGATAGTGCGGCAATATGTGCAACAGCTGCAGCAGGCACATGTAGGGTATGGAGAATATGGCAAACACACACGAGGCCAGTTCGATGCATTGTCGCAGCGATATTTTCATCCTTGTGGGCTCTCTGAAGCTGGAATTGATATGCGAGATATGGCTTGTAGTCACATCAATAATTACTGATTCGTGTTCTTGGAAAATATTTTAGGAGGCAAGTTTTACCAAAAAAATACATTCAGCTGAGAATGAAAAAAGGTTTACAAAACCAATGAGTCCAGCCATGCCATTTTTATGACTTTTAGCCATGTTCTATGAATATGAGGCCCTATTAATATCAATAGAGCTAAAAGAAAGGCACGACATATCGAAAGTACACGTTTGAAATAAAAGTACACATGGAACATAAAAGTACAGTTGAAATAAAGTACACATGTGTAGGCCGTGCGCTACACTCTCTGCCCCACATTATTCATGACTCACTTCTCTCGCATGTATAAACTGCATGAACTTTTTTCCAATTCTCGACCAATTACGCATCGCTTCATCCCCACCCCAATATTGACTAATAAATATATTGAGCAAACAAAGCCACACAAGGCCACCTTTCTCGGCACGCAAACCTAGACTTCACAACATGGAACCTAAAAGTACAGTTGAAAAAAAGTACACATGGAACCTAAAAGTACAGTTGAAATAAAAGTACACATGGAACCTAAAAGTACAGTTGAAATAAAAGTACAGTTGAAATAAAAGTACAAATTAAACCTAAAAGTACAGATTAAACCTAAAAGTACAGATTAAACCTAAAAGTACACATTAAACCTAAAAGTACACATTAAACCTTAAAAGTACACATTAAACCTAACAACAACAACAAAGTACGCTGTCAGGTGGAAAAAGCAGCGTAAAGTACACATTAAACCTAAAAGTACACATTAAACCAAAAATAGCTTTAACATTGGGTTAAAGATAAACATTGGGTCTGCCTACTATTAAAATCAATAACAATTTTTGTGCTGAAAAAATGACAACCTCTTAAGACCCTATCTATTGGTAGCCCTTGGTATCCGGCATATCTTCTACTTATATCTATTATAAACAATATTTTTCGAAGGACAGCGGGGATTGCCCATTCTGCTGAATAAACAGGGTGTACACAGCAGCGGCCCTTTGACTTTCTTATCGTCAGGCATGTACTATCCGTGCCTTGGGGGTTTACCCTCATGGCTTGTGAATCGCACGAAACCTAGAACTCTCCTAAAAATATCAATTTTTAAAAGAGAATTTAAAACAATGCAAACGTCCACAAAATGCACCGCGATTGCTTTGAAACAGTATTTATTTCAATTTCAGCACCATATTTTCACTGACTCGCAATAAATTTTGTTTGAGCTAATGCAATAAGCCAATAGGAATAAAAACAGAATGCGGCGATAAAAGTCAAAACCATGCATAAAGAGGTAAGGGTTAATTACAAACAGTAAGTGAAAGAACAGCTGACAAGATACAATTTTTAGACTTACAGCTTAATTAGCTGTAACTAAGCTTTTAGTTAAGAGCATCAATTACGAGTACTTCAAATGCTACCACTGTCAAGGGTTGAGATTATACACATTTACAAAGTCAAGTTGCTCAAATGCTTCCTGTTCTTTTTATCCGCTCTCTACCCATTCTTATCCGCTCTCTCCCTATTCTTTTCCGCTCTCTCTCCATTCTTTTCCGCTCTCTATCCATTCTTATCCGCTCTCTCCCCATTCTTATCCGCCCTCTCACCATTCTTATCCGCTCTCTACCCATTCTTATCCGCTCTCTACCCATTCTTATCCGCTCTCTCCATTCTTATCCGCTCTCTCACCATTCTTATCCGCTCTCTCCATTCTTATCCGCTCTCTACCCATTCTTATCCGCTCTCTCCCTATTCTTTTCCGCTCTCTCTCCATTCTTATCCGCTCTCTATCCATTCTTATCTGCTCTCTACCCATTCTTATCCGCTCTCACCATTCTTATCCGCTCTCTCCCCATTCTTATCCGCTCTCTCCCCATTCTTATCCGCTCTCTCCATTCTTATCCGCTCTCTACCCATTCTTATCCGCTCTCTCCCTATTCTTTTCCGCTCTCTCTCCATTCTTATCCGCTCTCTATCCATTCTTATCTGCTCTCTACCCATTCTTATCCGCTCTCTCTCCATTCTTATCAGCTCTCTCTCCATTCTTATCCGCTCTCTACCCATTCTTATCCGCTCTCTCCCCATTCTTATCCGCCCTCTCACCATTCTTATCCGCTCTCTACCCATTCTTATCCGCTCTCTCACCATTCTTATCCGCTCTCTACCCATTCTTATCCGCTCTCTCCATTCTTATCCGCTCTCTCCCCATTCTTATCCGCTCTCTCCCCATTCTTATCCGCTCTCTACCCCTATCCAAATACCCTACCCTACATGTAATACCCTACATGTGCTCTCTCCCCAATCCAAATTCGCTATCCACTTACAATGAATTCATTATTTTTTTAAAAAGGGTAACTAAGTCAGAGAATATTTTAACGGCACTTTTCATTTTCATCGGACGATTCACCCGCCGGCCGCTGACGCTGCTCATCAACTGGCGGCGAAATCGTGGATTCCTGTAGGCGACGAACTCCAGCCAGCACTGAGTTGAGAAAATTAGCTGGCAAGCCGATCTGCTGAGCAGCAGAGGTTAGCAAAGCCTCGTAGCTCTGGCCGGCAGCCGAGCACAGGCTGCGCACCTCAGCCTCGGCCTGCAGGCGTCTCAGCCTGACAATGGGAGCCACGGCTGTGCTCAAATGCGCGCACGCCAACCGCAGCGCTTCGTGCCGCTCCTTCCGATTCTGACGCGACGCTCTGGCTGCTTCGTTGTTACGATCGCGTCGGCGTCGATAAGCGTCCGCAGTTTTGTCGGCGACTTTGATCTTGTTGCTATGGTTACTGTTATTATTATTGCTACTGCTGGTCATCTTGGATCGCTGAAACTATTTGTTGATTTTATTATTGAAACGAACTGCTGGCTCGATTATAATTATTCAGTTAAAGAGATGAATGAATTTTAAATTAAAAATAAATTAAAAACTTAGTAGTATCTCATTTTTCATTTCTTGACTATCAAGCCACTCCCACACCTAATAGATGAATCCCTATGGTAAATAAATATAATAGCTAAGTTTCAATGGCAGTCTAACATTATTTATTGTTACATTGATACCATGCTTATAGTTTTGCAACTTCATGATTAGACTCCAATTCTTATTTATAATCCATTAAATAATTATATTGCAAAGATTAGCATTTTCTTAGCTAGGTGTAATACTATTACTAAACTCAATGCTCTAAATGGACATTTTGCTACAAATACTTGATAATATTTACAATTTTATAATAGGCAAATTTAACAATCTACCTGCTTATCTGACTATATACATATAATAGCCTAGTGTAAGAGGCTTTAAGTAAGGATAAGAATGAATTCTTTTTTCCTTAAAAATTTCTTTGCAATGCTTATTAAAAAACTTATGTTAGGCCTTAAAGATATAATATCTTGCTAATATTTTTAAATTCTAAATTGTATTTTGTTTAAAAGCACCTTGGCTTTTATAAAAAAATTTTCCTACTTTAGAAAATGTAACATTTATTATTTATAAAAAGTTAGAGAAATTTTCATATTTTCTAGAAATAAAATGATCTTAATTGATCATTGATTTGATAGCACAATTCACGAAAGGTTTTTAATGATTATTTCAAAGGGGTTTAACATAAATAGGGGTTGGACAATATCACATTTTCAAGATTTTTTAGATTCAAGATCTATGGATTCTATGCTTTTGAGATAATCAAGATTTGATTTAAATTCAAGATTAAGTCTAATTAGCATTTAGTAAGCCTAGGACTATTTACATATATTTTATCTATCAGTGCTAATAGTATTATTTATTAAATGTGTAGGCCTATAATGATGATGATAGATGTAATAAACAAATAAGTATTATAAAATATTGAGCTTTTTAATAACTTAATATTAGAGATAAAACAAATATTTGGTATTTTTATTTGGTATTCGGAAAGTAGGTTATTTTTGCTATTCATTTTGTTCTTAGATTTGTTCTTAGAATAGAATAAGAGCAAGTGCAAAATTTTAAATGCGCAAGTTTGTATGGGAAGCAATATTTTTATCATAGTTCAAAGCTTAGATATGATAACACTTGGTTTGCTATCTATATGCAATGCATTATGGTACCTTTGCTTTCATGTCTGCTTGCTTCCCTACCCCCACTTTCATGCTTATCTGCTTGGCTAGCAAGATTTGTCTGATTTGATAGCTTTTGCTATTGCATCATTGTTGTGCCAAAGTGTGAAGTGTGGGAAAGATTTATACAAGCTAGTATTCTCAAAGCTTAGCAGATTTTATACAGGTATGAATAATGTATGCAAGAATACATATAATTAAGCACTGTATAGGCATAGTCTTCTTCCAACGTGCAAGTTATTCTTATTTAAGACTATTAGCACAAGACTATTTTGTGCTAATGCACATTGGTGCTAGGAAACTATAGTTAAAACTTAGCCTATTGAGCTTGGCACTTAGTCTAATAGATGCAAGAAAGAGATGCGAAAGTTTTGCATCATTGACTGCTTTGTGTCGAACTATCAACCAATCTAATCAAAGTCACATTTCTCATTTGGTATTCAGTATTCATTATTTGGCAAGTTTGTATCTAAAGATTTAGTATTCGGATTCAGTAAAATCTGATATTAATACCATCTCTACTTAATATATATAGGCCTTATCAAATATAAATAGGCCTGTGTGTGTATGATAATAAAATTAAATTATCAATAATCATAGGGCCTAAAGTAACAAATCTTGACTTTTTTGAGATATCAAAATTAAGATTAAGATCCAAGTGATATAGATCACCTTATATATTTATAATAGCCCTATATAGGCCCTATATATTATTTATTTATATGAACACTTATATATAAGTTTAGGCGATCCTACAGTTTTCCGCTTTTAATTATTTTTCGGCTTTTCCGAGTGATCATTGACCAGTGGGCCACCTATAATCAACTGGCCAATCATGTGACCATTAATCACTCTATCCAGTTTTTTTGACCCCAATGATCCTACCATCCATACAAACACCATTGAGGGTGCATGGGCCAACTGCAAGGCCAAGTACCAGGCGATGCATGGTACTGCAGATGGCCTGTTCGAGACGTACCTCCAAGAGTTTTTATGGCGCCGGCTGTTTCAAGAGTGTCAATTCGGGAACATGTTGTATTGGATACGCCATTATTATCCATGTTAACTGTTGTGACTATCATGAGTGACTATTATACCAGGTGTTGCAAAAAAAACTTGACACTTCTAATTCCCTATATAAATAGGCCTATATAGCATCAATACCAGATATTTTATAGTCATTTCGAAGCGCTCTTTCTAAGCATTCATTTGCTCTTACAGCGAAGCCAATTGCATCTGCACAGTCTGAAATGGAAGCAAGAAGGCACAGAGTGTTGACCTTACTGGACGCGGGCATGCCTGTGGCGCAGATTGCCAAAAGCATTGGTATCAGCCGGCAGGCAGTCTATGACATCAAAAGGCGACTGGATAATGGCAAAGGGCTCGAAAGACAGCCAGGATTGGGCAGGCCTCCAAAACTCGACTTGGCCGAAGTCAGGCAGATTTTCACGGACAACCCAATGGCCAAAATGTCCGAGGTGGCCAAGGCGGCAGGTGTTAGCAAATCAACTGTCTCTAGAGCTGTCAAGAGTGCTGGAGGCACTTCCCTTCGCCAAGTTGAGCGGCCACTGCTGTCAGATCAGCAGCAGCAGATACGATTGGAGCGGTCCAAGAAGTTGCTTAACAACTTGAAAAGCTTTGGCGGTCGCATTCTGATTTTCTCGGATGAGAAGACATTCAGCATCGATCCCATGTTCAACCGGCAAAATGATCGATTTGTCAGCTTCAGCAAGGAGGATCGAGCCCGCCGGTATGTTTCCACCACCAAGCATCCGGCCTCCGTGATGATGCTCGGCGTCGTAGCCTCCAGCGGTGACGTCATGCCTCCTGTTTGGTTCTCGCAAGGGTATCCCCTAAATGCGGCTGACTACAAGGCAGTTCTACAGAAGAAAGTGCTCCCATGGATCACTCGAGTCACTAAGGGGAAGCCTTATGTGTTCCAGCAGGACGGAGCACCTGCACACACGGCTATCACCGTGCAGAGCTGGATGGCACAGAAGATGTCATTTTGGGACAAATCGTTTTGGCCACCCCAGTCACCAGACCTAAACCCGCTGGACTTCGCCATTTGGGCGCGTGTAGAGTCTGAGGCCTACGCTATGCGACATCCAAGCGTTGAGGCGCTAAAAGCCAGTGTGTCTGAGAAATGGACGAACATGCCGCCCAATTTCATAATCAGTGTGTGCTCCAGCTTCCGGTCACGCCTGGAGAGAGTTGTTTTGGCCAACGGCGGCTACATTGACTGAACATGTGCTACTCATGCTTATGTTTATATTTAATAGCTTTTTACTTGGTTTTAATCATGCTTGCCTTTCTAGGGGGCCTTTGTTTTTAGTAAACAGATTTGTCAAGTTTTTTTTGCAACACCCGGTATAAGTTTATCATCATTTCTTATTCCTGCTGTGCGTGTTGTAATTTTTTATAAAATAATTAAAAGCGAAAAACTGTAAGATTGCCTAAGTTTATATATAGGGCCTAATATTTATACATTTATGTCAATATATTTTCTTTCTTTCATAAATGATTTGGACTAAGAATGACTCAGCTAGAGAGCTAGTAGGCTTTATCATGCGCTGAACTGAACAGTGAACTACAGAGCCCAGCAAGGGAATGTACAATTCTATCTACATATTAAGCTTCTCTTCAATGGAGTACAAATGATTTCTGTGGAAATATAGGCCTAGTTCTTTTTCTAAGGAGTAATATGCTAGGCCTAGGGCCTACATAAAGTGCACAAGATACCAAGGTATAGGCCTGCATACAGTGCATAGGCTTACCTAGTATTTCAAGTTCTAGAGATAATTCAAATGCAAAAACTGGTCAAAGTATGGTCTAGGCCCTACTAAAGGCAATGAGTAAAACTCAGAGAGACTAGAGTAGAAACTTAGACTTAGTTCTTTGTAATTAGGCCTATGCTTACTAATTCTATAGTCTTTTCTATAAATTTTCTCAAAACTAAGTCTAAAGTAGGCCTATTTATTAAAGGGCAATGTCCTTGTTTCCTGCATTATATTATTTTGACCTAATTTTCATATTTTCAGCATAAATCATGGCTAGATGACCTCAAGTGCTTGTAAATAGGCTCATCATACCTCCTGCTCCTGCCAATTTGTGGCTATCGGGCAACCTCTGTGACATTGAGATCAGTCACTACGATCTGGTGCTGTTAACAGTTGATGCTAAGTTGACTATGCATTGGCTCATGACCTATCATCTAATAGCTAACTCACTCGCGGAAATGCAGCCACTGTAGGCCCTAGGCCTGCCCTAAGGAAGGGCAAGGCTGACACTTGCTTTTGAAGAATTGTTCTTGTTTGTTTGGTTTCAAATTTTGGGTCAAAATAATTTATCGCGGGAAACTAGAACATTGCCTATTGAAGTTTTGCAAGTAAAACTATGACTAGGCCTTTTACTAATAGTATTAAACTCGCTAGGCCTAAGCCACTAGTCTAGTAGTAGGCCTAGGCCTAGCCACCTGGGCGGCTAGACGCTAGGGAATTCGACATAAAAATAAACTCCATTAAAATTGCAATTGTTCGAAGACCTACTGATCAGGGAAGCGAATTCTAACAGTTTTCATTTTTACTTCCTGTATAAAACGTTCTACCTACCTTTTAACCTCTACAGTCCTCTACAATTATCTTCCATCAAAACCGAACGAAGTCCCTGCATGACATGCATCCATCGATGGGACACCGACCGATGTCCTATTTTTGACGTTTTTATATTAAAAAAATTATTGACTATTTGATTTTATAAAGGCTATGCTTTATCGAGTTTAATCTGGTATTTAACTACAAGTTTACAAAAAACAAAATGCAAGATTTGTTAATCTCAGTTTTTCTGTGAAACTGTTTTTAAAATATACGAGCAGCGACAGCGTCGTGGGTAAATCTCAAACACAGAAGTAAAAAAATTGACAAAAAATAAAAGTTCAGTGGCATGGAAAATAATGCTTTACATCTAAAGATAAAAGAATAATATAATAATTTTTCTACTTAAAACCACAAGTAACCCTGAATTTCAAGAAAGTATGCTGTTTGTTTTTTCGAAGAGTATTTTGACAACGATTAATACCGAAGACAAACAGTTTGTTTATTTAACTCACAAAATTGTAATTTTTGTTTTGTTAGAGTTATCTTTTTACTGGTTAGTAGTATTCATTAAAATCTTTTTTGTTTTTGATTAACATTTTGTTATAAATTGAAACTGTTTATAGTTACTAAATTTAACGTGCTATGAATCTGCCTGATTTATAATATAAACGGAATGCACGGTACTTAAACCATTTTTTAATATATATCGAAAACACATACCGTTGACGGACTGATAACGGACGGAATTTATTATTGATGACAAAGAAACGATTTCAACTGGGTTATTTATCTTTACTGAAATTTAATATGGTGATCGAAACCTGCAAATTGAAATTGTAATATTTGACATCGATATATGTATCTAGAGTGTTCATTCAGAACATATTTTAATTAGGTAAAGGCATTGAGTTTTTTCAAATTACACGTTTGCCTCTTTACTTCAACTGAATCATCTTTTTCAATTATCAAATTCCAAACCATACCACAAAATTAACTATACTTTCCTTTAATTTCTTGCCAAAGAAGTAAAGAACTCGAAGTATTCTCTCAGTCTCTCATTCTAGTATGTTTCTAAAAAGCTAGAACTTGAAAATTCTTATAAATTTTCCTTTTGAACTTTTGATTAAGGTTCCCATCACCGATCAAATATATTGTCTGTAGAATTATTGTATATTCCCCATTTAATTTCTACTTTTAAATACGCAAGCAAAAACAGACCGAAACAGATACTTGAACTGCACTGGACTTAGGAAGTGCAGACCATAAAAAATCAATGAAAAGCGTACAGCTACTGGCACTGGGAAAATGTAAAACAGTAAAAAACGAGCCAAAATGATGCTGGCAAAAAAAGAAAAACGGAAAAACTTGCAGATTGGAAAATACTATGCAAAGCAGATATGGCACTGAAAACTATAGGAAAAATGGAAATGGCAAAGCAATACTAAAGCAAAACTGGGAACTAAAACATATATATATATATATGTTTTGTCCTGTCCCTTTTCGCGGCTCCTGTACGTGCCTCCCATCAGTAGTATAAAGTAAAGTAACCACTTGACTACTCTATCCCCGTGGGAAAACCCAGAACCTTAAGTATCAGCTGGGTACAAAAAATTACAAGGGGCGTCTCAAAAGTTCGTGCAATCGATCCATTTCTACCACAGACATCGCTCTAGTGGCTGCAGCTGTTACCACAGCTGTCCTGCGACCAGCAGCAGTCGTTTCCTGCGCACTTGAGCTATCTAGCTCGTATTTGCACCTTTCTCCTTTCTTAGCTCGTATTATTATAACCCCACCGCGATTGTCATCACCATTGCTTTCCCTCTTCGGTCGACGTCGCGGTTATGGGAGATGAACCGCAGGAAGAGCAGCGGTGGTAAATTAAATCTGAATGGCTGCGAGGAATGCCAGCTGCACAAGTCACCTACAGCTTGTAGACGCGTACAGCAAGGATGAACTTTGCCAGCGCGATGTGTACAAGAGGTATGATCGCTTCAAGAGTGGCTGCACTTCGATCGACTCTGAATGAGCCAAGATCTGGGAGACCCCGGAAAGTGCGGACCGAGAGCAGCATCAAACTCATCCGTGGTCTGCTGGAAATCGATCTGCGATGGACATGCAAAGAAATGGCGGAACTCAGTAAAGTTCCTTCATCCACCATCCACCAAACTCTCAAATGCATAGAGGACCTGTGGCTGCAGTACGTCACTGTTCGATGGGTGCCGCATCATCTCGATGAGAGTCAGGAAGCTGGCAACAAGTCATCGTTGCCCAACAACTTTCTCGACGCTATCGACGAGAAAGCAACGAGTTGTCAAAATTGGTTGTGTATGTTGAATGACATTTACAGCTCAGCTCAAAGAGCAGGTGCTGCAGTAGCTGAATTTTGAAGTCAATTTGTGTATCTCAGAAACCATATGAGAATGAGTTGTAATCATCTTCATGGTATCTGGTATCAATTTAAAGAAAATAAGTGTAGTAATTTTAAGAATGTCAACATTAAAAATTGCCAAAATTTACAAAAAGGCATATAGACTCTCACTTTCTATTTTTGCATGTAAACACCGAGATAGCAGAGTTTAATTGAAAATGACTAAATAGAATAATATATATGGCATTCAGATTGCAAGGTAAACATATACTGCTACATATAGAAATAAATACAAATAGAAGTAGATAGACTATGCTAGTGTTACTTGTAATGAACTTAACATACTCGTACAATGAATTACGCTGCTCCTTCGGATCTAGCATTAGATATGCTTCTTAATTAAAAAGGCTTTCTAAGGGGTCATTAAATACAATTAAAATATACAATACCAGCATTCTTTTTACTTTGACCTAAGCATATGATCTATTTCTAAGGGTTCCTGCCGTACCTATTGTCCTTTGCTTATGCTAGCCAAAACAGCATTCAAATATGGTGATATTAGAGGAACATACTAAATAGATTGGCAGGAATAAATTAGAATTTTTCTGTGGATTACTGAGCGTTAGAGCTCAAGATATACTCATAAGATCAAAAGTGAATATCATTAGAAGTGAATCATCACAGATTTTCACACAAACATAAACAAAACTGCTTACTTAAGTATGCTACTTGGCTATAAATGGTTAAAACCCAATATAATGAACTTAATAAAGTCTATACTTCTTTAGTAAAATCACAAGAACATGCAATGAAAAACTACTCTTTGTTTAGTATTTTTCTACATAATTAGAAGATTTGGGAACATTTACATGCTTATGAGCTGAGTAAACTTACACCTTACAGGAAATTTTGTGCTTATGAAAAAAGTCTAAATGTAACATCAATAGGCATAAGTAAGTAACAGTGCATTGACAGTCGCAGATAAAATGGAATAACAATATTTAAAATGTATCTGAAAGAATGAATCACTGAAGATCATAATGGTTGGCATTGTTTATCAGAAAACTTACACCTTACAGGAACTTTTTAACAGTAGACAAATATCATGCAATCGAGACAGGGCCAAATAAGTTCATAAATATTGAAAACACAGCGGTAAAACATCCACAAGCTCACAGATGAAGGTTTTCCCCAATATTTTCAGTCATTTTCCCATAGACAAATATATTACACGTGCACAAAAAAACATTATGAAACAAAAAAACGTACTTAAGATACAAGTCAGAAAAATACGTTTTTGGTCGCTATCGCCACAAAAAAACATAAACTTTGACTAAAAGTTTAAAAAAATATTTTTTAATCAGTTTTTTATGAACTAAAGTTAAATTCATGTACAATTGCTTCTAATTTAACAATGAAATTCCTGATGTAAGAAAAAATTTGTTTATAACTTACGTACATTTCAATCTGAGATTTACCCTCGTGCTTCGACTCGACTGGATGGATGGATTGTTCAACTGAATTAGAAAAATTGAACGAACTAACGAACTGAATTCATTTTGTTAAGGGTTATTCAGACTTCAGTTGTATTGTGTACTTAGGTATTAATATATGTATCGTTTCTTTGATGCAACTCAGGGAATATTAACTACATCCTAATAAATAATTGATCTAGATCTAGATAAGATACGCCTGATTGAGCAATGTCACAAAGTGAAGTCGAATCAGCTATCGCATTATTTAAGACGACAGTTGACGATTTTGATGACTCTGACAACGAGTTACATCTGTAAGTGGTCTCTTACACATGAGAATGTGGATAAAAGCTTTATAAGCGAGTTTCTTTTTCTTTTTTATGCTTTTACTAGGGCAGGGCTTAGTTATTGAACTTATTGATAAAACTGAATTCAGAACCAAATTAGAAATAGGGCCTATTTAATAAATAATAAAGTTTTAAAAGTCAGACAGCTGGGTGCAGGTCATTTTTGTGACAAGTCGTTTTGGCCATAGTCCAGATGGTATCCAGTCCAGTCAATCTGGCGACAAGACAATCCAGCGACAGACAATCTGGCAACAGTCAATATGGCGACAGACAATCCGGCGACAGATAGGCCCTATTAAATCAACGTATATCAGCATATATATAGATTAGTTGAGCTATTATTTTTAGCTCTTTATTATTACCTATTAATACTTAAATAATTAAATAACAATTATATAAACTATAAGCTATTGAAACCCGTGGATTTTGAACCCGGGGAGTTCTGATTCCAGGAAATATTTGTGCATGTGCTCTGAGATCTGAGGCCATACTCAAACAAAAACTTGTTAATGGTTAGTAGGATAGAGTAAACATAAAATGGAGTATATTCGTGTAAAATTAGAATTTGAGGCAAACATTTGATATTGTTGGCTGGGGTATGTGCTGCGCAGAATGTCGGGCAATGTCTGTTTGACTCTAAAACATATATTGGCAAACTCTGGCCTCTGCCTCTGACTCTCGCTACGTACCTTGGATTGATTGCAACTTGTATTTTCTCTCTGTTTCCTCTCTTCTCTCTCATCCCTCGTCTCTCCTTTCTTCTTTCTCCTCTCCTCTCTCCCCCTTTTCTCTCGTCTTTTCCTTCTCTCTACTCTTTCCTCGATCTCTTTCTTCTCATCTCTTTTCTTGTTTTTTCTCTCCCCTCATCTCTCGTCTATTCCCTCACCTCTCTTCTCTCTCGTCTCTCTGCACTCTCCTTTCACCTCTTTAATCTCTCATCTTTACTCTCTCATCTCTCCTTTTATCTGTCTCATCTCTACAATCTCATCTTTTTCCTCTCTCCTCCTCTTCCCTTTACTCTATCAAGAGATTTTTCAAGAGATTTCTATCAAAAGATCTTTCAAGAGAATGAGTCCTTTCTCCTCTCTTCTTTCTCAACTCTCAACTCTTCTTACTCTCTCTCTCTCTCTTATCTTTTATCTCTTATCTCTTCTTCTCACTCCTCTCTCCCCCTCTCTCCCCCTCTTATCTCCTCTCTTCTCTATCCTTTCAAATCTCTCCTCTCGATCCTCTCTCATCTACCTCTCTATTCTCTCATCTCTTCTCACTCTTCTCTACTCTCCTCTTTGATCGATCCTGTCTCATCTCTCCCCTCTTCTCTCTCCATCTTCTCACCTCTACTATTTCCTCTCCCTTCTCTCTCCCCTTCTCTCGCTTCTTCGTCCCATATTCTCTGCTCTCTCCTCAACCCCCTTGTCTCTCCTGTTATCTTCTATTTTTTTTCTTATCCCCATCTCGCCCCTCCTCCCTCTCTAATAGTCTATTCCTTTTCCTTTTCATTCTCATCTGGCCCACAGCCCTGAGCTGGATTCTTCATCTGGCCTTTGAGATAAAAATCTGCCGATCCCTGCTTTGAAAGTACTATTATGGGACGTAGTACTATCATGGTTATTATCATTTCTCATGCTTTAATCACGTAAACTTTCTGGCCAATTAGCAGCCCTGAGAGGAATTTGTGTATCTCCATTCTCCAGCTCCACCACCACAGTCTGCAGCAGTCTATCAACCAAGGAAATATGCATTTCTTAGCAGGCCATTTAAATTTTAAAGTACCTTATGCAAATCTTAATGTTAAAATTTTCGTGGTGTAACTAATTTAGTAGGATAATAGGATTGCATTGTAATCAGTGATTCATTAATTTTTCGCTATTTTTATAAACCATCCCACATCGCCTTGATTTGCCATCCTTGTTTAACTGCTGCGACTTGTCTATACAGAGGACAGTGGTTTGAATCTCTTGCTAAACTCTCTCCTCTCCACGCCTCTCCACTCACGGGGGTACAGAGAAGGCTATTAAAAAGTTATTCCAAAACACTGTACATTCGCTATGTACATTGAGCCCTATCGCCTGATCCTTTGTCTGGGGGAATGAGTTGGATGAGCGGCAAACAACAGAAAAAGCAGACAGACTTCACATGCCTACAGTTTCTGTTCTGATTGAGATACAGAGTTGAGACTTTACATTTAGACAAAGAATGAGTCAAAGAAGAATTGTGTCAAGTTTCAAGTTAATGGCTTCACGTGGAGCAAACTTATGGCAGCCAAAAGTTAGTCAATTTTGAAACCACTTTTATACATCTGGGCCCAGATCAGGATCAGGAAAGAAAGGCAGGCGGGTGGAGGTTGGGGTGGCTGCCTCGCTGAAAAAAACAGCCTAACTTTAAAAGTGCACAGCGCCATTCAGGATTAACTTTGAGAATCAAAATTTTACACGATTGTGTCAAAATAGTTCAAGATTGTCTGTGTCAAATTTGAAGAGAATCGGTAGAAGTGGAGCGGCGCTATGGAGAATTTAGTGAAAAAAATCGCGCATTTTGAGCAGTTTTTTGCACTTTTAGATGGGAAGACTCAAATTTAGGAAATTTTAAGGTAGCCTATGACACTTTCCATAGGGAATTTAGGGTGGGTGCAAAATTTGGTGTGAATTGATAGAGCGGTTTGGGAGTCCATAGCGAAGTAATTTGTACACACATACACACACACAGAGTTTTGATTTTTATAGGTAGAGATAATTGTTGCAGTTATATTTTTAGAGCTGTACATAGCTATTGATTTTTAATATGTTATTTTCAAAGACGATCAATCAATTTAATCTGCTTGGAAAACAAGTTTCTATGACTATGATCAATATTGTTGTATATATTGTATTTGCGACAATATTCGAGAGTCAAAGAACCAAAAAAATTGCTATTTGCACAGCAACTTGTGCGTGTTATTTTTAACACATACACGTAACCTGCATTTAACATAACAAATACTGCATGGATAATATTAGTATATATAATAATACTATAATAATAATAGTGTTAATAAAAAAATAATAAAAAGCTACAAATAATATCAACTTATATTTATGACATACCTATGTACATGTTAGGATTAGGATCAAATAAAGTGACTATACATAGTCACATAGAATATGCTACATGCAACACTATCATTATGAAACAAAGAATAACAAAAATACAATTTTAATCATGCCCTAAAACTTTTAACAAAAAGAAAGTATTTGAAGTACTTTTAATTATTCTCTTTTTCTCAGTGCACATTGCAAAAGTGCATAGTTAAGTTTGTTACTTTGCATAAATAATAGAATAAATTCAAGACTGAAAAATTCATTGATAAGTCCAACTGGATGTTACTCGTAGTCCTAATATAAAAATGTCCTATACTTTTTCCCTCACCAGACCCAGTGAACACTACTACATAGTCTAAACCATGGTCATTTAGCATCTGGAGAGGGTATAGGGGAGAAGAAGAGATTTTTTCTTTAGAATTTCAAGGGAAAGGGTAATTTTTTCTTTATAATTTTTAGTGGGGAGGTGGGCCTCCCCCATCCCCTAGCTGCACCACTGCCCTATTGGAATAAAAAGTTGAAAACCTGCAGACGTGCACTTTAGAGTAGAGTCAAATTATTTTATCGCGCTTTAGCATTATTAGAGATGTTCCATTGCAATTGATGAAATCGTCCATTTCAATCTGTCGAAATTGAAATTCGATAACTTTCCGAAATTGAAATTGAACTTGAAATTTTCCAAAATCAAAATTCAGAAAAACAAAGTTTAATATGACTAACACTTACTTTTTTACATTTTGATTTACTGCTTATGCAAAACAAAATACATGTATATGTAGCAGAAATTTCTCGCTGTTTATTTTTAGCCACTTAGACACTTTCAAAATTTTGACTTCCAATTTTTTTTTAAATCAAAATTTGCTCTTAAAAATTTCAAATTTTGGAAAATTGAAATTGAAATTTCGGAACATCACTAGGTATTATAAATGACAAGTTTATAGGCTCTTTCTACAGAGGTATTAGGCCCCCTTCCATGTATATTTATTTGCTTGAGCAGCAGCCAGCGGGGAAGGGCACTGCGCTTTAGAAAAATTTCAAAAGTGCGCCGGACGCCATCCGCAGTTTTACAACTTTTTCCTATAGGGCACCACTGTAAGCAAGAAAATAATAGAAATAAAAAATACTTTTTAATAATAGCAAAAAATCATTGGCCATTGCTTACAACAAAACAGATAATAACTGCACATTTTAATCTATGCAATATATATTTTGTATTTATTGCTATAACTCTTATCCACAATCAAACAGGCTTGTGTCAACTCAACCATTGACTTCAACAGAAGGGATAATTAAAAAGCGTACATTGGCTGGTCTACTTGCTAGACTTAAAACTTTTTCAGTAAGTATCTGATATATTTTGAATTATCTAATCTTTGATGTTACTAACAGAACCATTCAAACTTTTTTAGAGTTTATCCTGGTCAGTTAAACCAATTGAACTGTCCCCATTGGTCTGTGCCCAATATGGCTGGATTGGCAAAAAGCCAAATTTATTGGTTTGTGTCACTTGCAAAAACAACCTATGCATTAAGCTGCCAAGTGACTCAAAATTATGTAAGCACTTTAAGCTATGATTTATCTTCTTTTAATGTGTATTCTAGTTTTGTCAATTTTTTATTCCTTTTAGATAATCACTGTTTAAAAGAAGCAATTGAGAAGCTTTCTTCTAACCATGATAACCTGTGTCCATGGAAGTTGTTTCCTGCTATTGGTAAGCAATTGGTTTATACTACTAACTGTAGTAATAGTTACAGTCAAGTTTCATTAAGTTGCACTTCTCTTACTAATGAACTAAGTTTCCACTTTTAAATTGCAGATGCAGAGCCAGTACTAAAATTCACCAATCCAGCTCAGGATTTTGAAATTTTAAACAGCATCGCTGACTCGCTGTCTTGCCTTGCAAATGAAATTGATGATAGTTTGCAATTTAGCATTGGGGTGCGTGCCAAACCACAGTTTTTTTTATTTTTTTTCTACTGGGTTTTTATGCGTCAAAATCCATCTTCCAGTGCCAATCTCAGCTGAAGTCAGTCAAACAGTTTAAAGTCAAAGTATAAGGGAAGAAAGGAGAGGAGAGAGGGAAGAAAGGAGAGGAGAGAGGGAAGAAAGGAGAGGAGAGAGGGAAGAAAGGAGAGGAGAGAGGGAAGAAAGGAGAGGAGAGAGGGAAGAGAGGAGAGAAGAGAGGGAAGAAAGGAGAGGAGAGAGGGAAGAAAGGAGAGGAGAGAGGGAAGAAAGGAGAGGAGAGAGGGAAGAAAGGAGAGGAGAGAGGGAAGAAAGGAGGGAAGAAAGGAGAGAAGAGAGGGAAGAAAGGAGAGATGGCAGAGAGGACTAGTATGGAAGAGAGAACTAGTCCATCTGTGATAGCAGACTGAATTCACCCGCCTTTTAGGTTGATGCTGACACTGCAGAGGACTTCCTGAATTGCATAGCTGGTGCTGCCGCCACCTCCAGCGAAGTTGGCAGCGATGAACAACTGCAAATTCGCAGACGTCAGCGCTGCTTTCAACTGGCCATCACTGGCTGGTCCAGACCCAGTCCGGATTCCGATGAACTATTGAAACACTTCAAATCTAGCCAGTGCCCCAGCATTCTGTCCTGCCAGTTTTGCCTTCGACGCCTCGGCGTGTGGAATCTTGTCAGGCTGGCCAATCGTCAGGAGCGTCAGCAACACGGAGAAGAGTCCACTGAATCAGAAGTGAATCTCAGCACTGGCAATCTGTTTAATAATGATTCCAATAGCCACATTGGCGACCAATTAGAAGGTGGCGTTGAACAGTCACGTGATGATGCTGACAATAGCGACGACGCAGTTGTTAGCCAGTCGTCCGAACAGCCAGCCAGTAAGCGAGCCCGACTGAGCGAAGCGCCCGCCACCGCCGCTGCTAAGCTGGAGCTGCTCAGCCTGCACTGGCTCTGGTGTCCTTGGAGCTCCGGCCAAGTCACCAAAGCTTGGTGCGACAGCGTCCTGCTGGCCAGTCCCAAGCGGCGGCGCCGAAAACCTGCGATACCGACGACTACTGACCAGCAGCAGATATCGACTGTTGCCGCCGATGGTTGCGCCAAAGTTATGCAACTTTTGCGAAGCATTGTTTAGCTCTCTGTGCGTGTGTGTTTTCGTATTGATGAACTGGGTCTGCTGTTTTTAATTCTAGCAACTGATCGTGCGGTTCTAATTGGTCTTTATTTTAACACCATCAGTATGATCCCTAGTTAAATCCCCAGTTAGATCCCTAGTTGGATCCCCAGTCTGATTCCTAGTTAGATCCCCAGTCTGATTCCTAGTTAGATCCCCAGTCTGATTCCTAGTTAGATCCCCAGTCTGATTCCTAGTTGGATCCCCAGTCTGATTCCTAGTTGGATCCCCAATCTGATTCCTAGTTGGATCCCCAGTCTGATCCCTATTTAGATCCCCAGTCTGATCCCTATATAGATCCCCAGTCTGATCCCTTGTTAGATCCCCAGTCTGATCCCTATTTAGATCCCCAGTCTGATTCCTTGTTAGATCCCCAGTCTGATCCCTTGTTAGATCCCTATTTAGATCCCTAGTCTGATCCCTATATAGATCCCTAGTCTGATCCCTATATAGATCCTTATTTAGATCCCCAGTCTGATCCCTTGTTAGATCCTCAGTCTGATCCCTAGTTAGATCCACAGTCTGATCTCTTGTAAGATCCTCAGTCTGATCCCTAGTTAGATCCCCAGTCTGATCCCTAAGTTGATGTATAGTTGAGTTCTTAGAATTTATTTAAGTATCTTATCAAGTTATAGTCTATCAATCGCATGCAGTAGCATAGACCTACAGTACATGCGCTTCTCTAGCCATGTAAGTAGTGAGTCCAGCATTTTTACCCTGTTTAAACTCTAATTTACTTTTTTCCATCTCATAATTAACGTTTCCATATTCGAATCCCGTCGCCATATGCGCTCGTGTGTGTAAAATCATCATCGAGTCCGTGCCTATTTCTTGTTTTATCCGTGTGAGTCCTGTTGAGTAATCGGCAGCACCTCAGAAAGAAATATAATTCCATTTCGTGCTGCTTCATTCATTTAGAAGGACCGCCTTTTTCTGGGCATTCAGTACAAAATTTAACAAGCCATATGGATGTTTTTCTAATCCTTTTTATCCCGCGTAGCGTGGATGCGATGTTACAGTTCATTAAATCCCCTGCGATGCAACAGTTATGCGCCCTCTCAGCCACGAAGTTCTAAAAAATTGAGTTTTTTGCAATGCAAATTAATTAGGATTTGTAGGATATGTCTCTGTCTTGTACCTGCCGGCAGCACACCAGCCTTCCCACTCGGCAACGCTCCCACACCCTCAGCACAACAGCCACCCCACTCCACAACGCTCCCACACCCTCAGCACAACAGCCACCCCACTCCACAACGCTCCCACACCCTCAGCACAACAGCCACCCCACTCCGCAACGCTCCCACACCCTCAGCACAACAGCCACCCCACTCCACAACGCTCCCACACCCTCAGCACAACAGCCACCTCACTCCGCAACGCTCCCACACCCTCAGCACAACAGCCACCCCACTCCACAACGCTCCCACACCCTCAGCACAACAGCCACCCCACTCCACAACGCTCCCACACCCTCAGCACAACAGCCACCCCACTCCGCAACGCTCCCACACCCTCTGCACAACAGCCACCCCACTCCACAACGCTCCCACACCCTCTGCACAACAGCCACCCCACTCCACAACGCTCCCACACCCGCACCACTCCACTACCCATGAAATGTATACTCACTGCACTTCATAAGTACATGTACATGTATGCTGACGTACAGAATTTCATGGGTACATTGACAATTCAAATAAAAAACGCAGCAATCGAGAGAGTAGATTTTTCTAGACTGACTTTGTCTATGACAAAATCTCATTCAGGGCTATGCGTTCTCCACGATAGCGCTGAAAGTATGCCAGGTACATGTAATTGTTTTCTTGTTACGTTATCTGATGAACAATCTGGAGAATTAAAAAGCGTATACTAGTGTAACAACATTTGCCAAGTGCTATAAATGTACATGTACCAGTAATTTACATGCACATGGACATGTACAACACAATAATAATTATAATAATTGATTACACCAGCCCCAACGGGCAAATGTGCAACCATGAACAGCTTAGCCACATCTAAAGGCTGCGTTCAGCTGTTCAGTCCTTGGGGGGTCGCCACACACGGCACTCTTTAAATATCCCCAGCTTATGCTGGCATTCATTTATATTTACAGCTGGGTGAACTGAAGCAACACAGATTTAAGCGTCTTGCTTTAGAGGATACAAATTGTTCCTCCTCGACCTTTAAGTCGTGAGGGGGCTACACCCCCTCCTAGGCTGCAATTACATGTGTACAACATAACATGAATTTTAGTAGTACATGTACATGTAATATTGTTTAAAACAAGCATGTCTATAAATCTCAATTGATCAGTGCTGAGGTGAAATTACGAGCGTACAAGCGATTCAATTGTTTTCATTTCAATTCGACCGGCAAACTCCGTGTCTGTTTCATTTCCTCCTAGCTCGAACGTTGCCGGGACTCCGATGGTCATGCTAGGGCCCGCCGCAGCAGATGTCACTGCAGCGTCTTCCGCGTCAGCGCCGCCAACGATGGTGGTGCAGAAGCTCCTCGTGGTCTCCAGCTCCGAGCGCAGCCGGCCAGTAAACCGGCGGCGGCCTCGTCGAGATGCCTCCGCGTACTCGAGGCTGGCCGCGCTGCTGCACCGACGGCTGCGTCGGATGCTGGCTTGTCGACGTCGGATTGTCAACCCGCGGCCGGTGCCCCGGAAGTTGCCGCTGCTACCAGTAGCGCCTGAACGTCCGTTGGTCAGCAGGCGCGCCAGGCCGTCAGTGAATTTCTCGTGTGCACAGTTGTACACCAGAATGTTTAACGTGGAGTTCAGGCACGTGAGAAAATTGGCCGTGAAACCGACAGCTTGCCAGCGTTGATTCATCGGGTCGATTGATTTGAGCACGGTGGGCCACTCGCAGACCAGGAACAGGGTGCACAGCAGCAGGACGGTACGGTTGCGAGCTCGGAAGCGTTCGCACGGCTCCAGGTTCAGCGACATTCGCCGTCGGCTGTGCCGCACCAGGTACTGCACCAGGAGGAGGCTGAACACCAGCAGGCAGATTATGGGCCCGACGTTCTGGAAGACGCAGAGCACCAATCCCAGGTAGGCAATGCGATAGGCCGCCAGCTGGCCAAGCAGACCATCGATGTGCGTCACCTGAAACGGCGAGCGTCGCGTTGAGGCGCGTTGTGGACAACTGGTAGTTAGCTACTAGCTCGTAATTTCAATACTATCATTTTCTTGCATCTTCTGATTGTGATTTGTTTGCTGCGGAACAATTAGTGCATTTGTGCCTGTGGTCATTGTGGACTGCAGGCGCATGGTTGTTTCACTCGAGTTACTGAGAAATTAGCTGGAGGCCGATAAGGAACTTTTATTTGTATTTTTTGTATTGCTAATGATAATAATCATAATTGATTGCACCTGCCGCAATTGGACCAGATGTGCAACCGACAGCTCAGCCGCAGCTATTTCGCGGCGCTTCTGAAGGCTGTTCAGTCCAAGGACCGGGTCGCCACACACACCCTCAATTACTCCAGCTAATGCTGGCACCCATTTTACAGCTGGGTGAACTGAAGCAATGCAGAGTTAAGTGACTTACTCATCTTTCATGGCGCGAGTCCGACGCTCTACCACTAGGCTACAACCTTCGCGTTGCTACTACAGAGTGCATTAATTCAGTATGGAACTGAATGCGGTATAGCAATGGACAAAGTACTTAAACCTTTTTTCCTCCGCACAATACTCACCTGATAGTTTGTCGAGCAAACCACCACCTGAAATTCGAACAGCCTGGGAGCCGACACCAGCACGCTCAAGAGGGTTGCCAGGCCTAAAACCTGACGAACTCGTCGCTTACTAGTTGGCCAGAAGCTCTGTCTACCGCCGCCATTTCCGTTGACCTGATCGCCGCTGCTGACCCCCTGCGCAGGCAGACTCTGCGACACCACAACCCAGCGATAATAGCTGATCAGCACCACGCACCAGTTGCGCATGAGGTGGGCAGCGGTGAGCAGACACAGGCTCAGCATCAGTAGGACGCACACTGCGTAAGCGGAACCCAACGATGGCAGTGTGAGGTGGTTGGTGTCCATGCAGAACACCACCGCGTGATTGCAGGCGAACACAGCCTGGAACACAGCTTCGACCAGAGACAGCAGCATGAGCAGTCGGTTGAACTGACGTCTAGGACGCATCGATCGGAATACCAGGAAGCAGATCAGGTTCAACAGGAAGTTGCTGGAGGTCAGACAGACAACAAGGCCGTAGTAGAACCGTACGCCCGGGTTTTCCTGCAGGAAACGCGAGTTGTGCTTAGTTGCGTTCTCGCACTCGTGCGACCGGTTCCCGGATCGGAATATCATCATCACGTGATAGTCAGGTCCAGCTGTGAATCCGCCGCAATTATTTACGCTTTTGCAAACCGTCCGAGCCGCCAAACTAAGGCAGTGTGGAAATGACCCAGGCGAGAAAATAATCGAAGCGTCGTATGCAAAAAATGATTCGCAGCTCTGCTTTAGTCCGCTGCGGCGACCGCCGTGGCCTTTTTAGGAGCTCGCAGGCCTCCTCATTCTCCCGGAGGGAGATTATCGAAAAAAATCGCCCCACCAGGATGAAAGCCCATTTGCTTCCCAGCATCTCAGCCAAGGCGAATCGACTATTGGCTCTTGTGCTAACTGCAATACGCGGCCCCCATCGTGCCAGTGCAAGGTGAAATATAACAGAACTTCTCTAATCCCGCCTACTTCCCGGTCTAATATGCACGCATAAAAAGTAGCTTAATTCTGTGATTGTGTATTAAGAGCTAGATTATCCCTTGGCTCTCCTCGTATCTCCAGGCAGCCTGGGGGGGGGGGGGGGTTATTGACCGTCATTGCAAGTCAAGTGGCTCCGTCTGCAGGCATATGGGGTTGGGCGAAGAGTGACTCCCAGCCCCAACTCTACACTTTGCAGTCCATGTATTTGAGCATTAAGCTGTTATGCTACGGCGAGAATCGATTACTACGCTCGTACAGCCATTAGCTGTATGTGGTCAATTCTCGGTCAATTATTTTCCGTTCTGAGTCTAACCAACAACCCTGATATGGTTGCTGTCATGCAGCTTAGCGCATTGTTCAATGGGGTACGCTGAGAGATAAAAGCCAGATCTGACATCGTTAATAATATTATAGGGGAGCTTAACAGATCAAGGACTCCTAGAACTCATCTGGACTGGAAGGAAACCGAGTTCAGAAACCATGGACTCCCATACAACGCATTTGGACTGGAAAAGAAACCTAGAGATACCATGGACTCCTATAGAACTCATCTGGTCTGGAAGGAAACCGAGAGAAGTCAGAGACATCTATCGACTCATCTGGACGGACTTCTCTCGGTTTGCTTCCAATCCGGAGAGTTTTAGGAGTCCCTGGTTTCTCTCGGTTTGCTGCCAACCCAGGTAATTTTTAAGACTCCCTGTCTGCTTCGTCTGCTTTAATTCCAGTCCACAGGATCTCTGTCCATAAAATGTTCATAAACTCTAAAAGACTCACCGACATACGGGTATTATTGCGTACGTCTGCTTGGGGGCAATATGAGCGGCCAAATAAGGGCGTGTACTTGATACATGGAAAGATACATCGTCTCCTTTATTACTCTACAATCAAAGTACCTTTTTAACCTCTAGTAAATTGGCTCACTTAAACTGCCTGCCCAACAAAAAGAAATTGAGCGAACAGAAAAAAATGTAACAATTTGAGCTCATGGCGGACGGAGGCGGCGTACTTTGATGCAGATCCCTTTTGAGCTAAAATCTAATTGCTAACTCTATCTATGGTTTCTATGGATACATAAGTGGTTAATGAGTGGCCCATCTTGTGTATATAGCTCGTATGATCAAAATTGGTCACAACTGGTCGAGATTTTTCAACCGATTTTGTCTACTGGCGAACCTTCATGTAGCGCGATGCGTTCTCGAGAGCACACTAAATGCACTAGCGATACCACAAATATGTACTTTTACATCGACAGATAAGCAGAATGGTCCTATCGGTACACGGCGTTGAATGCGCGGAGCCGCGTGGTCTGAATAAAATTGAAAAAGAGCGTCGTGTGCTACGCAATCGGTGCAACAGTCAGAGTTTCAATTATGCAGCCGATCCATGTAGAGTACATGGATAATGAGGGTTGCCCTCTGCTTTGATGGCTAAAGTTTTTCAAGTTTATAAACCTATTCGTAGGAGGGCCGGCCGTGGGCACTCTCATGGTACAGCATCGTCCCTCATCGTCCTTCAAGCAGCGCTGAGGCTGTTCTTCCGGTGACGCCTGAGCACAGAGTGTACACAAGGACAACTTGTCCTTGAGTGTCCAGCAGCCCTTGGATAATTTCTAATTGTTAGGCATGTTGCACTCTGTGTGCCACACTCAATGTTCCTGGCTGTGAATCGTCAATGTTCATGCACGCAAGCCTCAAATGAATCAGGTGCGAGAGTTTACCGCTAAGTTGTTTTTTCTTCTCAGTACCAAAACCAGCGCCTTTTGCCTTTTCAATGAGAAGAAACTTTTTATGCATTTTCTCAGTTATTCTCAGATATTAAAGCTCAGACGACAGTCCTCCTATACTTTCTAAAAGCAGAGACCATACAACTTAGCAATACATACACACCTGATGATGCAATGCAACTTTTCTACAGGTGCCGAGATCGACTCTTATTCAGACTCTAAACAACGACATCATGAACTTGCACCTAGCCATTTGTGAGTAGATTTTAATGCCTGTGGTTTACTCGTGCTACCAAAGCGCCAAAATCGATACCCACTTCTGGGAGCACAGGTGATTGTTGCGCTGGCCCATTGTTGGACGGTAATGCTAGCAACATCTGCTCACACAAAGCTAAGCGAGGCCGTTTCGAACCCCCGGCGCGACGCTGAAATACGAAATTGTCAGGATCGGAATGCTCAAGTAGCTCCTACATCAGCCGGGTTCGCGTCTTCATCAGCTCCGGCTACAAACTGGAGAGCATGGCCGTTGAAATCGATGAGCAAATCCACTGCGCCACTCATCATCATTCTGGCGACGAGGTGTCCTCCTGGGCAAAGATATTCGACTTTATTCGATTAATTAAAGCAGTTCGAAAAAAAATTCACCGGTGGACAAAAACAGCCGCGCTCGCCAGGCAATCGTTGTCACGCACTGGGACCGCTGATTATGTATCCCCCACTTGCCCCGGGCGAACGTCTATGGTCTCTGTGTAAATTTCATTTATTTGCATTTATTTCAATGCAATTTATTTCAATAATAAATTGAGTATTTAATAAATTGATAATAAATTGATTAATAAATTGATTATTGATTACTTCAATATTTCAATAATATTTATTTATTTGATTTTTTTCAAAACTGAGCAAAACCTTTTCTCTGCATGCATGTGTTAAGAAACTCTCATTCTTTTCCTTCTCTGAGTAACTGCGAGTAGCATTTTATGGCCATGGACAAAAACCTTCGCATTCACCGCATGTCTGAATCTGCAGAATATGGTATAGAAATTCTGCTATAGACCATAGACATTAAATCATTTTTTTTAAATTGTCTTAACGTTCTTAAATGTGGGGGCTCGGCCCCCACATCCCCGCAAGGTGGCTAAGCGCCCCCTTGACCCCGCTTTCCCTGTTACGCTGCTTCTACTCGTACTTTTAAGTGGTGGATACATCACATATTCCCCATTTATACCAGTGTTAGTGCAATAAATGTTTGAGTGACTTGTTTATTGACCGAGGCGACGCCGATATATGCATATATCGCATGCATAATAAAGGCAGCAATATAAAGGCAAATATTGCTGCAGCAATATTTTAAAATTTTATAAAAGTAAATTATTGATTATATAACTACGATAATTAAGTTTGATTTAACGGGAACAATTTTCCTGAAAAAACCAATCGCCTATGTGCGCATGTACTTGCAATTATATGACCAAAGCATGCATCTACACATGCTCTTGGGGAGGTACACGCTCGTACCATCCCCATGCTAATCATCATCATGTACTTTGTACAGTCGATGTCCAAGAAATAGTTATATGATACTCTTCATTCTATACTCAGAAAAAATTGAAAGTAATCTATAAGTAGATTGTTCTAGATAAACTGTGACCTAAAAATTATCTATTAACTTTTTTGGAAACATCGGCGTGTCAAGGCAAATTCAGCATATAGGTAACGGATTTAATCGCACGTTAATTCCCGTTTAAACAAATACATTTCTTTTTGATACAACTCAAGTGAAGAAGTATAAATAAAATAAATAATACAAATTTATATACGTTTACAAAAAATATATTGCCCAATAGTTTGATACAAACTTCCTAAAAATAGTTATGGTAGAGCAAAGGAATGGGTTCAACTTGTATTCTAGGAGCCTTTTCACTTTCAGACATAACCAAACCAAAACACTATTCATTCTCCGGCTTCTCGCTATTTCAATCATTAGTATATTTAATTACTTAAAATTTTAGGCATATTTGGTATATAGGAATGGGATCTTTCGTTTAATTTTTCCTGGGATATAATTACATGATTTTACAAAACAAAAATGATCATGTTTGTATTATTAAATAAGAAATTTCTTTTTGTAAACTTACAATCAAATAGAATTAGTTAGGGTTCATTCTTCATACAACTTGCCTGATTGTTTTGCTGTTTTAATTTGAGTAAAGACTATTTATAATTAGCCCAGAGAAACAAATTGTTGCTTATATTTTTCATTTGTAAATACAATAAAGGAGCTATATTAATTAACTAAGCATTTTTATTGGTGAAATAAATTTACATTTTCATTAGAAAATATTGTTCAATTATTTTAATGATTGTAGAATCATTTCCGAGAGTAAAGTCAAAGAAATTTTTTTTCTTTAATTTATGGCTTTTTAATTGTGCCTAAACTCACATTTATTGAAAGTGATTATCCAGAAAATGTCCTGTATTACTTATAACCAAGTTTAGAAGTATTATATATAATTAGGACATTAAGGCAGGTTGCTACTCAAAAATATTTTCAGACTAAATGACCCAAGCCGAGTTTAGTCAGGGCATTGAGTTGCCCCACTGCTCCGCTTACAATGCTTACAAAACTCTGCTCAAAGGTCTACTTCTTAAAGAGTTCCCCTGCGGACTAGGTGAATGGGTACGTTTCCTCTCCCAGAATTTTCTATAACTTCATATCGTTGAGATGTTGACTTACAGCTGACAAGTGAGTTTTTTTATAATTCAGCGCGAAGATTACGACCTGATTCAATCAGAAGTGACCAAGGCCAGGAGCAAAGGCCAGAGGCTTGGCACCGTCAAGCCAAATCTGATCGACTATGCTTCCTCTGTCACGCTGAAAGGTGAGATCATGCTTTTCAATAAAAATCAAACTTCTCCTTTCTTAATAATAAAAGTAAGCTGGCGTAGAGCGGGTGTTTAGGAGAGTGTGAAAATGAGTATCTGAGGAATGTTAAGGCTCTGAAATCAGCCAATCATTGACCTTAAGTGTGGAAAAGTGATGGATTTGGTTTGAGCCGCGGCGTGAGGTGGTTGTCTTGAGGGTAGGAAAGTTAGGGGTCTGAGATCAGCCAATCATTGAGCTGGAGAAGTAAAGGGTAATACTAGATATAGCACGGGCAGAGATGCGACTTGAGTTGGGTGTCGGGAGAGGATTGAGGATGTTTGGGATTCAATCACTGTTCGATCCCACTGCATTCCGGCAGACGTGAATGCTGCTGCCGAGCGAATAGAAACTCTTAGCGAGCTGACGAAGGCCAAAGAGTCACCCTGGTGTCAAACCTGCGACTGGACCGATGAGGGCGGCCGGCTGAGGGAGCTGGCCATCGCTGAGCCGTGGACGCTCACCCAGAAACGGGTGAACTCATTGCTGAGGACGCTAAAAATGCACGATAAGAATGTAATTAGACCCTGATGTTACTGTTCCCATCAGTGCCACCCCGCTCTGTCTCCCACTTTTTTTATTAAATCCTCGTACGAATTTTTAGGTTGACGAAATCGACAAGGACATGAAGCGGCTGACCAACCTCGAGGAGCTGGTTCTCAGTGCCAACTACCTGACTTGGATTGACGGTCAAAACTTGCCCCCAACTCTCAAGGTGCATCTTACTGCGTTTCTTGATACAATTCGTTCCCTGAAGTAAAAATAAAAGCACAAACTTAAATATTTCAGGTACTCGAGCTGCATGGGAATTTTGTTGAAGATTTGGCCGGGCTTCTTCCGAAACCGCCACCTCTTCTCGAACACCTGGGAATTGGTCGGAACAATTTAGCTTTCATTGGTGAACACCTGAATGGCGTCTACTGGTGAGTCGTGTCCGCTATACCTAACAGTTCAATTCTAAGGCGTAGCTGATTGGCTGATGGTTTGCATCGTCTTTCTCATTACTCTATGGTAGGCCTTCGCTGATTGGTTGACGCTTTTGTAGCGCCATCCTCCCACTCTATGCTAGAACTTTGCTGATTGGCTGGCGCCAATGTATCGCTTTTCGTCTCAAATTTATGCTAGGCCTTCGCTGATTGGCTGGCGCTTCTGTACGAGCGTATCGTCTTCAAGTCAAGTTACGCTTTTTACTTCGATCTATCAGATTTGACAACTTACGCTAGTTACGCTCGTACAAACGTAATTTTCTCGCAGAAATTTAATTAATTGCCATTTAACTGTCGCTCAATTTCAGATAAAAAATTATCTGAACAAGTAAATCAATTACGTTGGCGGGCTGTTGCTAAATACAGTACACAACCAAAAAGCCTCAGCACTATTTAAGTTTCAAAATAATTTAGTAACCCATTAATTTTGTTTGCAAGTTGTGATTCCAGTACCACTTAAAGTAATTACGCACAAATTTTTAGCTTTTTTTAAAACCTCAATGTACTCGTAAATCAGTCAGGTCTTCAAAGCAAATACTCGTATCTTTAAAACTAATTATAAAAGGATAATTACCTCGCCTTCTAGGCCGTGTCTTCTGTCCCTAGATTTGAGTTTCAACCATCTGGACGATCTGAAAAGCCTATTGGAAAGTTTGAGTTCTCTGCCGAAATTGCGGTCTTTGGTTTTGGCTGGCAATCCACTAGCCGTGAGTTGGTCACGATTTTAGGCTGCTGTATAAGCAGATTAACGGGTTGTTAAAGTGGATTCTCGGGTAGTCAAAGTTGATTCTCAGGTAGTCAAAGTAGATTCTCAGGTAGTCAAAGTAGATTCTCAGGTAGTCAAAGTAGATTCTCAGGTAGTCAAAGTAGATTCTCAGGTAGTCAAAGTATATTCTCAGGTAGTCAAAGTAGATTCTCGGGTATTCAAAGTAGATTCTCAGGTAGTCAAAGTAGATTCTCAGATAGTCAAAGCAGATTCTCAGGTAGTCAAAGTAGATTCTCAGATAGTCAAAGTAGATTCTCAGGTAGTCAAAGTAGATAGTCAAAGCAGATTCTCGGGTAGTCAAAGTAGATTCTCAGGTAGTCAAAGCAGATTCTCAGGTAGTCAAAGCAGATTCTCAGGTAGTCAAAGCAGATTCTCAGGTAGTCAAAGCAGATTCTCAGATAGTCAAAGTAGATTCTCAGGTAGTCAAAGCAGATTCTCAGGTAGTCAAAGTAGACTAATTCACGCAAACCTCTCGCCCCTTTACAGCTGACACCCTGGTACCGTGGCTACACCATTGACCAGCTAAAAAAACTGCTGAGCCTCGATGACAGCAAAGTGACCGCCGATGAGAGGCACTTCTACAGGGGCATGGTGCGGCGCAGGGGTGAGCTTTTGAGTAGCCAAGGTCTCCCAAGGATGTGGATTGGAAGCTTAGACAAATGCAATGTTTGCTTATTAGCAGTTTGTCTGTCGCAGGCCCAGTTAAGAGACACACTGGGATGGTACTTGGCAGACACAAACAGGAAAGGACACATTGGGGGATGGTACTTGGCAGACACAAACAAGAAAGGACACATTGGGGGATGGTGACTGGCAGACACAAACAAGAAAGGACACATTGGGGGATGGTACTTGGCAGACACAAACAAGAAAGGACACATTGGGGGATGGTACTTGGCAGACACAAACAAGAAAGGACACATTGGGGGATGGTGACTGGCAGACACAAACAAGAAAGGACACATTGGGGAATGGTGATTGGCAGACACAAACAAGAAAGGACACATTGGGGAATGGTGATTGGCAGACACAAACAAGAAAGGACACATTGCGGGATGGTGACTGGCAGACACAAACAAGAAAAGACACATTGGGGGATGGTGACTGGCAGACACAAACAAGAAAGGACACATTGGGGAATGGTGATTGGCAGACACAAACAAGAAAGGACACATTGCGGGATGGTGACTGGCAGACACAAACAAGAAAAGACACATTGGGGGATGGTGACTGGCAGACACAAACAAGAAAGGACACATTGCGGGATGGTGACTGGCAGACACAAACAAGAAAGGACACATTGTGACGGTACTTGGCAGACACAAACAAGAAAGGACACATTGGGATGGTACTTGGCAGACACAAAAAAAGAAGAGAAGACACATGGAATGCATCGATGCAATGAATTAAATTTTCGACTCGCCCCCAAAACTGCTGCACCAGAGTTCGTCCAAGAGCAGTGCCAGCTGCAGCTGAAGGTGCACAGCTTGAAAAACCTGCCAATTCCACCTGAAATCTTGGTGAGATAGAGTCCTGGTGAATGACTAGACATCCTTGACGCTTATTCAATGTGATCGTTGGCAACACTAATTTTCAGTCACCCGACGACTTTCCCGAGTATCCGCTAATTGTGCGAAAGTACTACGTCAGGTTTTGGCTGCCTTTCGAGGACAAGGAGGCTGCGGCGGCAACGGCCGAGAGCGAGGCCGAAGATGAGGCTGAAGACGATGAAGCTGACGAAGCTGGGGGGCTCAGTGGAAACGATAGGTTGAGAAAGTCAACCGGATTCATGTCCGATGTGAGATATCCATCTATCTATCTATCTATCTATCTATCTATCTATCTATCTATCTATCTATCTATCTATCTATCTATCTATCTATCTATCTATCTATCTATCTATCTATCTATCTATATATCTATCTATCTATCTATCTATCTATCTATCTATCTATCTATCTATCTATCTATCTATCTATCTATCTATCTATCTATCTATCTATCTATATATCTATCTATCTATCTATCTATCTACCTATCTATCTATCTATCTATCTATCTATCTATCTATCTATCTATCTATCTATCTATCTATCTATCCATGTCGCAGATTCCCGAGGAGCCGACAGACGAACAGCAGCGAATGTCGGCCTCTGTTGCCGGGCCTCGGCCAGGGTGCACCGCCAGCGGAGCGGCCGAGGCCTCCAGGAGCATCAACGGCACCCTCTGCCAGCCCGTGTGCTCCAACCAGCGCAGCTACTCGGAGTTGACCACGGCGACGCCGCAGGCGGATCCGGCGGCCACTGCGGCCAGCCTGGGACAGATGAACTGGGAGGGCCAGCTGACCTGCGGCAATTTAAAGGAAATGCGAGACTTCCTGATGCACGGCATGCAGGTGGAAATTATGGAGGACAAGGTCGGCAAAATAGGCTGTCTTGCTTACTGATGCCTATGCTTATCTGTACTTTAACTTTACTTTGAACGAAATCTTTTATTTATAACACTTCAGACTCTGCTATATCCACCGGATCAGCTGCCTCAAGAGGGCCAGGAGCCGAAGCTTGGCCAAGATAAAAAGGTGCGCCTGAGAATCTAAAAAAATCGACTCGTGTCTAGAGGGGCAGGAATGTTTAGGGACAGAGTGGCGGCGTGAGGTGGGTGTCGGGAGGGACAGGAATGTTTAGGGACAGAGTGGCGGCGTGAGGTGGGTGTCGGGAGGGGCAGGAATGTTTAGGGACAGAGTGGCGGCGTGAGGTGGGTGTCGGTAGGGGCAGGAATCTTAAGGAGCAGAGCCGCGGCGTGAGGTGGGTGTCGGGAGGGGCAGGAATGTTAAGGAGCCGCGGCGTGAGGTGGATGTCTGTAAGGGGAGATATCAGCGTCCGAAAAATCAGCAATGTAATGGAAGTTTTTAAAAATTTAACTTCTTTTCAGAAAGAAGAGAAGAAAGACGATGGCAAGCCAAAGAAAAAGAAGAAAATAGACGAGAGCAGCCTGGTGGTTCACAGCATCGAGTCCACCCCGCTAGTCAGCCTGACTGTCGACCTGTCGGACTTGCTGACCTCGGCTGGGCAGCGCATCAGCTTGGATTTGAGGTCGCAACCGCCGCAGACGCCGCCTGCAACGGTGCCCTCGACGCCTGCGAACGCTGAAAAGGTAGAGCGGGCGCATTTCGGCTTGTCCGTTGGGCAATGGCAAAATTTTTATTTTTATTTTTGGCATAAATATTTTTTTGGGATTGAATAATAATATAATAATGAGATAGTGCTCAGGGGTCTGCTTCAAGTCGTAATGTTCTTTTTTACCTTTTACTCTTGTTACTAATTTCAGAAACCCAAGGACAAACCGAAGGATGATAAGAAAAAAGGTACGGTGTTCTGAAACTGTTTTTCTATTCCCCTTTTCGTAGAATACCTCATCTTTGTATTAAACCTGAAATGCGGGCCCCCCCGTGAGCAGGCGGCAGTTCGGCGGCTCAGGCTGCCAAGCTCAAACCTGCTGCTGCCGCTTCAAAGTCTGTTGCTTTTTCGCAGCAGCAGAGATCTGTAAAATCTAACAATGGTAAATTTTTTAACTATTGAATTGTACTCGGAATTTGGATGAGTATATCGAACCTTTTTTTATTGGACTTAATATTTATGCCGCACTACTGTCCAGTAGTATTTTGCGAATATCTGCTGTGTCTTGTGCTGATTTTCTTTACCACGTTTAAACTTTATTGATAGCTTATAAGTTCAAACTCAAATTAGGCACCTCTACTTTAAAAGAATTGCACCCATATGCAGTAAAAACCCTTGAAAAATTTACAGTGCTTGTGAGGCGCCAAAGTCAGAGCTAGTGAGGCGCCAAAGTCAGTGCTTGTGAGGCGCAAAAGTCAGTGCTAGTGAGGCGCCAAAGTCAGTGCTAGTGAGGCGCCAAAGTCAGAGCTAGTGAGGCGCCAAAGTCAGTGCTAGTTAGGCGCCAAAATCAGTGCTAGTGAGGCGCCAAAATTAGAAGTAATGAGGCGCCAAATTCAGTGCTAATGAAGCTCCAAAGTCAGTGCTAATGAGGCTCCAAAATCAGTGCTAGTGAGGTGCCAAAATTAGTGTTAGTAAAGCGCTAAAATCAGTGCTTGTGAGGCGCCAAAGTCAGTGCTAGTGAGGCGCCAAAGTCAGTGCTAGTGAGGCGCCAAAGTCAGTGCTAGTTAGGCGCCAAAATCAGTGCTAGTGAGGCGCCAAAATCAGTGCTAGTGAGGCGCCAAAATTAGAAGTAATGAGGCGCCAAACTCAGTGCTAATGAAGCTCCAAAGTCAGTGCTAATGAGGCTCCAAAATCAGTGCTAGTAACGCGCTAAAATCAGTGCTTGTGAGGCGCCAAAGTCAGTGCTAATGAGGCGCCAAAATCAGTGCTAGTAACGCGCTAAAATCAGTGCTAGTGAGGCGCCAAAATTAGAAGTAATGAGGCGCCAAACTCAGTGCTAATGAAGCTCCAAAGTCAGTGCTAATGAGGCTCCAAAATCAGTGCTAGTGAGGCGCCAAAATTAGTGCTAGTAACGCGCTAAAATCAGTGCTTGTGAGGCGCCAAAGTCAGTGCTAATGAGGCGCCAAAGTCAGTGCTAGTGAGGCGCCAAAGTCAGTGCTAGTTAGGCGCCAAAATCAGTGCTAGTGAGGCGCCAAAATCAGTGCTAGTGAGGCGCCAAAATTAGAAGTAATGAGGCGCCAAACTCAGTGCTAATGAAGCTCCAAAGTCAGTGCTAATGAGGCTCCAAAATCAGTGCTAGTAACGCGCTAAAATCAGTGCTTGTGAGGCGCCAAAGTCAGTGCTAATGAGGCGCCAAAATCAGTGCTAGTAACGCGCTAAAATCAGTGCTAGTGAGGCGCCAAAATTAGAAGTAATGAGGCGCCAAACTCAGTGCTAATGAAGCTCCAAAGTCAGTGCTAATGAGGCTCCAAAATCAGTGCTAGTGAGGCGCCAAAATTAGTGCTAGTAACGCGCTAAAATCAGTGCTTGTGAGGCGCCAAAGTCAGTGCTAATGAGGCGCCAAAATCAGTGCTAGTGAGGCGCCAAAATTAGTGCTAGTAACGCGCTAAAATCAGTGCTTGTGAGGCGCCAAAGTCAGTGCTAATGAGGCGCCAAAATCAGTGCTAGTAACGCGCTAAAATCAGTGCTAGTGAGGCGCCAAAATTAGAAGTAATGAGGCGCCAAACTCAGTGCTAATGAAGCTCCAAACTCAGTGCTAATGAAGCTCCAAAGTCAGTGCTTGTGAGGCGCCAAAGTCAGTGCTAATGAAGCTCCAAACTCAGTGCTAATGAAGCTCCAAAGTCAGTGCTAGTGAGGCGCCAAAGTCAGTGCTAGTGAGGCGCCAAAGTCAGTGCTAGTGAGGCGCCAAAGTCAGTGCTAATGAGGCGCCAAAGTCAGTGCTAATGAGGCGCCAAAATCAGTGCTAGTAACGCGCTAAAATCAGTGCTAGTGAGGTGCCAAAATCAGTGCTAATGAGGCGCCAAAATCAGTGCTAGTAACGCGCTAAAATCAGTGCTAGTGAGGTGCCAAAATCAGTGCTAGTGAGGCGCCAAAATTAGAAGTAATGAGGCGCCAAAATCTCATTAGTAACGCGCTAAAATCAGTGCTAGTGAGGCGCTAAAACCAGTCTCTTCCGTCACTTGAAATACAAATCATTTATAGCTATGCTTCAGTTCTTAAGAAAAGTTCTTTTATTTTCAAGTGTGACAGCTCTCGTGGTGTATTGAAAATTTCTTTTTTGTACTTCTTTTTGTATTTGGCTAGAAATGCGAGATATATTTATCGTGTGCGTCTATACTATTTGTCACTCGGGAAACTTTTTATTTGCTTACGTACCATACTATTGTATACTTTAGTAATCTATGTAAACATAGTAAGATTTGCGTCTTAGCAATGCATGTACCTTGTTTAGTCAGAAAAAACTAGTTGCTATTCTATTTAATCTAGTTAAAGTTTTCAAATAGGTTCTTGAAAAGATCTATGGAACACTGGGATAGGGGAAGACAGCCAATCAGATACTGGGAGAGGGGCTGACAGCCAATCAGACACTAAGAGAGGGAATGACAGCCAATCAGATACTGGGAGAGCGGCTGACAGCCAATCAGACACTGGGAGAGGGGCCGACAGCCAATCAGACACTGGGAGAGGGACTGACAGCCAATCAGACACTGAGAGAGGGACTGACAGCCAATCAGACACTGGGAGAGGGACTGACAGCCAATCAAACACTGGGAGAGGGACTGACAGCCAATCAGACACTGGGAGAGGGACTGACAGCCAATCAGACACTGGGAGAGGGGCCGACAACTAATCGGACACTGGAGAGGGACTGACAGCCAATCAGACACTGGGAGAGCGGCCGACAGCCAATCGGACACTGGGAGAGGGACCGACAGCCAATCGGACACTGGGAGAGGGACTGACAGCCAATCAGACACTGGGAGAGCGGCCGACAGCCAATCGGACACTGGAGAGGGACCGACAGCCAATCGGACACTGGGAGAGGGACTGACAGCCAATCAGACACTGGGAGAGCGGCCGACAGCCAATCGGACACTGGGAGAGGGACTGACAGCCAATCAGACACTGGGAGAGCGGCCGACAGCCAATCGGACACTGGGAGAGGGACCGACAGCCAATCAGTCCATCAGTAATTAAAATTTCATGCTTAGAACCCGCACAATTCCACGCAGAAAAGGCAGCCAAAACCGGCTCAGCAAAGCCCACCGGCGCCAAAGCCGGCGGCAAAGGCGGCGGCGCCAAAGACGGCGCCATCGACGAGGGCGAAGTGGCGCCGGCGCCGCCGCCGGTTGAATCGCGTGTCGAATTTCTGCGAGTTCAGTGGCGAAGCGTCAAGGACTGCCCGACTGCGGTGGTGATTGCAGTGGATCAGAAATAGCTTTAGCCGCTGAGCTTGAGAAGATTCCAGTGCTGATTGATGCCAGATTCAATCGAAGCACATGTACTTTTGAACGCCTGCTGTTGTACCCGTCCAATTACACGTACACGTACCTTTTTACTTACAATTAACAAAATATTTGAATTCTACTATTTTACATGTAACTTAATCTCTGCTGTAAAAGATTTAACTTTATATGTAAATCAGATTTAATTTAAACTGACATAAATAATATTGTACCTGTTTATGTAAAAAATACTATAGATTTGAACTAATAATATACTTGGACACATAACATATGTAGTACTTCGAGATTGATATGAAAAATCCACCTGTAGCTTTTGATAGACTTCAAAATCGAGAAGTTAATTCAAATTTTAATTATTTTTTAACATCATTCTTGCAAAAAGTATCTTGCAGTCGTCTGCTGCCAGCTGCTGGAGCCAATGCACTCGTACATGTACATAAACTTTTTGCAGCTTTTACATGTATTTATTACAAAACAAGCGGAATTCGCCCAAGCTGACGGACGACCTTGGGGGAATGCAGTGCATGGTCCTTGAATTCGCCTGCATTCAGATATTCATGGTTCATGAAAACTGTAAGTCTCTTGATAATTTGAGAATCCGTGTAAAAAGTGAATTCACTTGGTGTGTTAAATTTAGCTTAGAAAAAGACTTCGACTTCGTTTTAACATCTCTGTCAAGTCTGGAGACAGGACATTTACGAGTAGACAATCAGACTTGTTCTCAAAGGTAGTACTTTGTGGAAAATTACGATTGAAATAATGAAAAATTGCAACTAATTAAAAGCACTCAGCTATCACATATTACGGGACTCAATTTTGGCTAATAAAACTTTCGTGTCAAGAATCGCTATTCTAACTTTTACGGTTTTCAAGGCGACTTAAACAAAGCCTGTTGTATATTTTTCTTAAAAAGAATAAATAAAATAATAGATGAGTAGTTCCACTACTATTGCAAATTTTTTAATTTCATTGTCATTTTTTAATAAAAACTGTAGCTGTAAACTTCGTATGCAAGGATTTTTTAACATCTGACATTTATATTCTTTTAAATTATCTTTCGCATTATCGTGCGACAATTAGCCGTGATGGATGCTTGGTTTTTGCCTATAAACTTTTTCTGTTGAACTCTTTGTACTCTCATTGCATTTTGTGCTCTTTATTTACTTTTAAACACCTCATTTTCAAGAGTAATTTTTGTTTGACCAAAATCAAGCTATTTTATATTCCAGTTAATTTAGAAATTCAGAATGATGACAATATTACAATCAATAGATTTATATTTTCTGCCATATTTATTAGAACAATTTACAAGCGTTCAAGACCTAAAAAATCATTTTAATAAAATGATCAGTAGTATTCTGTAATATTTGTATTGTGGCATAAAACTTGTTCTGGTTGTATAATATTAATACCCGTTCTGTCTGTCTTGCATACATGTACACAGTATGTATTGTCCATCACAGATAATTAATTGGTTGAGATCATGAGCTTGTGTTTCGCATAGTAAGATCCTTCTTTTGAACTTTTCTTGACATTTTAGATTTATTGGCTGGAAGAAATTATACTGATGCATGAAAGAGTTGTATAATTTTCAAATTAAACATTAAATAAAGAAGTTAGTCAGTGGAATAGTCGGTGATCATAAAGATTAATTTTTGCTTATATTGTCTACGAAATTTTGATTTATTAAAATGTCTCCCTCCATAAGCTAAAACATGTAGGAAGGTGCTTCACTTTTAATCTGTTTTAGTCATTGAGCATCTTGTTGTGTATTTTTTTCCAAAAAAACAAAAATAATATTATAATGTATCTTAGCTAATTAATCTAAATTTACATGTTAATTTTAAATTTTGAGTTATACTAGAAAATAAATAGATGCACTTCAGTTAGCACTATCAGCAATGAAAACATTGGCATTCCAGACCCTTTAGTCTCAAGCCATGTTAAGCCAGCCCGTGCGCAGCGCAGCCACCCCGAAGCTGCGCCAGCCGGTCCGGCACACTGGTCAGCGGGATCCGGACTCGCTGCGATCGCTGAATGTCACCGGCTCCGCCAGGATTGACGTGTGCAGCAATCTGGATCTGGAATGCCGAGTCGGCGATGTCGGCGGCTACTGCAGATCAGCTAGACGAGCTCAGGGTAAGGGTTGCCATGCGGTCAGTGCTTATATTTTTTTGAAAAATATTTTTTGATTTTCTAAATGACCTTTCAGAGAGCTACGACGCCAGATTACAACAGAAGAAGCTGAAGGATGAACTGATCACGGACTCAGAGATTGACTATCTAATTAGGGAGAAGCTGCGTAAAGAGCAATACGCTGTAGAGTGCCTGTTCCGCAATGCCGATCCCTCACAGTGCGGCAGAGTGCACAGGTAAGTGCTGTTGGGGCAGGTTGTAAGGGGTAAGAGAGTGGCTGCCGGTTGGTTGGTGCAGGGTGGGTGTGAGTGAGGGTAAGAGAGTGACTGTGGGTTGGGGCAGGTTGTAAGGGGCAAGAGAGTGTCTGGGGGTTGGTTGGGGCAGGGTGTGAGGGTAAGACAGTGGCTGGGGGTTGGGGCAGGTTGTAAGGGGTAAGAGAGTGGCTGGGGGTTGGTTGGGGCTAGGTGTGAGGGTAAGAGAGTGGCTGGGAGTTGGGGCAGTGTGTGCATGAGGGTGAGAGAGGCTGGTGGTTGGGGCAGTGTATGAGGATAAGAGAGTGGTGGGGGGTTGGGGCAGTATGTGAGGGTAAGAAAGTGACTGGGGGTTGGTGCAGGGTGTGAGGGTGAGAGAGTGGTGGGGGGTTGGGGCAGGGTGTGATTGTAGGAGAGTGGCTGGGGGTTGGTGCAGGGTGTGAGGGTGAGGGTGGCTGAGATAGAGTAGGGTTTTTGTGGGTTGAGGACAGATCGTATTTAATAAAAAAATTTCAAACGATCTGCCGATTCCAGAAACGCGCTGCTGCGTATTCTGTACAGCATCTGCGGCCACATCCGATTCGAACAATTCCACCGTCTGCTCGACCGTCTGGGCCTCGAGGACAAGCAGACCGTGACATTCGCCGATTTCAAGGCCGGCTTCTCCGACAGTTCGTCGACTTCGCCGCCATCAGGCACCGCAGCGGCGCCGCTGATCGGGCGGTACAGCAGCAAGCCGGTCAGCGTGGCGCACGCGTTCGCCATGATGCGTCAGCGGGTGGCGCAGCCGGGCTTTGATTTGGCCGACATCCTGCCGGCCGCCTGCTTTGAGCCGGACGGTGTTGTGCTGAAACCGCAGCTGGTGCGCGCTCTGGAACTGCTGCGGATTCCCCTGGCGCCGGGCGATACGGACAAGTTCTGGGGCAGGTGAGATGATCGTTTTAAGTAGCATATAGGAAATTGATTTTTCTTAAAATAACTGCAGGGCGAATCCATGTTTCTATAAATAACTGCAGGGAGATTCCATGTGTCTATAAATAACTGCAGGGAGAATCCATGTGTCTATAAGTAACTGCAGGGCGAATCCATGTTTCTATAAATAACTGCAGGGCGAATCCATGTTTCTATAAATAACTGCAGGGAGAATCCATGTTTCTATAAATAACTGCAGGGAGATTCCATGTGTCTATAAGTAACTGCAGGGCGAATCCATGTCTCTATAAATGATTGCGGGGAGATTCCATGCTCATAAATATTCGATAAGTACAGGGAGCATCCATTTTTCCATAAATAACTACATCGAGAATCCATCTTTCCCCAAATAACTGCAGAGAGAATCCATGTTTCTATAAGTAACTGCAGGGAGAATCCATGTTTCTATAAATATTGTAACTGCAGGAACAACTTTCCTTTATTAATTTCAAAACCAACCCGAAGATTTTTATAGCTGATTTTTCAAACTACTATTGCGTAAATCAGCAATAAATCAGCAATAAATTTTTAGATGGTCTACGATCAATTTAAATTATTTTACAGCACCATTGAAGTACCATCCAGCCAGTTGCTCTAGTTTTTGCCTTCTGCAGGTCTTATTAAATTCAGCCGTAGCCCTCGGTGGTCCAGAGCGTCGCTCTGGTGTGCCAGCGACCCAGGCTCGATTCCAAGTGCAGTCACATTAATCTTGGGCTGAATTGGAATCTCGGCTTGGCTCTGCTCGTGCAATTAACGGCCTGAGGGCCAACCCCAAGGCACAGTGAAGTGTACATGCCTAACGATAAATAAAGTCAGGGCCGCTGTACACTCCTGTGTGAGTGTGTGCCTGTGCGTATGACTGCGTACGTATCCGCGCGCTTGTGTGCCTGCTCAGGGGAGTCGGCGGAATGGGCAGCAATGCCTCTCGCCGGTTGCGTGACAATGTCGCTTACAGCCCCCTGTCTAACTAAATGAGGGATGAGAAATTACAGCAGCCATTTACGTTCAGTCTAAGGAATATTTTTGTGAAAAATCCTCTTCATGCTACTTACGAAAAGCTTTAGTCAGTAGTGCTATTCAATCATTAACTTTAAGCATATTTTCTGTTTTCACCAGACCTATTTCCGGGATTAGAAGCATTCGAAAAGAAGGCAGCTCAGCAGCCTAATTGGAATATTTTTTTCATTTGCTCCACAATTCGTGCTGTTTCTTTGATTCTATTCTGAAAAACATTTCCGAAAAGGTTAAATAATTCTCATTTACTTTGGAAAGTCGCAGAACTTTGGATTTTGTTTTTGTACCGCACAGAAAAGCACAACAGGAGAGGCTGGCAAAACAGGGCAATTAGCGGATGAAGCAGTTTATCTAGCAACAAAAATAGAGTGACGCTGAATTGCCGCAAATGATTTGTTTCTTGGAAAATCCAGCGTTTCTCGTTGAGCACAACAGAGGCAATTTAATAAACCTTGAATGTTTGTCAATCACAATGAAAACTGTTCTTTTCAGCCACTTTTTTATAATGTTCTTTTCTGCGGTTTAGAAAAACGGCGATAAACACAAGCCTGTTTATTGACGTCAGTGCTGGAATCATTTTCGTAGAATTTCAAAACGCTTTCAAAGAAAGCCCGGGTTACATAAAATTTCAATATGGGGATGAATTCGGGGGATGAAATTGTTGTTAAGGCTGATTTTTAGCGGTAAAGTGTCTGTATACAAATAGATTTAAATATAAACAACACGCATTATGTTTTTTTTCCCTGAACTCACAACAAAACAAACAATAAGTAACAAAAAGGATGGCTCAGATTTAAACAAAAACACACTTAGAAGTTAGTTTCTTAGAAACTGTTTTCCTCGAAACGAACCAAAAATAATAAAAGCCGCAATATAAAATTCAGATTTGACCTTCACGGCACTGGAGCTGTGAGCACAAGTCAGCTGCAGACTCTTCTGGGACTGTCGTGCAGCAGTAATCAGGGCCAGAGGACCCAGCGCGGACCGCCCAGATCGAAAACTGCGCCAAGTCACGCTGAGAGAAGAAAGCTGGATCTGCAGCAGAAAGATGAATCGCCTGCAATCAAACCTGAGGAGGTGAGGCCCGCTAGCCCCCTCCACTGATGCTGCACTGACCCGCTAGCACCCTCCACTGATGCTTCACTGACCCGCTAGCCCCCTCCACTGCTGCTGCACTGACCCGCTAGCACCCTCCACTGCTTCTGCACTGACCCGCTAGCACCCTCCACTGCTTCTGCACTGACCCGCTAGCACCCTCCACTGCTGCTGCACTGACCCGCTAGCACCCTCCACTGCTGCTGCACTGACCCGCTAGCACCCTCCACTGCTGCTGCACTGACCCGCTAGCACCCTCCACTGCTGCTGCACTGACCCGCTAGCACCCTCCACTGCTGCTGCACTGACCCGCTAGCACCCTCCACTGACGCTTCACTGACCCGCTAGCACCCTCCACTGACGCTTCACTGACCCGCTAGCACCCTCCACTGCTGCTGCACTGACCCGCTAGCACCCTCCACTGATGCTTCACTGACCCGCTAGCACCCTCCACTGACGCTGCACTGACCCGCTCAAAGACTTGACACATTTATAACAGCAGTATTTTTTGTCATTTTTAAGGCTTCATCTGAGCAGCAGCAGAAGCCTTCGTCACCTCAACCAGCAGCCGCCGAGACCGCTGCGACACCCAGCTCAGCACAGGCCACGGCGGCTGACTTCAAGCATTTGAAGCGATTCGAGCTCATGCGAAAAAACCGTCCAGTTTTCGATCATTTTATGGACGCTTTTTACTACATGGTAGGTCGGAATGGGTCACTGACGGGGGGGTCACTGAGGAGTCACTATGGGGTCACTGTGGGGTCGCTGCGAAGTCACTATGGGATCACTGAGAGATCAGTGAAGATCATTGAGGGTTCACTATGCGAGTAACTTGGAGTCACTGAGGAGTCACTGAGGAGTCACTGAGGAGTCACTGCGGAACACACTGTTGGTGGCCTCTATTTTGGGCGACTCAATAGAATCCAAGTTGAAAGAATTCTTCCCAAAATGTCACCAAAAATCGACCACCTCTCCGCCAGTTCGAGGAGCCCTACGAGGCCCTGCTAGCGGCATTCCAACACGCAGACACGGAGCGCTCCGGTCGACTGGCAATTGGCGAACTGCAACGCGTGCTTCGCGAATTCGGCTTCCGACTGCCGACGGGCCGGACAGCGTCGGGTTCGACCAGTTCCTCATCCGGTTCGGCCTGCGACCCGGCTACGCCGGAGCGGTGAGCTACGAGGATCTCCTGGCCAAGCTGCAGGCTAAGGGCGCGAATTCTCTGCTCAGCCGCTACCTGCTATCGGACAAGACACCGATTGCGTGAGTGACAAATTTCTATTATATCTTTAAATTTTCCAGGATTCTCCCTGTAGTTATCTATAGAAACATGGATTCTCCCTTAGTTATTAATAGAAACATGGATTCTCCCTGTAGTTATTTATGGAAATATGGATTCGCCTTGTAGTTATTAATAGAAACTCAGATTCTCCCTGTAGTTACTATAGAAACATGGATTCTCCCTGTAGTTATTTATGGAAACTCGTACTCTCTCTATGGTTATTATTTGAAACATGAACTCGCCGTGAAGTTATTTTTGACAAGGGGTTTCTCCTTAGAGTTATTTAAAGAAACTTTAATCTTCAAGTAGTTAATTTTAGAAACATAGGTTCGCCTGGTAAGTATTTTTAGAAACACGGAGTCTCCCCTACATTCATTTCATAGAAACACAGATTTCCCACAGTTTTGCGATGTAGACCAGGAGCAATCACCAAACATGGACCAGAGACGTGTATTCTGAAGAGCTTTAGTATAGAAAAAATATCACTTCTAGCTCGTACCTAAGAGCATCAAAGCATGAATTCTCCCAGGAGAATTTCTACTCAGGGGTATTCTCCACGGAGAAAATTAGAAAATTTACCAATTACCGTTATTGCATGATAACTCTGTGAGGCGGCCTGCCCATCAAAGGACCAGTCCAAGCCATCAAAAGAATTAATTTTCCTTTGTCCAAGCTAGTCCGGGCCAGAGCATTATTTGCAATTCAATTATCGTTTCCACTAAATTTTTCTCGTCGGCAACTGCTCAAATTTTAGCCGCCCCCAAAAGTCGTGATTAATCTCGAAGCAAGTCGTGTGTTTTTGCAGCATCGCCGGCCGTAAACAGCAAGCAGTGCCGTGCTTCCGTGCAGGCTGCGAGCTGCTGGCGGTGATCTGCACTTCTGGGCTGCATACCGTGATTGACAGACTCAATTTTGCGACGAATTCAACTTTACTAACCAAGCCCATAGGAAGTGGCTTCCCTGTGAGAAGGAAATTGAGGGTGAAGTCCCTTATCAGCCGAGAGCTGACTCGCGAGGGCGAGCCTACAGGTTCCAAGTGGACTCCGAACTCGATAAGAGTATTAGGCTTAGCAAGTAAACACCCGGACCTTCCTGACATTCATCTGGCCTTCACTTCATCTCATTTGCTAAACTACCCAGACATCCCCGAGTTGAAGGAACGAATGAAGAGTCACTGGACTAAGAAATGAGCCAATTTTCGAAATGAGCCCATGTTTTGAGGTCGTTCGTAAGCTGCAAGTCTGTTCAGAAGCAGACTGCATGCGTTGACTTTGTTTTGATTGTTTTTTCGCGCAACTTTTTTTCACACTTCAGGTTCGACGAAGGTCAAGATTGCCCTCTGAAGCGCCAGAACTTGTCGCCTTACCAAATGGAATTGCGGCTTCTACAGTTTCTGCACAGAGACTACCTGCTTCTGCATTTCGGATTTACGTAAGACATTCATATCGATCAGCTGATTGTAACTCCGTCTCTGGGGTGCTGGGGAGCAGCCCTGACTTTCTAATCGGTCAGGCATGCACACTCTCTGTGCCTTGGGGGGGGGGGTTGGCCCTCATGGCTGTGAAGCCCCAACTGAATGTAGCCGCGCGCGATATCAAGTCTCAGGGGAATTCCAGGCTAAATTTAGATCGAACAGAATTCCATACTATATTTAGGCTCAATGGAATTCCTGTTTAAATTTTGATTGAAGAAAAATTGAGGAAATCCCGATTGTGCTTTAACTCAGAAAAGCAGCTGGTTAATCGATCTTCCAGACGCGACGATCCACAGAAGACCGGCCTGGTGTCTGAGGACGCCTTCCGAGCCATTGTCGGCCGGGTGCTCCGAGCGGAGGTCCCCGCCCACCAGCTGGCGAGCGTCCTGGCCCGACTGACGAGAAGCCGAAACGGCGCTGTGCAGTACATGCCGTTCTTGGAGCAGTTTCACATCGCGTGAGCCACTGCAGATCTGGGAGATCGCCCCGACTTCAATCTGTACTTTTTGGAATTTCCCTTGTCCGATGGATTCTCCGCCCACTGGGGTTTCAGTTAATATCCATCTACTGGGATTCCCTCCCCTAACTGGATTCTCCATCTGCTGGGTTGCCCCCTCTAACTGGATTCTCCATCTGCTGGGATTCCCTCTCAAAGTGGATAGATTCTCCATCTTACTGGGATTCCCCCTCCGAGTGGATAAATTCTCCATCTTACTGGGATTCCTTCTCAAAGTGGATGGATTCTCTATCTACTGGGATTCCTTTCAAATTGAATAGATTCTCCATCTTACTGGGATTTTTTCTCAAAGAGGATGGATTCTCCATCTTACTGGGATTCCTTCTCAAAGTGGATGGATTCTCTATCTACTGGGATTCCTTTCAAATTGAATAGATTCTCCATCTTACTGGGATTTTTTCTCAAAGAGGATGGATTCTCCATCTTACTGGGATTCCTTCTCAAAGTGGATGGATTCTCTATCTACTGGGATTCCTTTCAAATTGAATAGATTCTCCATCTTACTGGGATTTTTTCTCAAAGAGGATGGATTCTCTATCTACTGGGATTCCTTTCAAATTGGATAGATTCTCCATCTTACTGGGATTTTTTCTCAAAGAGGATGGATTCTCTATCTACTGGGATTCCTTTCAAATTGGATAGATTCTCCATCTTACTGGGATTTTTTCTCAAAGAGGATGGATTCTCTATCTACTGGGATTCCCTTTCAAAGTGGATGATTCTCTATCTACTGGGATTCCCCCTCCGAGTGGATAGATTCTCCATCTTACTGGGATTCCTTCTCAAAGCGGATGGATTCTCTATCTACTGAGATTCCCTTTCAAAGTGGATCGATTCTCTATCTACTGGGGTTCCCCCTCCGAGTGGATAGATTCTCCATCTTACTGGGATTCCTTCTCAAAGTGGATGGATTCTCTATCTACTGGGATTCCCTTTCAAAGTGGATCGATTCTCTATCTACTGGGGTTCCCCTCCGAGTGGATAGATTCTCCATCTTACTGGGATTCCTTCTCAAAGTGGATGGATTCTCTATCTACTGGGATTCCCTTTCAAAGTGGACGGATTCTCTATCTGCTAGGACTCCCTCTAAAAGTGGACGGATTCTCTATCTGCTAGGACTCCCTCTAAAAGTGGACGGATTCTCTATCTGCTAGGACTCCCTCTCAAAGTTGGATGGATTCTCCATCTACTGGGATTCCCCCTCCGAGTGGATGGAATCTCTAGCTACTGGGATTCCCTCTTAAAGTGGATGGATTTTCCATCTGCTAGGATTCCCCCTTTAACTTGATTATCATCAACAGTGATTTCCATCAAACATACGGGATTCGCCGTTTTCTGAATATAAAACGGGACTAAAGTATACTTTCGAATTTTTTACTTTCCTAGACCAAAAATGTGGGCCAAGCAGCCGATCTGCCCGAAACCGCCATCTCAGCAGCAGCAAAAGCAGCAGCTTGAAGTTGCTCCTTCAGCTGACTCCGCGACTCCTGCAATCAAGGAGGTGAAGTTCCAGACAAAGAAGAACTCGCAGTCAAAGCGAGAGCAGCAGCAGCAGCAGAGATCCCTGTTGGACTTGGCCAGAATGACTCAGGCCACCCTGACTGCTCACTTCCACCAGGTGGACAAGCTGTACAAGCAGATGGACCGGCGCAATACCGGCAGAATCAGCTGCAAGCAGTTCCGGTCCTTGCTTAACGCGTGAGTTATTGGTGATGCAGTTAGCGATGAGAGCTAAATTGTAAGATTTATGGTCCTTAAGATTCTCGTATAGATTCAGCTCCAATCTCATATAGATTCGGCTCCAATCTCATATAGATTTGGCTCCAATCTCATATAGATTCAACTCCAATCTCATATAGATTCGGCTCCAATTTCATATAGATTCGGCTCCAATCTCATATAGATTTGGCTCCAATTTCATATAGATTTGGCTCCAATCTCATATAGATTCGGCTCCAATCTCATATAGATTCGGCTCCAATCTCATATAGATTCGGCTCCAATCTCATATAGATTCGGCTCTATTCTCATATAGATTCGGCTCTAATCTCATATAGATTCGGCTCTATTCTCATATAGATTCAGCTCCAATCTCATATAGATTCGGCTCTAATCTCATATAGATTCGACTCCAATCTCATATAGATTCAACTCTTCTCATATAGATTCGGCTCCAATCTCATATAGATTCGGCTCCAATCTCATATAGATTCGGCTCCAATCTCATATAGATTCGGCTCCAATCTCATATAGATTCGGCTCTTATCTCATATAGATTCGGCTCTAATCTCATATAGATTCGGCTCTAATCTCATATAGATTCGGCTCTATTCTCATATAGATTCGGCTCTATCTCATATAGATTCAGCTCTAATCTCATATAGATTCGGCTCCAATCTCATATAGATTCGGCTCTTATCTCATATAGATTCGGCTCTAATCTCATATAGATTCGGCTCTATTCTCATATAGATTCGGCTCCAATCTCATATAGATTCGGCTCCAATCTCATATAGATTCGGCTCCAATCTCATATAGATTCGGCTCCAATCTCATATAGATTCGGCTCCAATCTCATATAGATTCGGCTCCAATCTCATATAGATTCGGCTCCAAACCCCGTCATCTTCCCTCTCTCAACCCGCAGCCTCGGCCTGGGTGTCACCGAGCAGGAGATGTCGGCGCTCTGGTCAACTCTGGACACCAGCCCGGACGGGCAGTGGAGTTACAGGCAGATGCTGAGGCACTTCATGTCCGGTGGACTGCAGGAGGCGGCCTTGATGGAGAGGCTTCGCGGCGCTCATAGGAGCTGGCGGATGTGTGAGTCGGCAAAACCATTCCCCTGCCTTTGCCAGTTGATGAGAATGATAATCCCTGCTCAAAGGGATATCAGTTTAGGGAGGGGGGTAAAGAGAGAAAGATAGAGCACATCTGCTCGAATCTTATATAGGAAATTTGAATCTCATGTATCATTTAAGCTTGTCATGGTTTTGCTTTTTCTTTCCACTGGTGCCACTGACCGGCCTCTCAAACTGATGGAGTGCTGTAATTTGACTCCTGTCTGTGGCTGTTTATCTGTTTTTGTCGACATTTCCTGTCTATGAATTATTTCTATGAATCATTTAGCAGTACGTCTGTCAGTCTTCACTGATTATATCCCATTATATCCTATTTTATTCCATTCTATTCCATTCTATTCCGCTCTATCCTATTTTATTCCATTCTATTCCATTATATCCTATTATATTCCATTCAATTCCATTCTATTCCATTCTATTCCATTCTATTCCATTCTATTCCATTCTATCCTATTTTATTCCATTCTATTCCATTCTATTCCGCTCTATCCTATTTTATTCCATTCTATTCCATTATATCCTATTTATTCCATTCTTTTCCATTCTATTCCATTATATCCTATTATATTCCATTCAATTCCATTCTATTCCATTCTATTCCATTCTATCCATTCTATTCCATTCTATCCTATTTTATTCCATTCTATTCCATTCTATTCCGCTCTATCCTATTTTATTCCATTCTATTCCATTATATCCTATTTTATTCCATTCTTTTCCATTCTATTCCATTATATCCTATTATATTCCATTCAATTCCATTCTATTCCATTCTATCCTATTCTATCCCATTCTATCCTATTCTATCCTATTCTATCCTATTCTATCCTATTCAATTCTATTCTATCCCATTCTATCCTATTCTATCCTATTCTATCCTATTCTATCCTATTCTATCCTATTCTATCCTATTTTTTCCTATTTTTCCTATTTTTCCTATTCTGTCCTATTCCATTCTATCATATTCTATCCTTCTATCTTATTGTATCCTATTCTAGTCTATTATATTATATTCTGTTCTATAATATCCCATTATATCCTATTCAACTTTATTACACCCCATCGTATTTTATCCATATCCTATAAATATTCAGCGGACACCGCAGATCCAAGCGTGATGAAGCTGCGCCAGCTTCGTGAAATCAGAGCAGACAAATCAGGATGAAGCTGAGCAGCAGAAGCAGCAGCAGCAACCGACTCAACCGAAGCGCGAGTCTCTAACCAAGGCCGAACTGGAGTCCCTGATTGAACTCAGCCGGCCAGGCATTGTGGCCAACTGGGATGAGATTAAGCTAAGATTGCGCCGCCTCGATCCTCAAGGCACTTCGTGCATCTACCGAGTTGAGTTTGCGGTAAGTTAATACAACAGTAGTGCTCAGACGTCTGCAGAATCGAACCCGAGACCTCCCATTGTGAGAATTGAACTTTTGCATCCATTAACTCTCTTGAGCACATAAAAATATATTCCAGAACTGGCTCGCGAATATCAACTGCCCCTGGATACTGCGCAACTCGAAAATCTGTCCAGGGCGTTTGAGAAACGTGGAAATGGAAGGTATGACTGATTCGATGGAATTTCCCATAGTCTTTTGGACTTTTCGCCGCTTAAAGCAATTTCTTCAATTTCTTAAAACGGGATTTCCAGTCTGTCCAGCCAGGATCCTCAGTCTTTTCAGGCGGGATTCCCCAGTCTTTTCAGGCGAGATTCCCCAGTCTATCTAGCTGTGATTCCCCAGTCCATCAAGCCGCAGCAGGATTCCCCAGTCTATCCAGCCCAGCCGGATTCCCCAGTCTATCCAGCCCAGCAGGGATTCCCCAGTCTTTTCCGCCAGGATTCTTCAGTTTGTCCAGCCGGATTCCACAGTTTATCCAGCCCAACCGGGATTCCAGTTGGGAATCTAGCCGGGATTCCCAAGTCTATCCTGCCGGGATTCTCCTAGTCTATCCAGCCGGGATTCTCCCAGTCTATCCAGCCGGCGATTATCCAGTCTATCAGCCGAGATTCCCCAGTCTTTTCCGCCAGGATTCTTCCAGTTTGTCCAGCC